>CM034153.1:364985170-364990552 GCA_019776745.2 Taxus chinensis | reverse complement strand
ATTTCAACAACCAAATTTAATACAAAATGGGTCGCATTCTTCTCCAGTATGGTAAAAAATGATAGGGTATGGGTTTGTAAGGTCCTCCATGTTGTTTTAATGTATTTTCCATCAATGAGGAATGGGCTCCCATGTTTTTTACATTTTCTCTCTCCTGGGCTCGACCCATGCATTGTAAAAGCCAGATTTGACTCATTTCTTGAGGGTTGAACACTTTTTGGCATTAAAAAAACTTCTTCTTTCACCTCCAGCAAGTGATAGTTGTAAGAATCAGACCTTTTTCATAGTTTGTAATAGGTTTATACCTCTTTGATGGTGGAATGCAAGAGATTTTTTCATGAAATTGACAGGGAAAACTCTGTGAATGCTTTCAGTCCTCTGTTTGTATTGTTTTACTTCATTTCAAGACCTCTAATTACATCTATCAGCTTGTGTATGTTTTCCCTTGTTGCATTTCATGAATTTGTGTCTATTTATATGGCAAGAAATGTTTCACCACTCCTTTTGGTGCATCACCATATTTAGTTTAGTTTCATTTTTACATTTTTATCCCTGTCTCCTTGCAATCTAGGGTAGAATTAGGATCTGAACCTTTGCAGTTGTGCAAATAATAGATCTGATCAGAGGAGTTTGAGGAACTAGCCTCTAATTTGGAGATTCCTCTCTCATTTTACAAGTCCCACACTTGGAGAGAGGTTTCAATGTTGTGTAATCACACTAGATGCCTGAAACATCAACTTAGAAACCTGATTTGCATCTAGGGGTGCTGCTGATTTGCAACAATATTTACTTTAAACCAGACTGAAGGTTGATATAAAGGCTGCAACACCTAATTTCAGGTATGAATATCTGGTACATAGATGCCAATGAAAAAGGTTCGATTCTCGAACCACACACCGTTGTAACGCTAGACCGCTTAAGGCGATAAGGGCTTGGATGCAAGTGGCACAGGTATGTGGAACTTAGGACTAAATGTCCTGCTTAATGTTGAATATGACTGTCAGGCGGAAAGACTTGATATGGAAACTAGTTAATTAAATATTAGGGGATTAAACCCTAACCTACCCCTAAGTTTTATCTTATACCCTAACTACTATCCTATATGGATTTTAGATTTCATAAGGGAGAAAATAGATATAAATTTCATTAACTTATGAACTAGGCGACGCATAGACCCATGTGGATGGAAAGGATAAGAAGGGAAGGTAGGAAATTTAATGGGACAATAAATGAAGTCCTTACAAGTTGCAGCGCCAAGTTTGGCGGGAACATGGGGAAAGTTTGAGGCATCCAACTAGTTGTGAAACTAAACCATGATTGCATGCAAAAATTTGAAATTAGAAACTCACCAACTTGAGTCGGCGGTGGCGTGAGGAAAAAGGAAAAAGGAATGCATTTAATGCATTCAATGGCATTGATCTTAGTGACCAGCTCGCCTTGGAAAGAGGATAGAGGAAAAAGGAAATTTGTTTGTTATTGTGTGCAATCGGATTTTAGTTGCTTTGGATTTTGTTCTTCCATGGTTCTGTCAAACCTGCTGTTATTTTTGGTTATTATCTCTATTCTTGGAGAAGCTAGGCTATTTTTGGAGCCTGTGGAAGTTAGGGGACTGTTTGGAAAGATTTACTGCTATCGCCTTAGAGAAGAATAGCTCCTGTGGGTGTGGTTTTCTTTTAGCCACAAGAAAAATTAACAGGCATGTTAAGCCCTTCTCCTTAAACCGCTTGCTTTTGGTTTGATCGTCTCATTAAAACAACCCTGCTCTTATGATGGGTGTTTTGGTTATTTGATTTGGCTATTATGCTGAGATGATTTTGAGATTGAGTCGTTTTCTTTTGCTGTATGCGGTTTGAGCATTCTTTGCATAATGATTGAGTTGAATATACTGCCCATGCTGAGTGGATTCATTTTGACAGTATTGGGGATTCATTCTTTATTTTATGAGTTTGTGCTTATGAATACTTTAGCTGTGAGTGTAGCAATTCTAAGTTCTACGCATCCTTGTGAAAATAAGAGGATGAGATGATGATTTTTGTATGTCTGGTTGAACAGTCATTATATGGGTGAATATGACTTGAGTATTCTTGTGTGTTTTGAAGAAAATGAGTGTTTTTCTTACTACAACTATTAAGGAACTAGTTTCTCTTTTGCTGTTGGAAATCTGAAGCTAATGGTAAGTGGATTTTATTGTGTATTATGGATTTGGTCTTATGTAAACAATACTGATAAGGAGATTGTTTTTCTGAATGCTGTAGTGAGAATAATAGATGGAACTATTGGGTGAGTTATTTTCTTGAGAGTATACAACGCATAGAATATAAATACTTGGAATAGTGGGCTTGTTTCATCGTTTTACTCTCACTTCCTTTTTAAAACAATTAAAAAGCATCCGTGTTTGGTTGAATTCCATGAAAGAATTTGTTTGAAAGAATTAATTCTTGATTCTGGAACTAAGTATCTGGATATTTACCAGATATATTAGAGTTCACTATTTTAGTCTTCTTTGGATTGGATGATGAAATATTTGCATAAATATGTGAATGTATACCTATACGAACTGCCCTTTAGATTTCTTGTTGTTTCATCAAGGCTGAACTGAAGTGGAATTGTTACTTTGAATGTTTGGAAAGCGATTCTTTTTTTTATTATGAGGAAGCTCATAATTTTGTAGCTGGTTGTACATTCATGTTGTTTAGGTCTAGCTGAAATGCTGGTTTTGTTGAAACGATAGCTGATAAAACTAGATGTGCATTCTTGCTTGTCTATATCTAGACGTGAATGTCTGTAGAGTGAAATGTTTAAAGGGAAATGATTGCATTTATAGGTTCTTTTGGTACTAATGTTTATAGACCATTTGCAATGAACTCTGATCAACTTTTTGGAAAGGTAATAGTAGTTTTCAATTACTGAATATACTACTCTGAATGAATTATACTATTGGAGTATGTTTGCTCTAACTAAGAGGTATTTGGATAGACAGTAAGAAGAGGTGATATGATCTCTCTCCCTTTTATTTGATTATTGCTTTTCGTTCATTTCTCTTTGGACTGTTATCATTGATTGATATCACGTTTGAAGTAAAATTTCTAGTACAGTTATGAGGAAAGGAAAGAGAGTGTGAATGGATAATTGAATTAATGATCATTTTCTCTCATACAGTTGGAAATCTATAATTGTTATGGAACAAATTTCGTATTGCTTGGGTTAAGCATTTGTATTTAAATTGCTATTTACTTTTCTCTTCAAATTTGATTGTTTGAGATTAGACAAGTTGTATGAAAGGAAAGGAAAATGGTTCTACTAGAAGTTTTATTTAAAATCTAATTGTGAATCTTCCTCTAACTAATGTAGGGGAAATGAATTAATAGCATTATGTTAGAACAGCAGTTGCATAATGATATTTTCAGTTCTTACGGATGTTTGTAATCTGGAAATGTTTGAAGGAAATTACTTCTTGTTATAAGTATTCGGAAAGAGGACAGTAATCCTTTGACCGATTGGGATGGTAATTAGATTATTAAGTTGATATGTTGTTCATCCTTTTTGGTATTTAATTCTAGAATGATGTTCATATTAATTTTTCATAAAAGCAGGGTTCTTTTATTGAGATAGTTAATTAAAAGCACCTCATTTTAAAGACAAGTGCTTAATATGCTCTAGTTCAATGAACTGAACCGTACAAGTAATTTTGTAGATGAAACTTGATTACAAACGAAGACATGGTTGTTTTCTTATACTTCTTTTGATTAACTGAAGATGGATTATATTGGCAGCTATTACTCCTCTACGAGGAAATGAGAAAGGAAGAAATTACATTCTTCTATCTTTATGAGTTGTAATGTTGTTTGATATAAACAAGTCCAGTCGTTTGGACTGGCAAATGTATAGATTGCAAATCTGATGGATGAATACAAGTAAAAGTGTGATATTTTCAATAACTATATCAGTTTGATATTGTTGAATAAGTTTGAGAATATAAAATTATTCCTTGACTTAGAATTATTCAAATGTTAATGGATGAATTTAAAAGGAAATAACATCTATTCTTTACCTGAATGCAACTTTTACGTTGAAATGTGTAATTAGTTCATACTTGGGTTAAGATGAATTTTGAATTGACATTAAAAAGATTTAGATAAACATGAAATCCTAATTAGAAGGTATTCGGGATTAGTTTGAAAACTAAGGGATATCAAATAACTTAGAGGCAACCAAACCTTGTATTCAGACTCCGTTAATAGCCTCGAATGTTTAAATTAAGAAAATAAAGATATGAGAAATCATATCTATTGTTAACAGACCTTAACTAAGTAAGGTTAAGGAGGATAAATGAATAAATTCATTTAGAATTAGACCTCATTTAAATGGCATCTAATAAGATGGAATTCCGAATTTGTTTACAGTTATGGAAAAACTTGGTTAAGTTTAATAGGTCAAACTTATTAGGCTTATCGATAATGGACTGATTAGTCCGAAGATTAAGAAAAGAACCAAGAATAGAATATGCAACCCTTCGGTATGAAGGAGGAGATGCGTATTAAGCTAGAAGACAGATTAAGTCTCTCTTAGCTGCATACAACTGTAACGAGAACGAGGTTTAAGGATCAGCATGGCTACTGAAAGTTGATCTTAAATACTAAGATTATAAGCAAATCACAATTGAGCTGGATGTGTACCCTCGATGAGAGGATTCCGTAGGACATTGACATACGCTAGCTACAATATAGTTTCTTCATGAAGGCGGGGCCTTCATGATGACACAATGTTATAGCTGACATATTACAATGCCCTCCCGAATTAAATCATCAAGTTTACATAAGCTGGATACTAAGTTCTTAGATGGGGATAGGAATGTGATCACGCATACGAAGTGACTCCGGAGGACTAAAGGTAACTAGACACACGGAGTCGTCTAGGGACGACATCGTATGTCTGTGTATCTTTACTTACCATGAGTAACTTCCTATGCTCGTTCATATTGCTAATTGGGGTTAGAGCTTGACCTTAAACAGAAGGACTAGAAGAGACCAGGAAAGACCATTCTAGATAACAGACGAAGTGAGGTGAAGGATGTGTTCCAATGATGCGTACCACATTCAGGAATATGATCATGCAAAGCATGTGAAAATCTTTGGCCAAAGTATCGCAAGTGTTGGTTGCGTTGTCCTAATCACCTAGTTTAAGATGTAGGATGTCAGATGAATATCAGTAACAGATATTTAGATAGGCTTCTTAAATGGATCACTTCGATAACCAGAAACGGTAAGAGAACCCTGTATATTCATTATACAATGCATGAATAAACATGAAGGATTGGTAAGTCGCAGAGTCATGAAATGAGAGATCATTGAAACTCCGAGCCATAAAATGGGAGATCAGTAG
>CM034153.1:364977670-364980170 GCA_019776745.2 Taxus chinensis | reverse complement strand
CGTGTGCGTGTGCATGTGTGTGTGTGTGTGCATGTGCCTGTGCCTGTGCATGTTCATGTGCGTGCATGTGTGCATGTGCGTGTGTGTGTGCATGTGCGTGTGCGTGTGCATGTGCGTGTGACTTGCGTGTGCGTGTGCATGTGCGTGTATGTGTGTGTGTGTGTGTGTGTGTGTGTGTCCAAGTGTGTGTGCATGTTCGTGTGCATGTGTCTTGGCATGTGTGTGTGCATTTGCATGTTCATGTGCATGTGTGTGTGCGTGTAGAAGTGCTTGTGTGATTGTGTATGTCTGTGCATGTTTGTGTGCAATTATCTGTGCATATGTGTGTGCGTGTGCATGTCCATGTGCGTGTGCATGTTCATGTGCGTGTGTGCGTGCATGTGCATGTTCATGTGCATGTGTGTGTGTGTGCATGTCCAAGTGCGTGTGCATTTGTGTTCATGTTCGTCTGCATGTGTCTTGGCATGTACGTGTGCGTTTGCATGTTCATGTGCGTGTGTGTGTGCGTGTAGAAGTGCTTGTGTGATTGTGTATGTCTTTGCGTGTTCATGTGCAATTATCTGTGCATGTGCGTGTGCATGTGCGTGTCCATGTGCGTGTGCATGTGTGTGTCCGCATGCATGTGCGTGTGTGTGTCCGCATGCGTGTGCATGTGCGTGTGCGTGTGCATGTGCGTGTGTGTGTGTGTGTGTGTTGTTGTGTGTGTGTGTGTGCATGTGCCTGTGCCTGTGCATGTTCATGTGCATGTGCGTGTGTGTGTGCGTGTGTGTGTACATGTGCATGTGATTTGCGTGTGCGTGTGCATGTGCATGTGCGTGTGTGTGTTCATGTGCGTGTGTGTGTGTGTGCATGTCCAAGTGCGTGTGCGTTTGTGTGTGTGTTCATGTGCATGTGTCTTGGCATGTGCGTGTGCATATGCATGTTCATGTGCGTGTGTGTGTACGTGTAGAAGTGCTTGTGTGATTGTGTATGTCTGTGCGTGTTCGTGTGTAATTATCTGTGCATGTGTGTGTGTGTGTCCATGTGAGTGTGCATGTGTGTTTCCCCGTGCGTGTGCGTGCGTGTGTGCATGGCATGTATGTGTGCGTGTGTGTGTGTGTTTGTTGTTGCGTGTGTGTGTGTGCGTGTGCCTATGCATGTTCATGTGCGTGTGTGCGTGCGTGTGTGTGTACATGTGCGTGTGATTTGCGTGTGCATGTGCGTGTGTGTGTTCATGTGCGTGTGTGTGTGTGCATGTCCAAGTGCGTGTGCGTTTGTGTGTGTGTTCATGTGCATGTGTCTTGGCACATGCGTGTGCGTATGCATGTTCATGTGCGTGTGTGTGTGCGTGTAGAAGTGCTTGTGTGATTGTGTATGTCTGTGTGTGTTCGTGTGTAATTATTTGTGCATGTGTGTGTGTGCGTGTCCATGTGCGTGTGCATGTGTGTGTCCGGGTGCGTGTGCATGTGCATGTGAGTGTACGTGTGCGTGTGTGTGTGTTGTTGCATGTGTGTGAGTGTGCGCGTGTGCGTGTGCGTGTACATGTGTGTGTGAGTGTGTGTGCGTGTGCATGTATGTGCGGGTGCATGTGGGTGTACGTGTGGGTGTGTGTGTGTGCGTGTGTGTGTTCATGCGCGTGTGTGTGTGCGTGTGCGTGTGCGTGTGGGTTTACATGTGTGTGTGCATTTGCATGTGTGTGTGCGTGCGTGTGTATGTGTGTGTGTGTGTGTGTGCATGTGCGGTTGTTTGCATGAGAATGTGCATGTCGGTGCAGGTTCATGTGCATGTGTGTGTGCATGTGTGTGTTTGTGCATGTGCGTGTGTGTGTGAATGTGCATCTGTGTGTGCGTGTACATGTGCGTGTGCGTGTGCATGTGCGTGTGCATGTGCCTATGCCTATGCGTGTGGTGTGCATGTGCATGTGTGTGGACATGTGCGTGTGCGTGTCCTTGTGCGTGAACGTGTGCATGTGGGTGTGCGTGTCCATGTGTGTGTGCAATTGCATGTGCGTGTGCGTGTGCGTGTGCTTGTGCTTTTGCCTCTCTGTGTGCGTGTGCATGTGTGTGTGTGTGCGCGCGTGTGTTCATGCACATGTGCATGTGTGTGTGTGTGTGCATCTACGTGTTTGTGTGTGTGTGCGTATGTGGTTGTTTGCGTGATAATGTGTGTGTCAGTGTATGTTCGTGTGCATGTGTGTGTGCATGTGCGTGTGCATGTGTATGTGTGCGTGTGTGGGTGCGTGTGCATGTGCATCTGTGTGTGCATCTCTGTGTGTGTGTACATGTGCGTGTGCATGTGCATGTGCCTGTGCGTGTGCCTGTGCCTGTGGTGTGCATGTGCTTGTGTGGGCATGTGCGTGTGCGTGTCCTTGTGCGTGAACGTGTGCATGTGGGTGTGCGTGTCCATGTGTGTGTGTGATTGTGTGTGCATGTGCATGTGCGTGTGCTTGTGCTTTTGCTTGTTCGTGTGTGTGTGCATGTGCTTGTGCATGAGAATGTGCATGTGCATGTGTTCATGCATG
>CM034153.1:360561897-360994397 GCA_019776745.2 Taxus chinensis | reverse complement strand
GTTATACTTCAACAATTTTATCTCCTTTTAATATTCAACAAAAAGATGCACCAAAAAGGAAGAGTTTTTGTTCTTCCTTCAACTTCTCATGAGGGGTTTCATCCTCAGAGAAAGCAACTGCAAATACCCATCTCACAAGTAATTTTTAGAATATTTTGATGAACATAGAATGCTTCCAACACAATTCAACTTGCCCTTTTAAAGAATGAAGTGACCCAAATAGCCACTATTAGTGCAAATTCACAGCACCCCTAAAATGACTTGTGGATCTGCTTTTCTAAGGCAATGTCATTTGGTGTGAATGCACAACATTGAGCATTCACAAAGTGTGGGACCTTTGCAAATGGGGAAATCTCTCCAGAGAAGGTTGGTTCGTCTTCCTAAACTACCTGCCACTAGCTATTCCAGTGCAGGAAAGTTAATCTAATCCTAATCTAACTTCCAAGGAGACAGGGAGAGAGAGAAAAGAGAAAACAGAAGCCTACACTAAAATGGTGATACAACAGAGAAGGAAAATGTTAAACATCTATCAAAATTGCCATGGAACAAGAAGAGGTGAGCAATGGGAAGGATGGACAAATGCATCACAAGCCCAAGGATAGATTTCACACAGAAAATGTTCCAAAACTCTATGAACATAGCTCTAAACCTACAATGAACATTCAAACATGCACAAATACTTGCAATGAAGAGAGGAAAGAAAAAAACAAGCAAAAAACAAGCAAGGATGGAAAGATGCATCACAAAACACGTTTTTTGTTGCTCCAGAAGTTTGCACAGAACATCATTTTAATGGTAAAAGGCAAAAAACACCATTACAAAGCATGGGAGGAGGTTCTAACTCCATTTTCAACCCTCAGGAAGACAAGAAGAGAAGGAAAAGCAAAAAAGATGAACCACCTGTTACAAATGAGCCAAAACTAGCTTTTTACCATCGAGCAGAAAGGAAGAAGCAGAAAATGTGGGCAAATTGGTTTTTTTTTAACTTCAACCACCGACAACATTGATCTAAATGGCCTGCAAAATGATGGGTTTCCATAAAAAGCCCATACGCCATAGTACATTACTTTTAAGAGCAAAATAGAGGCCCATACTCCATTAATTTTGATGGTTGGAATCGTTTTCTGTGTTTTTTACATGCCAGAGACGTTTTCATATTTTTCTCCCACAAATATCCATCAAAATATAAAATTGAACCCTCCATCGTGTAGATACTTTCACCAGCTTTACAATGATACCAAGAATGCAAAAATACGAGCTCTGGATCAAAAGTTATGCCCCTCTGAAGATTTAGGTAAAACATAGGGCAAAATGGATTGGCGGGCCAAAAATTTAAAATTTTCCCTTTTTTGAATTTGGGAAAATTTTCCCAAAAAGCCCCATGTCCCGCTGCCCCGCTGCCATGTGGCACTCTCTGATTGGTCGATGGGATCGCGGGCCCAAACCTGCCTTTCGCCCCTTTGATTTTCCATTGGGAAAATTTCCCAACTTTTCCCCGCGCTTCGTTGTCCCGGTGACACATGTCACCCTCTGATTGGCCACGGGCATGCACCTTGAATTTTGCTTTTGATGCCACTAAACACTTTGGAAAAAATGCCCAATTCTCCCTGCGCCCCCAATCTCCGCTGAAAACAGGACACATGACGTCCTCCTATTGGTCGCGGGCTTTCGGGCTAACATTTTTTCTTTCACCCCCCACCAACCCTTTGGCAAAATTTCTAACTTGCCTCCACTCCTCTAACCCCTGCTATCGACAAGACACGTGGCGGCCTCCTATTGGTATGCGGGCCCTCAGACAAAATTTTCTCCTTTGCGCCCTCGCCAAGCCCTTTGGTAAATTTTCCAACTCGCCCCTGCCAACCCGCCATTCCACCCTAACACGTGGCACATTCCTATTGGTCGCGGGCCTTCCGAGGGAAAATTTCCCTCAAAAACTCCGTCGAGCCATAACTTGAGAAATACAAGGAGTTAGGAGGAAAATTTTACCTTTCTGTAAAGGTGAGGAAAAATCCTATCTTATGGAGCCATTTCCAGAAAAATTTTAGCCCTTGAAGCATGTCAAAAATTCAATTAAGTGCCAGCAAGGAGAAGGAGGAGTTAGCCAAAAGTAAGCATGGGGCTTATTTTGGATAACAGCCACTTTCCATGACCAATCATCTCTTTCAATATTAAATTCTTTTTTTTCCTCCAAAATGCCTTCCTAATGCAAGTCACATTTTTCTAGAGTGAATAACTTTTTCCATATGTTATCACATTATTTTTCCATTTACTTTTGCATTCCTAGTGCAAGTTGCACTTTCCTAGAAATAAACAATTTGGCGCAATGATTTTCACTATATTTTTCCTTTTTCTATTTTTAAGTTACTAATAAATTACTATAAGTGAATATAAAGCTTTTTTTTACTTTATTTTTATTTTGCACTTTATAATAAAATATTAGTACTTAAGTCACTCTTAATTTCATTCCTTAGTCATCGGGTAGACAAAATAGGCTAAGGGTCTTCGTTATGATTATCCTAAGAAGCGGGACATTACAATCCTCCCTTCCCAAGATTTCTTTCCCTCAACCAATTTTGAACTCTTTTTTCTAAGTGACATGCACAGTAGACAGAACATGCTGAAGTGTTTCAAAATCCTAGTACATGTACCTGTTAGATGAGCTAAAACTTGCAACCACATATCATCAAGTTGCTCATATACACATGGTTGTACCCAAGGCATTACATAATACAAATTGCATATTTTATCATCTAGATCATCACTTTTTTCAACAAAAATCTAAATATGCAGCATATATGAAATTATTTTTCTTGTATCATACCTCATGAGGTCATCATGGTCCACCAAAAGCTTAATTTCTTCACAAATCAGTTGCTCCAATGTCGTGTTCCCTCTATAAAACATCTCTTGTAAAATCTTCCCTTCTTGGATAACGCCAATCATACTCTTGGCTTCCATTCTTGGAGGAACTCCCTTCCTCATACCTTGCAAAACAATTTCTTTGTCTTGCACTTTGAATTTCAGCTTCATGGTTTGATAGTTTTGATTAAAATCACCCAAGGATTGAATTCATAGCAAACTAAGAACTAAATCCAACCCATTAATGCCAACAACATAAAACTCATCACTTACCTCACATCCTCCCATAGTGAATCGAAGTTGAGGAATCTTCTTAGTGCATGTGATTGAATGTCCATCCCCAAAAATCACATTGAATCCTTGGAAATTTTCTTCTTGCAAGCCCAATTTAGCAACCAAATCTTCGTCAATGAAGTTGTGTGCTACTAAACCATCAATCAATATGGTGACCTTTTTTCCCAAGAATATCATCACTCTTCACATGGAAAAGATAGAAACTAGGCAATATTGATAGTGTTGTTAAAGTAGCACTTATCACAACCACCTCATCCTTTTTTGTTTGAACTTTTGGATCAATGTTACCTTCATCCTCATCATCATCAGAAACAACTTCAATATCATGAATAAATCCCTTACCTTCTCAACAATGGTTGGTTGTCCATGGTTCCTTGCAATTAAAGCATAATCTCTTCCTTCTTCACTCATTCTTTACTTCAATTTCAGACCTATTTTTCTCTCATTCTTGTGCTCTAATTTGCTACCCACTAATTGTTGCTCCTTGCTTCTCATTTGGGGTTTTCATTGAAGGTTGATGTGGACTTGTATGTTGCCTCAAGGATGATGTTTTTTGCTTCCCACACTACATATTTTTACCATTTCCTGCCAAAAATTACAGATTTAGTGATATTTTATAGCATCTTGAAGAGATGGAGACTCAAAATCCTTCACCAAACCTCTAAGGGGTTCGGTAACGCTCTCTATGAAAAAAAAAATCATCTTCTATCACTCATATCTAGAACCATGACTACTAATTTCTGAAAATGTGCAACATACCTTTCCACGGATGCCTCTTGCTTGATTTGTGCTAACTCCATGAAGTGTACCTCCGGATCCTTTCTATCAAATATTTTTATTAGCCTTTCACCAAACTCCTCAATAGTGGTGCTGGAACCATGTCCTTGTGTTATTAGACCATGATATCACCATTCATGAGCCACACCATCTAAATGCAAGGTGAAAAATTTAAGGGCCTCTTCCTCAAACATATGATTCAGTGACAAGTATCTAACTTTTGCAACCAAGCTCTAGTTGAACATTTATATGTACCAACAAATGTAGGAAGAGTAATCTTACTCAATCTATATTGAATATCTTTCCTTGGCTCTTGTGGTTGAATTATCCTTTTTTTTGGCCCTTTGTTCCTCCTTAGTTGGCAAAATTCTCTTAATGAAAGCAAATTCCTTGTGTTGGGATTCAAGGATGCATACTCATCTCCATAAATATTGACTTCTTCCACAAACTCGTGCATAGGTGGCTGATTTTCCTCCTCTTGTGGCTCATTCCTTTGAAGGAAAACTAGCACAAAATAATTTGGAAGGATTCTTGTTTGAAACCCCTCTCGCATGATGACTAAAAGAGCTACCCTCACCATGATTCCCTTGAGAGTTAGAAAATATCCCCTATAAGGATCTACCCAAATCAGCAATGGATCCTATGACGGAGTCCCTAAGATCTCTCTGTGACTCCAGCAATATGTTTTGCAACTCTCTGTTACCCCTAGAAAACACCTCATTCATGTAGCTTAACTCATCATTGGGGGGAGGCCTTTCTTCATCATCCATCCCTCCTCTTCTTGAAGTTCTTCTTTGGTATTCATATCTGAAATGTTCTCCACCTCTATCCATGTAAATCTGAAATATAAATATTTCCCTCACAGCTTGGGAGGAAAACTAGCTCTGATACCACTGTAATGTCCCCAAATGGGACGCTTTGAACCACAGTTGGATTTAGAGCCAATCCCACAACCAAATGCAAACTTATTTTATATATATATATATATATATATATATATATAATATATATATTATATATATATATATATATATATATATATATATATAATATTTTTGTTAGGTAGATCTGAATTTTAAATTGAAAATGTGACTAGGGTATGATGCAAAACACATAACCAACTGCCCTAATGTAATGAGAGTATTATTCCAATCTAGCTTATTGAATTTATAAAGGCCAAAAACATGCAGATAACTAATGCAAACATAACTTAAATAATTTATTAAATCTGTAAAATGAGAGTACCATATATGAGTTTTAACAAGGCTGATTTTATTTAATAAAAACCTGCAGACCCAAATCTGCAATTACAGCTAAAACTGAGGGGTTCGGGCCTCAGAGAAACACCCCCAAACTATGTAGAAAATATGACCGAAAATCATCTTCAAACAGTAGGTATCAATACTGATTTTTATATCCTTCATCTATGCCAAAAAAGACCTATAACTGGGTCGTTCCAGCTTAACAATATGTTATACTTCAGCAAGTTGGTCTCTGTTGAATATTCAACAAAAAGATGCAACAAAAAGGAAGAGTTTTGGTTCTTCCTTCAAATTCTCATGAGGGTTTTCATCCTCAAAGAAACCAGATGCAAATACTCAATTCACAAGTAATTTTAAGAATATTTTGATGAACATAGAATGCCTCCAACACAAGTCTACTTGTCTTTTTAAAGAACAAAGTGACCCAAACAGCCACTTTCCATGACCAATCAACTCTTTCAATATTAAATGCTTTCTTTTTCCCTCCAAAATGTCTTCCTAATGCAAGTCGCATTTTTCTAGAGTGAATAAATTTGTCCATATGCTCTCACATTATTTTTTCATTTACTTTTGCATTCCTAGTGCAAGTCGCACTTTCCTAGAAATAAACAATTTGGCCCAATGTTTTTCACACTGTGTTTCCTTTTTCTATTTTTAAGTTACTAATGAATTATTATAAGTGCATCTAATGTTTTCTTTTACTTTGTTTTTATTTTGCACTTTATATAAAATATTAGAACTTAAGTCACCCTTAATTTCGTTCCTTAGTCGTTGCGTAGACAAAATAGGCTAAGGTTCTTCGTTATGATTATTATAGGAAGCGGGGCATTAGACTATCCTTTTCTTACCCTTTTGGGTCTCTTTTACTTCTTGGGAATATTTTAGTACTTTAAATCATCCTTCCAACTGTTAATTATGAAATTCAAACAAGGGAATCATATATATAGTTAGTTACATCTCCAAAATCAGGGGCCAAGCACTAAGCATTATCTACTATCACCTAAGCTTGCATTCCAAAGGCACAAGAGCATTTCAAAGGCATTCATCTAGCACATCCATACAAGGGAAAAAAATTGCATCGCTCTACATACACAGCTTAGGAGGGGAAGTTCATTCTATTCCATCTCACACATTTGCATACTTGAAGCATTTTAGATCTAACATGCTATTATAGTGCAACTTGCACAAGGGCAACCTAGGGCATCATTACACACACATTCACACAAAACTACATGGAGTATGAGATTTAGTGTAGCGCTCGATCATAAGATCACTCTTCGAGTGACCGTCGAGATTAATCCAACTCCCCATTCTGCATCTTAATTTTTAGGTTTAATGTGTTTTTTTGGGTATGTACAACTAGTTATCTATTTTCCAGGTTACATGTATGACCGAAAAAATTGGAGAAAAACAAGAGTGATAAAAGAGGGCCTACATCGAAGTTCTTGAAGCCCAGAAAAGGATAGAACCTGAGCACTTAAGCAGATAATAGAGCCCAGATCAGTCACTAGCGCTCAGGCGCTCATGTCCTCATGTGGGCACTTCTTTCCTACACATCTCTGAATCCCAGAACCTCCAGTGAGTCTTGACGACACTCTTTCCAACTCATTCCAACATTTTCTCGGATCATATCACTTCCAAATTACTCGAAAATCAGCTAAGTCATCTATCTTTCTCTCTTGCTTAAGGTTTCATATTATTGCTTGCTTGTTGCTTTTCCATTTACTATGTATTATCATTTGTATATCATTAGTTGTATTAGTTACTCTAAAATTAGATTTAATTCAATTTATATTAAATCATTTGGTGAACCCCAACTCTTGATCAAACACTTAGATCCTTATTTTGCATATTCTACTATTTTTATTCTTCTCTAAACACAAACTCTAGTTGTACCATGACTCCTAAGACATCCCTCAAGGTCTCCTTGTATGAATTACTTCAAATGTACCCACCTTGTAAAGATGTTCTCCAAAAATCCCTAGACATTATGTACCTCACTCACAATACGCCACCTGCACAAGTAAGTACCATTTTCGATCGTCTCCCCGATGACCCTATCTGTCCTTATACCACAACTAATCAACCCATTTTTTAGTCCATTCAAGCTTTAAACCAAATATTTCAAGACAAATTTCAAGCTATGTAAAGCACGATTACATCCCTCACAGCTGAAATCCAACATCTACAGGTTGTTACTCAGTCCCATGTTAGTTCTCCTTCTACACCTCATCTTGATCCCATGTCTACTACATGTGCTCATACAAGTGAGGTCAAAGTCTTATCGCAGCAAGCACCTATCCAGTTTGATCAGAATGCTAGACACTTTAATTTTTTATTTGCACTACTCGATAATCACCTAATTACTTTCATACCTAATCATTACCACCCCCATCATCGAGTTATTTGTTACAAAAATAGACTCTAATGTAATTACCATGGGATTAATGGACATTGTGACGATAATTGTTATGTTTTAGAACAAAAAATACAACATTTGGAGCGTAAGGGTCTCATTTCATTTGCTACACATCCTTCTTCTCCAAACTCATCTCCAATTACTAAACCCCAATGGGCTCCCAAATCTGATCCCTCCATATCTAGTGGGATTCACGTCATAATTACTAATGTTCCTTCTCTGGTAAGTCAAGAGCCGCCTATCCAACACAATATCACATGACCTTTAAAAATATTTACCCCATTATCTCATCTTATTAAGTCATCTACCATATTACCAATCCCAAATATACAACCAACATCAAAAGAAGACCCACCAATTCACTCGCCACAGGCCGAGATCCCTCACCAACCTCCTCCAATTAAATGCATAGTTCCTCTTTTTTATCAACCTAATGCTTATATTAATGGTCGGGACACATTTCAAACTCTGCCACCATGGCATGGTCTCTCTCGCATCATCGTATAAGATCTCCATCACTTACACACTTTGAGGGGGCATCGAACTCCCCCCATAGTCATATGTTATAATCAGCAATTACCTACCCCAACTATTCACATACACATCTATAAATTACTCTTGTTTTGCAATTCACATCAATCTTTCTAGCAGACCTTTCTCTCATCTACACTAAGTGCACACCTTGCTACATCTATCTACGATCATATGTTACTCCATACATGTTTTTCTACTCATGTTTATTTATGTATCCATCTATTCATGGTATATTTTTATATACAGTACTATCATTTCGTGCACTATACATACTCTGGCTATTCTTGCTCACAATGATCACATCTATTTGCTAGCAACTCTTGATATACACACTTGGGGGGCATCACACTTTCTCCTCCCCTCCATAACTCTTGGTTGTCTCTGGTATCTACTTATAGCTTCTTTACACTTCATGATATGTGCTTCATGATAAATCTTTTCAAGCATTCTCACATCTCTAGTTCCATGGTTCATACTTGACTATTGAGGGTCCAATTCTTAAATGAACCTCACATCATCTACACTTCACGATTTGTGCTTCACGCACATCTCTTCTAGACACTCTTACATCGTTGGTACATCATACCGTCATTATCTTATGAAGAACTCTTGTTTTATGGTTCATACTTGACTGTTGAGGTAGCATTCCTAAATAAACCTCATCTCACACACATCTGTTGGGGGTGACTCTTCTCCTATCATTTTCACATCTTACACATCGCAACACACCATCATAATCACACATTAGTTGTATATATTGGTTACATTTACTCTTGTTAGCTTATTCTACTTACATGTTACACTTTGTTTCCTATGCTAGTTGGATACTTAGTATGTCATTATATTTTTCTATATACACATGTGTGTTCACTTGGTATCTTAACGTGAATGCAAGACGTTTACAAATTCATACATGATACATGATGCTCGACACTGCTCTTTACCAATCCCGCCAAGGCTCTCGGGGGCATCTACCTTTGTTGTTGTCTTACTACACATCACAGGTTCTATCATTTTTACTACTTTTCATTCATTTATACATGCTTTGACATACTATTTTTCCTTATAACATGCTAATGGGTGGTTTATATGTAGCATTTTCCTAGCAGGATCAATACAACTATGGTTCTCTGTTACTTTTTACTTTCTATTGTTTGTCACTGTTTTCGGGCTATGCCTTATGTCATGCTTGATCATTGTATTTTTTGTCGTTGTTGCCTTGATTGTCTTGTGACATTGTGAGCACTGTCCCATGTATGCAACCCAATTTTTGTGGTTCATCTTTTCTTCTTGGTTGCTTGCTATATTTTCTTATATTGCATGCTAGCTCCTTTTTACTAACACTTGATTATATCATATCTTCTTTGCATGTGCCTTGATTTATACCATGCACATCCCCTACCCCCTGTAGGTATCCACTCTCAGATATGTATGTCAGTATCATGTCCTCTCCTTTGGACCGAATCCTACTACATTCGTCGCATGCACCCCGAATGGGGGGCATCTATTGGGTGAACAAATAACCATTATAGAAGCTCAGAGCTTTAGAAAAGTACAACACAATACAGAATTAGCACGAAAACACATTTTTCAGAATGGTCTAGAAACAGACTTGGATCGCAAATATAGAGTAGACAAGAGCACCCAATCCTAGACAGTAGCAGTGTGTGCTTATGTCCCCCCTGGGCACTTTTGTCCTGGGTGAAAAACAGTCATTTCCTCATATCATCACAATCTCCAGCATTTTTCAAATCAGTTCTCCAGTAGCAGGCACCTGCCTCCAGTTACATAATGCACTCTATCAGTTACAACATGAACAATAGGTTACAAATTAGGGACGTACCATTTGTAGTGGTGCTTATTGGGAAGCGGCGTGGAAGGAGAGAAAAACCAAACATCTCTCCCCAACACTCTTCTCTTAGCGTGAGATCACCCAAAATACTTGATCTTGGCATGAGGTTGCCCAAAAACTCACTCTTGCCGTGAGATCACCCAAAAAAATCGCTCTTGATGTGAGATTACCCAAAAACCTCACCATTAGCATTCAAATCCAGCAACTCAAAGCAAAAAGGACAATTTTTTATCTCACACTCTCTTACACATCAGGTGCACTCTTTCCTTTACACACATATTACTATGATTATTCACATACAAAACTTTGACTACTTTCTTGCTCTTCATTTGCAAGTCCATCCTTAATATGCAACAAGAAGCAACTCACATCAACAAGCACAAGCTCCAACATCATGCTATGATGCATACAATTCACCCATAGGGTCTACTTCTCTTTCCTAGTCTACACACGTAACATTGTGATCACTTCATGCTTCTCTTGTCCACTCGGCACGCTATCGACAACACTCTTATCTATAGGATTACAAGGTACGTATCTTCTATCTACTTTATGTTATCGAGTATTCACTCAACAACATAAAGTGGGGTCAAATGTAAACACAAAATCTATGCGCTTTTGTGCATTTCTACATCTTAAAGCATACTAATGTCTACATGATTCCTAAGCAAGAAAACTAGTGGTTAACAACTCCTTTTGGCCTTTGTACTTTATCTATTGCTTTCTTTCTGCTCTTATACATCTTAAGCCCCGTTGTAATTTGACATATTCATCTTTTATGGCCTCAAACACTAACGCCCAGATAGGACAGAAGCGCCCAAGCGCTCATGTCCCTCATGGGCACTCCTGACCCTCTCTATCCATTTCTTACCCTTTTGGGTCTCTTTTACTTCTTGGGCATCTTTTAGTACTTTGGTTCAGCCTTCCAATTGTCAATTACGAAATTTAAATAAGGGAATCATATATATATATACTTAGTTACTTCTCCAAAATTAGGGGTCAAGCACTAAACATTATCTATTATCACCTAAACTTGCATTCTAGAGGCACAAGAGCATTTCAAAGGCATTCATCTAGCACATCCATACAAGGGATAAGGGTTGCATCACTCTGCATACACAACATAGAAGGGGAAGTTCATTTCATTCCATATCACACATTTGCATACTTGGAGCATTCTAGATCTAGTTTATTATCATAGTGCAACTTGCACAAAGGCAACCTAGGGCATCATTACACACATATTCACATAGAACTACATGGAATGTGAGATGTAGTGTAGCGTTCAATCGTAAGATCACTCTTCAAGTGACCGCCAGGGTCAGTCTAACTCCCCATTTTGTATCTTATTTATTAAGTTTGATGTGGTTTGTGGGTATGTAGAGTTAATTATCTATTTTACAAGTTACAGGTATGACCAACGACACCGAAGTGAAACCAAAGAAACAAAAGAAGACCAACATCGAAGTTCCTATAGCCTAAAAAAAGATAGAACCTAAGCACTTGAGTGGACACTAGCACCCATGTGCTCTTGTCCTCTCGTGGGCGCTTCTGTCCTACACATCTTTGAATCCGAGAACATCCAGTGAGCATTGACGACACTCTTCCCAGCCTGTTCCTTAGCTCGGATCACTTCCAGATTACTTGGAAATCAGCTAAGTCATCTATCTCTCTCTCTTGCTTAGGGTTTCATATTTTTTTTGCTTGTTTTTTTATTTATTGTATATCCTTAGTTACAATAGTTACTCTAAAAAGAAGATTTAATCCAATTTAAATTAAATCAGTAAGGAAATAAGAGAGATTGTTTGGTAGCTAAATTGTCAAGGGATATCAAGCGGATCAGCACACCCAAGTTTGATGGAACAACCTTGGGGGATGGAGCTTAGAATTGGTTGAGGAGATGGAAAAGTATTTTGAAATAAGGGACTTTTCGTAAGAAACCAAAGCAATTTGGGGTGTTTTCCAACTCTCCAATGAGGCATCCTCTTGGTGGGATATCCGCAAGATGAAGTTAGGAATTAAAATTGTTAATATCACAAGGAAACAATTCAAAGTTTACTTCCGTCAATGTCGGTTGCCTCAGTTGTACTTTGACCAGAAAATGTTTGAGTTTCAGAACCTAACAAAAGGTCAACTGAGTGTGGTAGAGTATTGGGAATGTTTCATCAAGCTACTGAAATATGTACCACAGTACCAAAAAGATGAAAAATTCATAATTTTAAAGTTTATCATAAGGCTGAACTTAAATATAGGAGAAGTAGATGTGCATGGACCATTTAGTATTGAAGCAGTGTTCGAAAAAACCATTAGGCAAGAATAGAAATTGCAAGCAATTTCAACTCATAGAGACGAAAAGCGTAAGAAGAGTGTCAGTGCACCTGCACCATTAGCTCCCAAAAAAACATGGTGGAAAAAGGAAGGCAGCAAAATGAAAACTGACAAAAATAATATCGCAACTAAACCTGCTGCAAATACAAGGAGAAATGGGCAAAACAATGTTGTTAATGAAAACAAATTCAAAAGGAAAGGGCTTGTAACTAGATGTTTTAAATGTGGTGGTGACCATTATTCTAATAATTTACACCAAAATAATCTGGGGAACAATCAACAACAAATAATTCATTATGTAATGGATAACTGCCAAGATGAGAAACATGCTACCCCTATTTGAAGTGCCAACTAAGCTTTATGGATTTCCCCGTTACTATTTTGTTTCACACCGGTGTAACCGAGTGGTTTATTTCTAGTAATTTATCTGAAAAAATATATAAGAAAGTTGTATATATGAAAAATAAATGGACTGTACAATATGGGAATGATGTTATTCATATGGTAGACCAATGTTTATTTGGTGCAACATTAGAACTATCTAGTTTTAACCACTGAACTTGACCTCTACATAACTCCTTTATGGTACTATGACATCATAATAGGAGTAAATTGGTTGTTTTAACACAAGGAAAAATGGACTATATTTAAAAATGAATCAAATTCCTAGATGACATGCAAAAAATAGTGAACTTTTAGGGCATTAATAAAGATTTCGAAGTTAGACAAATCATTGTAATACAACTTAAGAAAGCTGAAAACAAAGGATACATGTTGTATGTAGTCAAATATTATAATTTTAGTGAGGAAGGTAAAAATTCCTTAGAGGATTTCCCATTGTTACAAGAATACATGGATGTCTTTCTAGAAAAATTTCCTAGAATTCCTATTAAACATGAGTTTGAATTTACCATTGACATCAAACCTGGAACTGAACCAATATCAAAAGTACCATACAAAATGACAACAATAAAGTTAGTTGAACTAAAATCACAACTTCATGAAATTTTGTCAAAAATGATTGATTTGACCAAGTGTGTCTCCTTAGGGAACACTTGTCATTTTGGTTAAGAAGAAGGATGGAATGTTTAGATTATGCATTGATTATCACATGCTTAACAAAGCAACAATAAATAATATATATCATCTACCAAGGATTGATGACATATTCTACTAGACGATAGATGCATTTATTTATTCAAATATTGATTTATGATCTGATTATAATCAGCTAAGGATAAAAGATGAATACATTCATAAAATATTGTTCATAACACGATACCAACATTATGAGTTTACTATTTTACCATTTGGACTCACTAATGCACCTATTACATTTTATGAATCGTAGGAATAATATTTTTCAAGAATACTTAGATAAGTTTGCTATGTTTTTTCTTGATGATATTCTGATTCATTTAAAAAACAATAGAGGAACAAAACGAACACTTGAGAATAGTGTTATAAGTGTGGAGAAAAAGAAACTTTATTGTAAGATTTTGAAATGTTATTTTATCATAATGAAGTACAATATCTAGGGTACATTATAATAAATTATTAGATTTCAGCTAGCCCATCAAAAATAAAGGCTATAAGTGAGTGGCCATTACCTAAAAACATACACGAAGTAAGAAGCTTTATGGGAATGGTTGGTTACTATATAAAATTCATAAAATATTTCTCAAGAGTGGCTGGACCAATAACTTCATTACAGAAAAAGGATAAGAAGTTATTATGGACTAATAAATGTGTAAAAACATTTAAAATTCTGAAAGAAAAACTTAAAACACTTGTACTAAAGGTTCCAGATCGCAATGGAAGCTTTAACGTGGTAACGAATGCCTTAGGTGAAGATTTGGGAGGAATATTTCTTCAAAATGATCATGTAATTGCTTATGAGAGTAGAAAATTTAAGGTGCATGAGAAAAAAATATGATCCCTACAACTTATAGCTTGTTGCCATAGTTCATACCTTACAAATTTGGAGGCACTATTTTCTAGGAAATCCATTTGAACTTAAAACAGACCATCTAGGGTATAAATACATCTTTACGCAGCCCAATGTGAAACGCAAGACAATGTAGGTTGCTGGAATTTCTATCATAATATGAATTAGACATTAGATACATCAAAGAAAAATAAAATCAAGTGGATGATGCGTTGAGTTGTAGGAAGCATGTTTCCGCTATTGTGACCCTCAAATAATAGTTTAAGGAGGAAGTTAAGAAATAACCGCAAACTAATCTGTATTATCGACATGTAAAAACTATGCTAGGTGAAAATATGAATGATAGGAGATATAAAGGTTTTAAGTTTAATAAAAATGAGTCTTACGGTATGATAACATAGTTTATGTACCCTTGGGTAATGATTTTAGAATGAAAGTCATGAAGGGATTCCATGATGCACCACATTCTGGGCATCCTCGAGTAATGAAATTGTTGGATGATATAAAACAATAGTATTTTTGGAAAGAAATGAAGAAGGATGTGACTAATTATGTTGTTCATTTTCTAAAATATCAATGTGTGAAAGATAAACACTTGTATCTTACTGGTCTATTGTATGCTCGTAGCATTCCGCAGTATAAATGGAAGGTAATCAACATGGATTTTTGTGCAAGGCCTGTCATTCTTCAAAAAAAAAACATGACATGATTTTGGTAGTGGCTGATAAACTGACCAAAGTAGCTCATTTCATACTGAGAAATCTAAAGATGATTCACATGTACTTGAAAAATGGTTTGTGCATGAAATTTTTAGATTACACAGAGTTCTAGAACTAATCATTTTAGACAGGGATACTAGGATGACCTTTCAGTTTTGGCAAAATTTAAACTCAACATTGGGAACAAAATTTAACTTTAGTTTATCCTACCATCCTTAAACATATGGCCAAATAGAAAGAATTAACCAGGTTATGGAGGATATGCTCATAATGTATTGCATGGATTAATAATACAAATTGGAGGAATATCTACCATTGGTTGAATTTTCCTATAATAACACTTCTCATTCTTTGCTAAAACTTTCTCCATGTGAAGCGTTGTATGGGAGAAAGTGTAGGAGTCCTATTATCTAGGATAAAATAGAGGACAAAGAGGTAGTGGGCTTGAAAATGTTGACTGAAATGGAAAAGTAAGTAAAGCTCAATTGTGAGCAGTTGAATGAAGTTGATGATAGGCAGAAAAGCTACACTTATTTAAAAAGAGTTGACATAAGATTTGAGCAAGGAGACAAATTCTTTATGAGGGTTAAATCCAAAAAGACCTCTATTTCATTTGGTAAGGCTGCCAAAAATTGACCTAGATATTTGGGACCTTTTGAAATCATTGAAGTTATAAGTTTGATGGCATACAGATTAGAATTACCTCTCACATTGTCCAAAATGCATAATTTTTTTCATATATCTTTGTTTAAAAAGTATGTTTCTAATATAACACATGTCATAAATTGGAACTCATTACAGGTTTAGGACCCACGAATCATCATGGTTGAACTAATTAGAGTGCTGAAAACTCACAGGTTACATATCAAAAATCATGATATTACAGAATGCAAGGTCTAATGGGACCAATATTATGAGGATAGTGCAACTTGGGAGAACTTGAAGAAAATAAAAACTGCATTTCCTTTCCTATTTTAGTGAACAAAACAATTATTTGATTATTTGTTATGGATTCATGATATACTATTTGATGATTGCAATGGAAATAACTTTATTTTTTATAAGGCTAATTACGACCAAGTTTAATGAATTATTATTGATTGAAATTATGAAAATTTTCAATTTGTATGAAAAGATGAACTATTTTTTTGTGTTAATGTCGAGCTTGCTTTCGATTGATATATTTGATAATGTTTAAGTTTAAATCATTGGGATGATGATTCTTTTAAGAGAGGAAGTATGTAATATATCAAACTTAAGGCATTCTTAACATCGTTGTTTGTTGATCGAGTTACGTTGATAAACGTTGAGAACATGGTAATGATGACAAAGTGACAAAATAACATCGATAAGGTGAGTTCTTATAAGTTTGTTAATGATCAAATTAAGTAATATTGCAGAAGTATAACTATGATTAGTTCATAATGTTATATTTAAATATATATATTTTTATTTATACACACACACACACACACACACACACACACACACACGTGTGTGTGTGTGAGTACATAAAAATATATATCTTCTATGTTTTAAGGTTATGAGTACTAAGCTTCACCATTGTTTACATTGTTTAAGGTTGTTTGCATTGTTTAAGGTAAATAACATTTGGAAGGTATTGAGGGACCACCATTTAATGTTTGTTTTGAATACTTGGTCATAGACTACTTAGCATTTAGATTGTGTAATGTTGGATAAAAGTTACTCATAGACCACTTGACAATTAAATTGTTTATTGTTTGCATTGGTCATGGACCACATAGCATGGAATATTTTTTTTTTTGGTGAATAAGGAATAGAATTTAGTCTTGGACCATTCAAAGTGCATGCAAGTTTATTAGTTTTAAATGTTTGATTTAGAGGAGGTTTTGGCAATTTTTTTTGGGCCACTACGTGACATTGGTAGTAAGGAAGCAATTAATGTGGATGGTTCCTTGGGAACTAGTAGTTTCCTCAAGAAGCTAACCATGCATTCATTCCTCTCCTCCATTCATATGGTTTGAATTCATTTGGTTTTTTTCTTTCTGGGAAGTTGTGTATGGAGGTTTTGTTGGAGATATTTCTAGAATTTTGTTTTTGGGTCGGCACATACAAATGTGAAGTTTTTTTTGATGACATATGTGTAATTAAAGATCCTTCTAGAATGTTTTATGGGATTTTTTGGAGCGTTCAAATTACAGGAAGATTTAAAAGGAAGATTAAGGAAAACACAGGAAAAACAAGGAATGGGTTTTCTCCCTCTTTGTTATTTTTTGTTATGAACATGAAATTTTAGAATACATTTTTGGTTTTTAAATATGGTATTATTATTCATTTTTAATGTGAATTTTGAAAAGTAAAAAAGGGAAAATGTTGGAAATGAAACAAGTTTTATTTGAAGATGTGATATTTGGATTCGTATTTAATTTAGAATTTTGGGTCTGGTTTTTGTTCAAAATATGGAAATGTAACACAATATATATTATTTTTTGGGTTTGTTGGAAATCTAGGTCGTAAGGACTAAAATAGAGTTGATTTAGTTCTATTGAATACGTTTTGAGTTTAGTCATGATTTTGAATTCGGAATATTGATTGTATTTGTTTTTTTATTTTTGTGTAAAATTGGTAGATGTATGCATAAATATGGTAGATAAAATAGGTGTGAAGACGTCTTGGTTTGTGAGATCTAGAGTTGTAACTAATTTGATATGGGTTTTTATTATATATCTAAACCTAGGTCAAGTTAGAATGAAGATTTTATTTATTGTATAATACAGTTTGTATCTAGCTCATTTTGAGCTCGCCATTTGATGGTTAAAACTCATTTTATTTTAGAAAGCTCTCTTGGAGCTAGGATGTTTTTATTGTTTGATTTTAAATCCTCATTTGGACTCAATAACACTACTTTCTACTGAATTCTTAATGGTATTGACAGTTTTTGTGGATTCTAATTCATTATGAGCCTTGTGGCTATTTAGTTCTCTAAAAACATGAATAAATTGATCTCTCCCTCGAACATTGGGTTGTTGAGATAATCATGGTGAACTAGATAATTTTTGGCTATTGAATATATAAATTTAATTAAGTAAACACATATTTAAGAATGTGTTATTTTATAAGATTTATCTCATCATTGAACTTGACTGGTTAAAATTGTTTTTAGCTCTTAAAGAGAATGACTATTTGACTTGTATATGATCATGATTTCTTTTGGTTCATGGGTTGAAAATATGGGCAAGTAATGGGGATAGTATGGTTTTGTTATAAAGAAATGATGTTGTTCCTCTTCCTTTGTATTTAGTACGATATTTTAAATTATTGAGTAAGAAATGGAAATGTATACATTTGTTAGATTATTTGACTATAATAGTAATTACTCCATTTTGGTTTTGAGTCAAATGAGAATATAGAAAATAGGTAGTGTTTAGAAGAAAACTCACTCAATAGTAATCTATTCATACCTTCTTAAACTTTGATGTAATTTAGTTTTTTATTATTAAGGAACTAAATGGTGAGATGGAGATGTGACCCTCTTATAAGTACTGTTGTTTGAGTTTGTTTCAATGATCGTTTACTTAAGTATGTCAAATCAATATGACTGAAATTTTCTTTCTATTTTTTTCATAATATTATTTCATGGAAAATAAAGTGTTTGTAAAATAAAAATAGGAGGAACCAAATGATACAAAATTGAATTATTATCTTAGACTATTGTATTGATTGATGGTGACAATATAATACTTTAACATATAAAAGTTAAGTTGATCATGTTGAATTCATGTATTATTTGTAAACATACTATTACAATATGAAATATCATTACATATCTGTATGAGATAGATATTTTATTATAAACTAGGAATTTTATAATATTATCATATATATTACGAATCAAGTTAACCTTAAATTATTCTATTATTTTATTTTGATTACAACGAGGAATGTGAGTTAGTGAACTCATGCTAGTTTTTTGAACTGGACCATATATAAATTTTCTCTCCTATAGTTTGCAGGAAGGAATGACATTCTTGAAGTGACTGGTTGGGATTATTTATGCATGAATTATATCATAAGTTATTTTTTATAAATCAAAAAAAGATTGTTGTATTTATTTGTTAATGTGAATGAATCATCTTCACAAGTTGATAAATGGCATTTTGTCTAATGTAGTGTCATGATTAATTGTATATCCTTATTTATGAAAATAATGGGTTATCCTTGTTAAGTTTTAATAAAATAATTGGTTTTTTGTATCATATTTTGTTGTATATGAAAGTATTTATATGATCTTTTACAACTCAGTATAAATATAGTTAATTGATATTATGGTATGCATTTATTGTTGCTTTTATTGATTCATTTGAGATAAACAAATATGTTGACTGATGAATATAGAAAGATAAAGACAACTACATAATAAAAACAACATAAAGTTATTGGTATCCAAATAACTCTCCTAGTGACTTGGATAACTTATATTTTCATTCTGACTCTGATGTTTCACATTTCAGGGTGCGCGCACTCAAGATTGTTCTTTTGATACCTTAACACAATTGCAATTCCTCTACGCGCCCTTACGTACCTCCCTGCTTCTCCCTCTGCATTCTATTATCTCCTTCCATTTCCCATTTACGCCTTCCTCATGCGCACCCGCCTTCTTTCCTATCCTATCGCGCACTCCTTGCGCACACCTCTGTAGATTGGCCTTCCAAATCGGCCAAGTCCCTCGCATGCCTTCTCATTTGAGTGCCTTGCACTTATTCTTTTTCCTTGCGCTCCTTCGCGCACCCCCTTTTCCTCCTATCGCCACATGCCATTCCTCATATTGAATGCTCGTGCCCCTTCCCTAGAGTTGTTCCCTGCAAGTATTCTCCTATTCCTCCTGCACGCACACCTCTGCGCCCGCCTTCCCTTTGTTTCCCTTTCGCGCGCCTTCCTTTTGCTTCCGCGCCTTGCACCTTCTTCTACACCAGTTATTGTGCCACATCATCTGTCAGACTTGAGTGTGCTACACGCAACCTATCAAAGCGTGCCAACAGGGTGCCGAATCCTGACAACCAACTGGTTCGTGACACGTGGCAGAAACGAAAAAATCAGATGAACAGTTAGTCGATTTCGTCAGTCAATTAGCGTGCGCCACGTGTTATTGCGTGTCAGAGCGACCTATAAACTTCTGACAGCGATAGCTTCTGTTGCAGTGCTTAGATTCTTGCGCTCCTGGTCTCATTTGAAAGCTGGTGACACAAGCTACACGTTGGACTATCCAAATTCAAATCTAGGTGGGATTTGGTAGGCGAAAAATAGGGAAACGTTTTTTTATCATCAATGCACACATCTAATCAATCTCAACCACCAGATTTCAATCAGATCTTGCTTTCTTCCTTCTTCTACATGCCAAACAAACATGGGGAAGTGCATCTAACAACCTTGCAGGCAGTTTTGCAAGCATTTATCACTTGTTGGTGGTTGAAGATTTGAATCTGAGTTTCCCTCCTTTTCTCCTTCTCTTCTCTCCTTCTATAAATAACAGAGTTGGACTTTGTAAAAAGGATCCCTCTTTGTTGTAACAGCACCATGCCAAAATTGTGGCCGACTTCCCACGGGTCTCAGACCTTGGCGTGGTCTTTGCAATGTATTCTCGCCTCTTGTCGTGAATGTAAATGAGTGTGCGTCCCTTACGCAAAAAAATCGTGTTTTGTGGAACTCTTGTCTTCCCTTCCTTGTTTTCATTGCATCTCGCCTCTCTGTGTGCGTTTTCTGGAATGTTGTGCGTATTCCTATGCTTGCAGTCCTCGTGTTCATGTGTTGCGCGTGCTGCAAGGTCGAGCCCGTGTGTTGATCTATGGTGTGTGGTGTCCACCCTCTTCTCCCACACCCGCTCTATTTCCCTCGCCGCTCAAGTAAATAGATCGACCCTTTCCCTAGCGCTATCGCCTCCCTTAGCTTAGGATTTTCTCTTTCTGCACATCCTTCTATCCTTGGTCCCTTGGCATGTTTAGTCTAGGATTAGCTTTCAACATTAGGAGTAGTAGTAGCGTTAGAGGTAGGTAGAGGAACCGGCCTTCTCCGGAGATCCGTCCCAAGCGCACAAGGTCCCACAACTTGGGGACAGTTCCATTGTGGTCTCAAACAACTCGGCTATTCTAGATCCGAGACGCAGGTGCAAGTTTGAATGACCAACAATTATTATTGTAACTTCTAAAATAAAATGGACTAATCGTATTAATTGATGAACTTATGAGTTATGAATGGATATACTCAATGCGAGACATGGTTAGTAACCCTGTACTTAACGACGAATACTACGTTATGTTAGTTCGAAAGGAGGAAGTAAAGAAATATGGTAATTCATAGAGTTACTATTATCCTCTTTCGAGAAACTAATATCGTGAAGCGATACATTATTACATGTTTTAAAGATGAACTTATTTACTTTATCTTTCATGGATAATTAACAGTGTAAACAAAGTGGTGTTATGTACCATCATCTTTTCGATAGAATCCTACCCGTGCTAGCTTTGGATGGCTATGTAAAAGGTAGTGAGGACGTAATGACGAAAGTTATTACGTGGTCACTATCTTTACCATAAGGATCCTATGGTGGAATTGATAGGACCCTTTTGATTAGAAGGGTGAGTCGTGGTTTCTACTTCTTCATAACTAAGACTTAATTTCTTAAACAACAAAATAAAATCTAGATGACTGTGTAGAGATGGTTGTGCAGTGACGGAAGACAAGTTTCGTTGACTTGTGTGCGGTCACGAAACTAGGTTTGCAAAACAACGTTTGAATCTTTGGCCAAAGTAGTGTAACTAGTTGATTACATTGTCTGTTCACCATTCCCGTAACTCATTGTGTTGTTTACCGGATGGAATAGAGCTTGTATGTTTCCCAGGTAGACACTTAGAAGATGCACATAGTTCTCATAACCTCCTAAAGGTTTAACCAAAAGTATACAAGTTATACACACTCATGTAGAGTGAATTTAAGGGAGATCAAGAAGATTTAGTTGACCCTTACAGTTGCACATGGTTATCATTTGTTATCAGATGGATTATAAACATTTAATTATGTTGGATTCAATTGATGCAAGCTCAAATCATTGAAGACATTAATTATACTTAAGGGATTTTTATTTTTTTTAATCCCTTAAATTGGATGAATCGTAACATGGATGTTACATCATGCACCCCAAAAGAGTGGGGGCAAACATTGAGTGAACATTTTCACCCTCCCAGCAATTACAGAACACGTTTCCAGAACACATACAACATGAACAAAACAAAAATCAATTACAAGACAGGGCAAAAACAAACTTGGCCACAAGATTTAACATGGACACAAGTGCCTAGCTCAGACAAGAACTCCTTGGCACTAGTGTCCTACTTGGGCGCTCCTATCCTGGGGGAAAAAAAGTTACACAACAATTTCAAAAGTTGCACAGTCACAGTTTTCTCCAATTTCAGTAGTTACACACCCAGTTTTAGATTGCAATCACTCACTAATAGGAACTAACTACTAATTCAAAAACCAAATCAGGAACTAAATAAGGGAATGACACCTAGGCCATATGCAACAAAGCAATATGCCTAGTGCCTTTGTGTCACCCAAGGCAAGTTACAAATCAGTTTTGTCATCATCTGCAATGGCACTTATCCGTAGGGAAACATCAACAGTGGGATAGCAAAATAGACTGCTCTCCCAATACACTTTCCCTTAGCGACAACAGGAGGCCTAAATCCGAAGTTTAGCGTTGGGATGCTCAAATCCCTTGTTTGGCAACATGACACCCAAATCCTTTGTGTTATTCCAACCGGCTCCTAAGCATCAGGTCTACAAGCAAGAACAAATTTTTACCCCTTTCTCTTTCAACACTCCAGACTTACTCTAACCTCTTGGTTTAGCTTTTCCAATACACATTTTTATTTTACACATTTTTTAAGTTCAATTGCATTTACCTAGAGCATTGACTACATCAGTTTTCTTTTGCAAGTCTTATCATATCCTAATGAAGACACAGCACACAAACAACCATGAAGCAAATCTCAAGCACGCTCCGACAAAGACAATACTCCATGGAACTACCCGCATGCATCACCATCACTCCATGCACATAAAGGCCACACCTATGATCCTTATCTTTCCCTCTCCTTGAATTTTCACATTATTATTCCATTTAGCACGCTATAACACTCATTCGGCATATTATTGGGTACAATCTTCATTCAACTCTTCAAGGTATGCTTTTTTGTTCAATTTTATGCTACCAAATCCTTATTCACCAACATAAAGTTGGGATAAATGTAGTCACTAAATCACACACTTATTATGTAATCTAACCTTTAAATACTTCATTTATATGCATGATTCCTAAGCAAGAGAATTAGTCGTTAACACCCATTTTCTTTGACATGGCTTTTATCCTTTTCATCTTTATTGTTTGTTTCCAATTGACAACTTAAAGTTTTGCGCACTAGCCAACATCTTACTCAGCTCTAATTTCATTGTTTTATCTTTCTGACACCCTGTATAGGACCGTTCATTAGGGACAAGAACGCTCAAGCGTTACTATCCTCTTTGGGCCCCCCCATGTCCTCTTTACCTCTTTCTCTAGTCTTTCGAATGTTACTTATTTCTTGTCTTCGTTTATCCCTCTTAGTTGGTCTTTCACTCGTTAATGACGAAACTTAAGCAATGGAATCATATATATACGTCTCATTTAACCTCATGAAGGGACAAACATTCAAGAAGCACATATTATTACAAAGAGCTAATATGCTCTATCTACTACACCAAGGACTACATTTTGGAATACATACTTCACTGCATATGAGGGTTTATTCTCAATTCCATACTACACATTTGCATTTGGGACAAAGTAGTTGTAGCTCACTATCTCTTTGTGTGATTGGCACTAGGGCATCCTAGTTCAAAGGACACTATTCCAATCACACATACACAAACTATATAGTGTCTAAAATGTAGTGCAACACTCGGTGACAATCACATTGGGGTTACCGCCGAGGTCAGTTTGACTCAAAAATATGCATTATTTTATTCATCTAATGTGTGCTTGAGTAGTATGCATGTATCTAAGGTTTATTTTGCATGTTACATGTGCGACACAACAAACAAGGAGAGACACTAAGCGACACAGAAGGAACCAAATCTCGAGCATTCTCGCAGACACCAACGCCCAAGCAGCCATGTCCCATCCCAAGACACAATCACCCAAGTGGCCCTATCCCATTCCAAGCGCTCTTGTCCCTAACATTGTTGCAGTCCAGTTCCAGAATTAGAGCTAATACAGTCTAAAATTTGTCTTTCCAACATATTCATCAATCCAGACCAACGGTGGCCAGCTGAGTCATTCTACAAACCCTATCTATCACTCTTATTTGCATTCCCCTGGCACGATCTTACTTGAATATCGTTACATCTATCTAATCTGTGGTGTCCTTATCTTAGATTTATATTTTATTAAATCAAGCCACATGATTTGAATCACCCTCCAATATAGGTCACATCCTTTCTCTAAAAAATGCAATTGTTTGGGAATATCTAGTTACTCCTTACTCATGAGTGGTGTAGAGTCCACTAATTTTGATTAAACCATTTCTTGGTTTCAGATTTGACTCTAGATTTGTCTCGTCTTTGACATATGTTTCAACATTGCTTTCTGTTTTTGCTATGTACTTCTCTTGATGGATTTTTCGAATTTGTTGTTATCACAGTCATTGTCGTCTTTCTTGTTCCATCAATCAAGAAGGTGGTTGTCTAATTCTTCGATCCACTCCCTAGGTGTATTGTATTATTTTATTGCCTTTGTTTGAAATCAAAGGCGTCAATTATTTCTCATACGGCGTCGATCTTCTTAGCGAAACCTCTTTGCATTCCTTCATAACTTCTTTTGTCGTTGTGCCTCATGGTTACGTTCAGCACAAAGATATTATGAGACAATGCAGTGACTCTTCATCAATGGTTCTTGTCAACCAACATTGACTTCTACCAGCCATTGGCTTCACCCGACTTAAAAAAGGAAAGGGTGCCAAAATGTTTGTTATACAAACTTTACTAAAACAACACAAATTACATAATAGTAAATGCATATCATTAGTAAATTACAGAATAGTAATTAGAGTAATCACATCTTTATTTCATTAGTGCTCAATACAAATAGTTTGGTACAGGAAGGACCTCAAACACAACACCCTTACCCTGACATACAACATTTTATTTAGATGACAAAACTCAACAGTTTTTGGTTAAACACGACCGTCAAATACTGAACATAGCTACAGAATCATTACGATACTTCCTAAAGCCAACAAATACAATCATTAACAGGATAACCACATCAGCTCCGCAAACATGTAATTAATAAGACGTTGATAACAATGACAATACTAACATGACGGTTTACATAAGACTTGTTGGGAATTACCATTTCCTTTTTAATTGCAATGTTTTATGGATGTTGCCAATTTGTTTGTTTGAATTTTAATTTGAGTCTGCTTCTTTTGGCCTTGTTCAGTTTCCCAGAAATTTCGGTATGGTTGTCAATTTTGAGATGTTATCTTGGGTTTGTTATTGGGTTTATCAAGATCTAGTCAAGTTATGTTAGAGTGGTCAACTGGATGTTTTTAGCCAACTTTTTGTCGGTGAGGGTCCTATTTTAAACCTCTGTTTAATCAATTAAAAAAATGCTGAGTTTTTTATTTTCAAGAGATAAATATGGAAAGTTTAATGTAAGGTGTGGATTGACTGTGGTAATTAAATGTAAGGTATTAAAAAAATTCAGTCTGGTCATATTGGTCGTGTTTATTAACTGTCTTAGAAAAAATAAAACTAACACTGGCCAAGAGCCATTACTAAATCTTCCTTGGCTTCGGCATTCGTACATACAAGTCGAGCAGAATTTACATACTCTATTTTGTAATTGTTGGCCATACAGACTTCTTACCAGAGGTCTTCTGGTTCAGGTACATGAAAGATTTTAAAAGATCACTGCAGCACTCTGAACAAGGAAGAAGTTTAGCCACTTTTAAATGGCTGGATAAGACTGGAGTACATAATTTTGACAAATCTTGATTCACTATGCTTGCTCAATCAAATTTTCAGCGATCAATGTGCCGACACGCTCCCCGCAAAGAGCCCTAGATATATTTCCAGGCTTGTTCAAATTGAAAACCACAACTACAGAAAAATTGATAATATTGCAAGTCAGTTGCAAGAAACAATGACTTCAGATAATTAGGGAATCATCATATGATGTAACAGTGACTTACCAGGTATGTTATTTTCCTGACATAGGGTTATTGCTGTTAGATCCATCACCAATAGATCTCTAGATGTGACATCACGATAAGTAATAAAATCAAGAAGGGAGGCATCGGGATAAACTCTTGGATCATTGTCATAGACTCCATCAACATTTGTTGCTTTCAACACAACCTCAGCATTTACTGGATAAACCCGAGTTCCATAATCAGATGCATAAAACACAACCCAAAGATACTTCCATGTCACTCTTAAGACAATTATATTGATCTTTATACAGTTACTTTTTAAGAGAGTAAATGTAGAGAATATTACTTTCAGCACAACGCAAAGCTGCTGCAGTATCTGTTGTAAAAAAGGGATTGCCAGTTCCAGCAGCAAAGATGACAACTCTCCCCTTCTCCAAATGCCTGATTGCTCTTCTGCGTATATAAGGTTCAGCAACTTCTGACATCCGAAATGCAGTTTGAACACGAGTTGGAATGCCAATGCTCTCCATTGTAGCTTGTAAAAAAATTGCATTCATAACAGTCGCCAGCATCCTGCAAACAGTTCCTCAAGTTTTACAGTCTTACCATTTTTCCAAAATCCCATATCTCATAAATATGCGTAAATGATTTATGCCCATTTTTAATTACAATGCAATGCAACGCTTAAAAGACGTCATCAAACAAACAGCATTATTCCACTTCAATTAACAAAATGGCATTATAGAACACTCTCGAGAAAAGGGTTTTTATAAACATATTCATCACTAATTATTTGTAAATTGTACAGCCTTCTAACGAGGCAGAGTTGGAAAGTCTAGTTCTGCACTATATTATATAATATAAGCGAGCGTAAGACTCAAAACTCGGTGGAAACTGTTATCCCAAAAACCAACCCCAGGCCATTTTGGGTGCATTGACAGGTCATGGATCAGGTAACTCCAAAATCTCACAGTTATGGGCAAACATCATGTTTTGGGGGTAAGTCTCAGTCTTCAGGGCACTGCTCTCCCTCTTGTAAAGCCTAACAGTCCAACACTCAGCCAATTTTTTGCAAAATTGGGTCAAACTGGGTAAGGATCAGCAAATTCGGATTTTGGAGGAACGGGGGGAACTGTTTTTTTGTTCCTCCTGTTCCCCGATTTACCGCCTTGGCCACATACATTAGAATCGGGTGAATTGGGGTTTTCAGGCACTGTCAGAACTGTTCCAAAGATCCATTAGTACCCCACATAACCTATACAACCGACCGAGTAGAGAACTTGGGCACAATGATTGGATATGGCGGAGTTATATGGCACAGACGGAACAATTCATTTGTTCATCGTATTGGTCAACAAGCAAACCAAAGCGGCAGGGTCAAATGGGCATTTAATCAGCAATGTCGGGGTTATCGGGCACTAACAGAACCAAGGGAACAGTTCTCATGTTCCCAAGGTTCGTCGATCAACTGATAGGGGACAGGATAACACGGGGGCAAGTCATCGGAGATAATAGGCATTGAAGGCACAATTGGAACAGTGTCGACTTTTCCATTGTTCGTCGATCGGCCGCGACCGCCAGCGCAGTGGTGGACAGGCCAAAGCACAAGCGGTGAAGTTGACATTTCAAGGCCCGGTGAGAACTGTTCCACGGTTCAATGAGTTCTCTGAAACCCCAACTTCTACGCCCATTGCACACGCAGTCGGAAAAATCAGGCCCGCGGGGCACAAATAGAACAATTCCGCCCTTCCCTACCCCTCCAATAATCTGATTAGCTGGCTACAAAGGCAAAACATTAAGTCAGCTTTTCAAGCTTTATGTGGAACAATTCCATCATTCTTTGAGTTCTCCGAAAATTAGCCAGAGCCGACTGGAGTTCGTTTTTTGGCCAAAACTTTTGACTCGGAGCTCCAAATTGCACAAAATTGGTGTCATTGGAACCGTCTTGTCGAAGGCTTCATTTTGGCATCAAGAAATCTTGAAAATGATGGAGTTTTGGGGTTCAAAAGTGCAAACATGGGATCGGGAGGGAAAAGGGGTAGTTCTGCTTGTTTAAAATGTTCAACCACCTCACCAACCAAAGTTTAATGTTTAATGTGTCCTGCTTCCACTTGTGAGATTTGATGGCTTGTACAAGAGGAAGAGAAGGATGCCCATGCTTAAAAATGCAAAAATGATGGCATTTGGTCCTTGGTAGGTGGAAATGGGCTATTTATGGTTGTTTGGTGGCTCCCCTTTCCCTCCCTTTCATTCTCTATATATGTAAGTGCTTATGCACGGGAAAATGGTTATTCTCTGCTAGATTTGGAGCTTTTCCCTTAGAGTTTTTTTAATTTCCATACCTCCAGACCTCAATAACTATGTTTTGTAGGTTTTACAAAGCCTCTGTTCTGTGAATGCAAGTGAAAATGCTTTAAGTGATAAGCAATTGTGGTTCATTCCCTCAAATACAGTGTTTTTGATGTGAATCTCTTTGCCCGCTTGTTCTCTCTTGAATCTATTCACTTGTATCTTGCAAAAACCCTATGTTTCTCGTTGATTCTTACATATGTGGTTGCAATCGTGTCTCTACATGTCAGATTTGAACCCTGTTTTAACTTTGGTGCATCGTCTTTCATTTTGCAGCATTTTCTCCCTTTTCAACCCTAGTCCCTACAAATTTGTAGTTTAGACTTAGTTTAATTGCATTTTAAAGTTATAGGTTAGTTTGTAGTGGGCTAAGATAGAAGGAACCAACATTCTTTGAAGGATTGTCTCACTTTGCAAGGCCCCACACTTGGAGACAACCCCATGTTACCGAAAAGTTCTGATGTTTATCCATGATCATGAGGGTGCAACTTTTGAGTGATAACAGTTCTAACACGCCCGGTGGGACTACATTGAAGGATTTCTTGTCATTTCACTAAGAATTTGGTGTATATCTTGGTGATATCCATCGTTTGGAGGCTCTATACAACACATCTGGCGACTCCAATCATCTTATCTACTAGTTTAAGCAAGAAAGTCTCTATTTCAAGAGAAGAGTTCAAACAAGACAAAAGATAGCAAATGGAGAGCCTTTTGACTACTTGCAGTTGTCACCAAGGAGAAGAAGAAGAGGCAGATCGGTTCAAAGATCACCATCACCTCCAGAATCCAGAGAGTTCTCTCCACTCCTAGTAGGCCTTTCTTGTTGTCTTCTAGGGTTCTAAGACCCATCACATTCATGGCTCATCAAAAAAATCAAGCTTTTGTCACATTCAATCGAGGAAGCCCTTTACTTTTAGCCCAATATGATGACATTCCAGTTGCAGCTCTCGAAAGTGTTCCCTTCTTCACTGGAGAGAACACAACTCCCATAGAACATATCAAAGATGTTGCAAACATATGCTCAGTTTATCACATGACACAAGGGAATGTAGCAATTAGATTGTTGGTTGCTTCTTTCAAGGGAGAATCTCTGCAATGGTATAAGAGCTTAAGAGTTAATTCAATCAGCACTTGGGATAAGTTCGGAGAAGCTCTTTGCAACTATTTTGAAGATAAGTCAAACAATCTATCTCCCGTGACAACAAAGACGGGCCCTAATGAGCTAATGACTGATTTCAACCTCAAATTTTGAAGGACATGGGATACAATTCCTCAATCGGTAAGACCTACACCTCAGTATGGCTTTCTTTATCATTTAAGAGCTCTAAAGAGTGACCTTTCAGTCACGATTCAGTCCATGGGGGGTAGAACCACATGTCTTTGATATTGTCGTAAGGGCTAAAAAAGTCTTATTCAAATTGGGAAACTTGTTCCTAGACCCCCAATGCCCATATTCCCAGAGGTAGGAGCATCTACACCTCACCAAACACCTGAATCAGACCCTATTCCAACTCCAAGTAATCAAAATCAAAGCCAAGAATCTACCTCTACAAACACTTCAAATGAGTTGTAGGAAGTAATGAAACGATTGCAAATTTTGGGAATGAATCGTTATCTTTGGTGAGGCTCCCATGTAAGATGTTTATCAATGTGGTAAGTATGAATCCTAATAACTATTTGCAGGGGGTTTTACTTTAATTACAAAGCTCATGAACCATAGCTTAGCAATTCTGCAACAAGTAAGCAGTTGTTATGAAGTATTTGCAGAAGGGGGAGAAATAATAGAATTTGGGAAAGAAGAAAGGAAGATATGTGATTCAACCAATAGTTTTCAGAGTTGGTCTCATATACACAGATCAAATAAACAAATAGATCTCACAATATTCACAAGTAAAGGAAAGGAATAGCTTCTAACCTAAATCTTAGATAACACAAAGTTTATCTAAAAATTAAAATAGAAGAAAGAAGCAAAGCACCGTAGACACAAAGTTCTCTGAAAATCCACCTTTTTTTCAATTCCCCAGCTTTCACAGGAATAATAGCACAAAGTCTAAAAACTCAATAATGCTTTAACAAAATTGTGATCCCGTAACCTATAGGTTCTTCCTCTATTTATAGTGTATAGAGGTCAATTATAAATAGGAAACTAACAATGAACTTACACATGCGGAAGCTATAAAAGAAACATCTAGCAATCTTCCCCCCATAATTCCTCTCTACGTGACATACATCTGAAGACTAAATCAAAGTTGTACATGTTTGCCACCTATTCTTAATTAAAGGACCTTTTCAAATAACTTAAAGTAATGGCTTTCAACCAATTACTTTAGTTTTACAATTTTGTCCGAGAAAATAAGAAAGAAGAGAGGAAAGAGAAGAAGAAAGAAAATATGTCAGTTGCTACACTTCACGCTTTCCCTTTGTTCTGATACTGAATGTACCTGTCAAACATGTGATTCAATATCTTCCCATCTGCTTTAGCAACAACTTCTTTCTCAATCTTGAACCATAACAATCCCCTAGATAGAGTATCAATGCTTGCCTTCACTTTCTCCAAACTAGGCCCAAATCCTTTGATATCTGCATGAAGTCTCACTAGTTTACCAATCGAATCCAACGTGAAAGGCATGTGGGCTTCATCAATCTTCTTCTGGACAACTGAAAGAAATTCCTCAAGAGAAGCAGGCAACTTGTCTGGAATGTATCTCGTATAGTAATGAATACCATCAACTTCCTCCCCTGTAGTGAAAGCAATTATGTTATCTGGCACTTCTCTCATCTTGTCTTCCAACAATTGCATTCTTTATAGCATAAGCTTGAGAATCTTCATGCGAAAAGACACTGTTATCTCCAACTGCTTGCCCTTTTCTATCAATCCATCAGGTACAATCTGCTCTGCAATTAATACATTCTTCGGCAATGCATTTATCTTGGCCAAGGTATCCAAGTGGCTCTCAGCAACTATATTCTCATCTTCTATACCTGTCATCAGTTGCTTCAGCTGAGATAATGCCCTGTGCATATCCTCCAAACTAGTTGGTACTTCCTCGAACTACTCTAAAGCTTGGTGTATGATTTTCTCTTTCCATTTAGAAATAGCTTTGACCTGATTTCCCGCATCCTCAATCTCTTCAATCAAATGGAAACTCACCTACTCATGTGCTAGCACTAGTTGAGAAGAAGGTTTAGCAACCTTAGCAATAATCTCACATAATTGGGAGATCTGTATCTGAAGTTTGATTTTTTCTGCTTTCTCCCTGTCAAGCTTGAGGAATAAAGCATCTATCAATGTCTGAGTATCCTACTTTAATCCCTCTGTGGTGATTTGCCCCAGCGGCACTTTGGTTACTGATATGTCTGCAATTGTTAGCTCTCCCTTTTGCTTCCCTTCGGCTGGAATTGATAATTCAAGAAAAAATTTCCCTGACTCTTTAATAACCAGCCTTGAAGTTACTTTAGCAGCTTTAGGTCTTTTGTCTTTTCCTAAGCTCACAAGTAGCTACAAGTCTTCTTCTTCTAGGATTATTTCTCCCCTAGCCTCTGGGACTATTTTCAAAGCCAACCGGGATGAAAAATTACTCCCTAGGGAATGATAAACCTCGGTATGCATTACCAGTTCTTGCTCAAGTTTTGCTGCATCTGAATTCACCATTGTATTGTGACTTCCTTCTTTCGTGCCATCTAAGGATAATGCTATTTCAAATTATACCATATGTGCCTTCAATTCCTCTATAGGAGGAGGAGGAAATGGAGAACTGAGTAACAGAAGAGGAGTGTACACGAATGATGTCAGCTTCAACTGTGGAATAACCATAACTTCCTGTGATGTTGGAACTGCTGAAGTGTTGTGTGTTGATGCAGGAGAAGCTTCGTCTGAAAGTAGCACTGGTGTAATGGATGTAGACTTGCCTTTTTCCAATGCCTGAGACTTTTTGTGTACCTTGGGCTTCTTCGGTCCTCTGCTGCTCTCACCCTCGTGCTTTCTTTTGTTGAGATCCCCTGTACTGAAATTCCCTGTGATCTGGTTCATCAAAGTCTCGTCCAAGCAATATCCCTTTGTTAACAACCAATTTGAGGTGTTAACCAGGACTGCGGCAGACCTTTCCTCAATCGTCTTACTACCACCTACATTGGCTTGAAGAGCCGTTCTATCTCCTCCCATTTGATGACATGTGTCAAGTACCACATGCCCATCGCCTGAAAGATTTGCAGGTATCCTTGCCAAACCATAGTCAGAAACCTGTTGAGCTGATAATCTGCTGAAATCTCCCTTTCTGACTTCGTATTCGCTCCTGCACTTCATCCAGAAATCCTCCAATGAAGGGACGTGCGAGTATTCCTGGGAGACTGTCTTCTTCGCTATCCCATAAGGATCAAAATTCATCCGAGCTAGGAAGAACTCGTGCTCATAGCAAGAAAACATTTATGCTTCGACTCCTCTAGCTTTGTGGATGCTCTGACAACTATAATAGCCCACTGTGATCGGGAAGCTAACTGTACATCTATGCCATTTTGATTGTAAGTCCTGCAACTCTACGAGTTGCCTGCATAACTCCATGATAATCCACTTATCATTTGGGTACCTCGGCAACTTGACTGGTTCTCCTAAGAAACCACTAACCCTGAGATACGTGAAGTCAGCAAACTGGATGAAGATACAGCCGTGTTGGGAGACGGCTTCCCAAGCTTCCTTGCTCACTTTGTTGGCCCTCAGATCACCGTTTAGCTTGCAAATGAATACATAGAAGAAGCCATCGTTCACTGACTTGTAATCCTTGTAGCATTTAAGAATCGTCAGTTGTGGGTAGCACTCATAAATAGGATCCTTTGAAAGTATGCCCCGTCTATCCAGTTTGGAAAATATCCCCTGTGAGGCTGCGACATACACAAGGTATGAAGTCATTTTGAAACTGAATGTCCGCCTCACACTTCTGAGTTGTTCACTAATGTTGTTACTGATGATCTCTACCCAATTGATTATTGAATCAGCTCTATTGATCTCAATTGTTATGACGAAGGCATACATCCATGAGCGGAAGTTATTGGCATTAGCTTCCCTGTTTATCCTACAAAGCAACCGGGTGATATCATCAACTTCCTGCACAAGAATTGACCGTGAAAGAGTCCTTGGGAATTTAAATGGTGCTCTAGGCTTCTTCATATATCTACTATTCATTATACCCACGCAATCTGCTTTATTTTTTTTCCCATCTATCACAAGCTTCCTGCATGCCAATTACAATTACTATGGGCCGTCCCAGAATCTTGAGGCAATAATCAATGAATTGTGCATCCAATCTAATCATTGTCTTTCCTGTTGCATCCCGGATTGTCCTAGAAAGAGGATGATAAAACTTCGCACATTCCAGAACAAATTCAAGCAACTGGGTTATAGCCGGAAATGTTGCAGCTTGGATAATTCCATTGCTCCTCATTGCCCGCATGAGGGATGACCTGCCGATGGCTTTGGATCTGTCAATCAAATTAGTGATAGATTCACGCCCTATATTTGTATCATTATCCCAGCAAGTCTGGACACTATGCATGATTCTGCTGAATCATCTCTTTCATCACCTTTCGTCATGCCTAAAACAACCTTTGTCTGAGATCTTTTTCTTTTATTTTTGACAGAAGACCTTGCAATTATGAGAGTTGGATCTATTCGTGCAGAACCTACAATTCCTCCTGATTCTGAAGATATATTCAATGTATTTGACATTGACTTTGCCTTCTTTTCACCAATATGAAGACCAGTGAAGTATTCCTACAAAATAATTCAGACAAACATGGAATCCATGGCATGAATGCCCAATTTCTTCACCAAAATCTGATTATAAAGCATGTTGCCCTATATTTTTAAACTTCGCTTGCATGTCAAGCAAGCTAAAAATATTATTTTATTCACTTGTGCACTCACATCAACATGCAAATAGCCAAAATAATAAAAAGGAACCACTTCTAACCTTAGGCACCAAAATTGGATGCTTCCTGGCAGTTAAAAATATTTTCTAATGCTCGCAACTTCAACCTTTGGCGCCAATATCCTCCAAGGCAGCATGTTCCACATAAAAGAATTAATTTCCCTTTACTTATGGTGTCCACTTCTTATATAGGCAACTGCATGCTATTTTTACCAATTGCTTCCTCTTATTTTTAGCAATTTTTAATAATAAGTTGTGTTTTTTCTCCTTATTTGGGTGCCCAATTTTGCCCAATTTAGCTTGCTTTTAGCATGTTTTTCCTTGCAATTCTTTCCTCTATTTTTAACAAGCTTCTTTGTCTTATTTTTAGCATACCTGTTTGCTTTGACTTTCTTCCTATCTTTGGCGCCAACTTTTGCTATAAATAATTAAAACAAATCCCTTTTAAAGTGTGCAACTATGCCAAAGTGGGTCGCACTTTTTGGCTAGGAATTGTGTGAAAAACATGAGGGTAAGGAAGTGTGAATTTTCAACCTTCCAAGCAGCCCCAAAATTCACAATTTTCACTTAAGTGATTTATGTTAATCCGACCTTCCAAGCAGCCCCAAAAAGTGCGACTTGCATGGGTGAATTAATTCTCTATTGTGTGAAAAACATGAGGGCAAGTAAGTGTGAATTTCCAACTTTCCAGGCAGCCCCAAAATTCGCACTTTTCACTTAATTGATTTGTGTTAATTTCCAACCTTCCAAGCAGCCCCAAAAAGTCTGACTTGCATCCAAGTTGTTTCTTTGAAAACCGGTATTTCACAATAGATTTCGCTTTTGTCTGAGGCCATGGATGACCTCTAAAAACCCTAGGCAATTGAGTTGGTTAAGCATAACGAAAGAAAGGACTAAGGGGAATTGCCAGACAAACCACGGAGAAAAACCGAAACCAAACACAAAAGAAATAAATAAAAACGAAAAACACGCCAGAAGTCGCAGACAATTGCTCGAAAATAACTTGCCAATTAACCAGTGTAAAAACTCATCCCTGCGCAAATGCTCCATTCAGAGATGAAAGTAATACTGGCGCAGATATCCACAAGGGGGTTTAACTTCGGCACAAACTATTTTTAAAAGAACTTTATTTCTTTATAATAAATAAATAAATAAAACGCTTTTAGACAAAACCTGGTGAAGGGATAGAGTGAGCTTTAGCATGCTGGTATTTGTCGAATTTGGCTTTTATGATTCTTTGGGGATGCCTTAGAGCAATGTAGACAACTGCAAGCAACAAAAACACAAAACGACCCGTTACTTTGAAAAGAACGAAAAGTTTTAAAAGGGGTGGTCCCAGATTTCAGGGTGAAATCTCGAGGACACCAAAGGTACAGTCGAAGGATAGTTCCACTCTTTTCAACATTCTTGAACAAATGAAGGAGACTAATGTGAACATTTCAATGTGGGAATCTTTGGTTATTCCTGGATAAAGGGACCTTTGGCAAGCAGCTATGTCCAATATCTCCATAACAAATGAGTCATCCAAAGAACAAGACAAAGTTGTGCTCATTGATGCACTTCAACAAAAGGATGAATAGTCAAAAAAGAGTATGAAACCTTCTCCCTTCTATGTATCCCTAATTATTGGCAATCACTTGGTTCATAATTGCATGATTGACTCAGGGAGAAATAGTTCACTGATGCCCAAACAGACAGCAGATCAGCTAGGGATCAAAGATGAATCTCTCTCTAAAGGTGTGGTTCAGCTGGATGGAACAGCAGTGAGAACTATTGGAGTCATCGGAGGTTTAAGCCTCACATTCCATGCATGCCCTAGCTTCTCTATTCCTCAAGATGTCTTCATAATTGATCTACCTCCATTTTTCGCTCTATGCCTCTCTAGGGATTTCACTACCAGGATTGGAGGGTACTTATCAGTTGACTGGTCTCATATGCTTTTTAGGACTAGATATGGTACCAAAGTTACTATAAGGTCAGAACCTATTGCCACATATCACATAGAACCTTATACACCAAGCCCTATCAATGCAAATTGCACAATCTTTGACCAAAAAGATCGTCCTATTGTCCAAGAGGCAAACACTCAAGTTGAAGGCATTCTGTCATGTCCCTTTTTGGAGACTAAATTCTGAAGACCTTAACCCATTCTTTCCCCGTGGGTCTAAGGAGAAAAGTAAGGGGAAATTTGGATTATATTTTTATTATTGATCAGATGGTCGTTTTCATTTATTATGATTTATCCTATTGGAAGTTGTTTTGCTCCAATAGAGGAATTTAAGTACTTTAGTATTAATGGTATTGTGAACATGTAGTCTCCAATAAACTTTTTAATATTTAAAATGCAATTACTTAAAGGGTCGGCCATGATGTAATGATTGTTTTAAGCACTCCTTATGCCTATTTAAGGAGGTCGCTTGGGCATTAATGAATTATGTTTTTGGAGATTATTTTTATTTGGTGAAAGTTGGCTAGTGTAGCCCTTTTACTCTCTCTCAAGGACAAAACCCCTTGGGTTGAGAATCTCATTCAAGGACAAAACCCTTGATTGGGAAACTTGTGAAGGACGAAAACCCTTCATAAGGTTTTTGATATACAAGTTGGTTAGAAAAGGAATAAAGTATCTTTCTCTTGCAAGTGTTGTCTCTTTGGTGCACAATATATTTTATTTCAAGTGGAGCGACCTACATTGATGTGGTAAATTGATATGTGTGGTGATTCTTTGGCAAATCTGCAGTTATCCTCTTCTTCTTTATATTTTCTAATGCTAATATCTTAAGTTTCGTGAATCTTGGAGCTTCCAATGTTGAGTTGTGAATTTTAAAAATAACGCTGCAAACAAGGTTTATTTGAAATTCATATCTCCAGATTTTAAGCATTAAAAATCAGTTTTCTTACATGAGATGATTATTGGTGATATATAATAATTTAGAGAATTAAATAGAGCTAATTCGAAGGATTTTGAAGGCATTTAAGCGGGTTGAAAACTGCAAATCAGGTCGCTACCCTAGGAAGGGTTTGTTAAAATCAGTTTTATAAGGTTTATAACAACAGTGTCTCAAATCTGATTTGAGATTTTCTTGCCGTTTCTTAAGGTCCCCCAAAAAGGTACATTACACATTCCAAGTTTGTTTCTTGATGAGTGGGGGAGCTGATTTCCGTGGTTTTAATCTCTAAAAACAGATTGACAAGACTAGTTTGGGTATCTACTATTTGCATGAGGAAAATCCACCTATTCCTAGTATCATGAAAGCAAATGAACATGAAGACCGCATTTGGCATATGTTCTTTGATGGATCTAGGAGTAAACAAGGTGCAGGAGATGTAGTGCTTGTATCTCCCACATGTGTGAAGTATTTCTCTGCTTTCAAATTTCAATTCAGTTGTTCTAACAACTCAGCTGAGTTTTAGTCTCTAATTCATGGCCTACAATGGGCAAGAAAGAAAGATGTCAAATAATTGCAAGCTTTTGGTGATAGTGAGCTAGTTGTGAATCAAGTAAGAGGTTTGAATACAACCAAGAACAATTTGTTAAAAACCTACAAGCATAGGGTATGGGATCTCTTAGAATATTTTGAAGCATTCAACATCCATTTCATACTAAGAAAGGAGAATGAATCAGCTGATAGATTAACAGCAGTTGGTGCTATGTTCCTGAAGGCATTGATAAAGATACATTGCAACCAGACGTTAAAGTAGTAGTAAGGCCTGTTGTCCCAGACAATATCACTAATCGGCAAGTATTTGAAAGTTGTAACACCCATGTTATACTTCATCCAAATTAAGGGGAAAAAAATTAAAAAATAAACCCCTTAAATAAAAATTATGCCTTCAATGATTTTCAACGCGCAGCAAATAAAATCCAGTATAAATAAATGTTTACAATCCATCTGATAACAAATGATAACCATGTGCAGTTGTAAGGGTCAATTAGATCTCTTCGACCCCCTTAATCACTCTATGCGAGTATGTGTACAACTTGTATATTTTGGTAAGTCCTTTATATAGGTTATGAGTAACTATGGATCCTCTTAGTGTCAACCGGAAATTCATTTAAAAAACCTCCATTTGACCCCAGACACTGTTGATTAGATGAAATAGTGAACAAACAATGCAACCAGTATTTACATTACTATGGCCATAGTTTTAAGCATTGTGTTTGCAAACTAGTTTCGAGACTGCACACTAGTCTACGAAACATATCTCCCCTTCACCACATAACCGTCTCCATTTAGTTATCAAGATTTCTTTTCGTTGTTTAGGAAATTGGTTTTAGTTATGAAGTTTCAAAGATCATGACTCGATATCCCGATCGAGAGGATCCTGTCGGTCCCATCTTAGGATTCCTATGAGAAGGGTACTGATTACATAATGACTTGTATCATTATGTATTCGTTATCTTTCCCACAGCCATCCTAAGTCGGCACGGATAAGACTCTGTCGACATGAACGTCATTTCAAGATATCTACACTTCAAACCCATTTAGTTATTCTTCAAGGTAAGTAACTAATATCATCTTAACGATAAGTTATTTTGTATCCCAATATGTTATTCATTTTGCAGCATTTTCTCACTTTTAAACCCTGGTCCCTACAAATTTGTTGTTTAGACTTAGTTTAATTGCATTTTGAAATTATAGGTTAGTTTGTAGTGGGCTAAAACTGAAGGAACCAACCTTCTCTGGAGGTTTGTCTTACTTTGCAATGTCCCACACTTGGAGACAATCCAATGTTACCCAAAAGTTCTGATGTTGATACATGATTATGCTGAAGGTGCAATTTTTGAGTGATAACAAAAATTCAAGATGTCAATTTTGGAATCATTGGTCTTGGAAAAAACGCATCAATTTTTTAAAAATATAATATAAAAAATTTTATTCTTTATGGTTTTTAATTTTTGAATCTCATAACTATTACATACATAACTGCAGATTAGGGATGAGGAATGGCAAATCAAGCGAACTTGGATAAGTTTAGTGGGTACAAATCAGTTGAATAAAACTAGAAATCAAATACCACCGTATTCAATTGTGTTCGTCTCTTCGTGTTTTGATCACAACTTTCGAAGACCTCCATGTATGTTTGTTCTTAGTTCTCTTAGAAGGGTTCGGATTTTGCAAGAGATTTGTAAGTCAATTTCTATACTTTTAATAGATTTGGTTATAAAAACTCTTACGCAGTATATCCAGAAAATAATTTCGTTATCTAATTGTCAGATGAATCTCAAATCATTAGTATTATTATCATCCAGAAAAAAAAATCTCTCCTCGAGACATATAGGTAAAGTAACAAATGGTACAATAAATTAAATTTTGAACAGATTTGAGTACAAAAATTCAGAAAATATATGTTTTTGAGTCCAGTTCAACAAAAACATCGAAGGTCCAAAGTTAATTAACTCAGTTAAAGAATTTGTGATGGCAATCTTTTCATCTATAAGAATGTGAAGATTTCAGATATTTATTTGATAATATGTCACTTCTAAGCTTCTATGCCATAAAAGCTCCTGATCAGCTACCTTAGATTTCTTCAAACAATTATTTCAGGCAACATTGACCTTTTGATTCTGATTATATATGACGTAAAAAGACAAAAGGTAATGGACTTTAATATGAAATTGAAATCACATCATGAAGGACACGTATATGTGGGATTTAAATCTAGATACCTTTCTCTTAGCCTCCTTTGAAACAAAAAATGAAAGAGATAAAAAGAAATTTGGCATACCCTATGTGATCTGCAGAAGAACGGTCCAATCCACTACATCCAGCCCAGGTTGATCCACGGAAAAAATTCCCCCCTCCAACCACTATTGCAACCTGAAGTCAAATTAGCCAAAAACAATCCCAATGAATCAAAACTAATGGATGCAGCACATCACTTGCCAAAGCCATAAGGACTTTGACAATACCCATGGCTGAGATAGGCAGAAAAATCAAATCAATTTATAGTCAACCTAAATTTTAATACCTCAACACCAAGATGGGCAACAGACGCAACCTCTCTAGCAATAGCCATTGTAATCTGAAAACAAAACCATTGCAATATGTAGATTAAACATTGCTCATAAAACACACAGGTCCACATGACTAGCTTTCACAGTCATTCTGAAAAAGCTCGACACAAAGGCAAGTATGGCTTACAATATCAAACAAATATATGAAAAGAGAAATGTAATGGTAATCTCCATGAATGACACATAAATTGTTAGAATTAGAAAGTATATGCATGGCCAAAGTTGAAATGCATTAAGTACAAATAACAGAAGCTCATGGAGTCCTATTACTAAGCTCAACTATAAGGCTTCATTAAAATTCAGACAGCTAGCACTTGTATTAAATAATGATATTTCTATCATATGCAGTAATGATATTTCTATCATAGTAGGAAAACTCGGCGAGTACTCGCCAGATCTCTGTAATAACAAATATTCGCAAGGAAAATCATCGCTCGGGCTCGGCAAATATTCGCCAATACTCGGCGAGTCCGAGCCTTTAACTCGCCTAACGCAATACAGATGTGGAATATGCAGATTACACGAAAAAAACACTAAAATTTCTCTTTTTAAGGCAACACTCACCCCTTCATTTCTAATCACACAGCCATTGAGCATCATTTGCATGAGTTGACGAGATTTTATAGCGAACTCGAAGAGCAAATTTTAAGAATTTCATTTGGAGGTAAGCTTTTTTTTTATTCTTTCTTTTCAAGAATGCAAATTCGTTCTATATTATTTGTATATTGTATGCGATATTGTATCTGAATATGATTTGCAATTTTAAATGCATTCAATTCAATTACGAATGTTTTTAATAGTTATTAATTTATTCATATTTATTTATCATCGTTAATGAATGAAATTGTCGGAATGTATTGTTTCTTGTAAATGTTATTTTATTTCTATTTTTTGAGAATGTATTCTTATTCGTAGGATTTACAATTATAAATTTGAAATTATGATTAAAATAGGGTTATAAAGCCAATCTTTTAATTAAGTTTACGTTTTTTTAATTTTTAAAATGTATGTTGTGCTGCAAATTAGAGCTTACAAATGGCATCACGTTCAACATCTGGGTTAGCATCACTAGCAAGAACCGTTCCCATTAATGCCCGTAGCATTGTCTTGGAAGTATGGTGTATGTGGAACAATTTAGGGAACAGTGGTTTGTAATTTTTGTGGGAAAACATTTTCTCAAGGCATCAATCGCCTGAAGTATCATCTTGCATTTATTGTTTGTCAGGACGTTGTGGTATGTCTCAATGTTACAGAAGAGGCAAAATGAGAGATGAAGGCAAAGCTGACAGAGTTGGAGGAGAAGAAAATAGAGAGGGAAAGGGTGAAAACAGCCATAACAGAAGCCATTAGACATGGAATAGAAAAGTATTCAACAGATGATCCGTGTAATATCCCCTTCTAGGACAAGTTAGCAAATAATATAAATCTGATCACACACTGCTGGAAAATAATTAATTTTCAAACCCCAACTGCTGCAATTTTCAAAAATTCATATCTTTGGCTAGAGAAGTCCAAATGAGCTGAAATTTTGGATATTGGACCACAAAAATATGAAGAATAATATGCAAAAATCAGATTTCGCACAGCCAACACGAAACCCTAATTTTTCCCTAAAAAGTAGGTCGCCCAGCACATTTAGGGCACCAAAACTACTCCAAAAATTATAGAATCACCTTCTCCTTATTTCTCCTAATTGCTACAATCACATTCAATATTAAATTGATCCCAAACTGCAGATCTGAAATTAATATCTAATTGTTAGCAACCAAATAGCTGCCAAACAGCTGAAATCTTCTAAAATTCATAACTCCTTCAATATTCCATGTTTTCCCTTCAAATAAAATGCAGATAATTCTATAAATTAAGATCTTTCCAAAGAAATAAAGATCTGAATTTTATGATAACTGAAACCCCTCCAAAACAGCCCCCAAAATCCCCAAACTAGTCGCTAGGGTTAGAGTAAATTGCATAAATGATTTCCGGCACTCAATAACCCTTCAATACACTCAAAACAGTTGCCCAAACTTAGCAAAAATAAGCCAACACAGATCAGATCTTGAATATAGATGATTTACCCTTAAAACATGCCAAAATAAGACCCATATCAAGTCGCCATAGTTGGAATAATTACAGCATTAAATTCCAACCATAAAGACATCAAAAATCATCACCCACATCCCAAAGCAAGTCGCCAATGTTAGCAAGTATGAATCATGCAAAGAACATACTTCAACACAAGAGAACTCAACAAATGGAACAAGAGAGAATACTTCAATTGATCAAAACCAGCTCACTAACTTCCCACGCAAGAGAGAGAGAGAAAGTATTAATGGGCATACATCCCAACTCCAAGCATGGAGTATCAAATAAATATCATCATAACATAAGTCTAACAATGATCCTAGCACTCCTTTTATAAGCAAGGAGGCACAAAATTTGAAATCCCTAGGAGAGGGAAATTATTAAATAAAAACAGTTTATTTTCCCTATGTGTGGCATCCCCTTTTAAAAAGGGTGATTTTAATATTTAAAAGCCACCTAAATATTATTTAATTAATTCCCCTTTTTAATTTGCATTTTGGGAATTTAATTAAATAATTAAATACATTACTTGCTCCATAAATATTAAATAATTAAATAAATATTGTTTTATAATGTCAAATGATTAAAATCACTCTCCAGGCAATATTATCTAATTATTTAATATAATTTTCCCCTTGCAACATCCCTAAAGCCCACGGGGAATGATAGGCTAAGGGTCTTCAAAAATGGGGACATTACACCGTATCTTTGCTTGGAAGTATGGTGTATGTGGAGCAGTCCTGGGAACTGTGGTTTGCAATTTCTGCGGAAAAACATTTTTTGGAAGCATCAATCCCCTGAAGTTCTTGCATTTGAAGACGCTGTGGTATGTCCCAATTTTAGAAAAGAGGCAAAACGAGAGATGAAGGTAGAGTTGGAGGAGAAGAAACAAAAGAGGGAAAGGGTTCATAGTAAGACCTCAAGCGAATTTAGACACAATTTTTTTGTACCAAGAAACATACCTAGGGCACAAATTTCGCTACAAAGCATAAACTGGAACAAGGATGCGCACGAGGAAGCAAATAAATTATGTGCAAATTTTTGGTACTACAACAACCTTCCCTTCATTATGGCGAAGAGTCTATACTAGGAGTATTCAGTGACAACATTGACAGTTGCAAGAAAAGGGTACAAGGCACCCTCTCCAAAAGACTTGAGTAACAAATTGCTCAATGGTGTAGTTACAGATGCAACAATCCTAGAGGATCAAAAGAAGCAATGGTAGAAATACGGATGCACCATTCCTTCAAATGGGTTGACAATGAAAGGAACCACACCCTCATCAATTTTTTACCGGCTTCAAATGGTGAGATGGTATTTTTGAAGTCAATTGATGTCTTTAACATAGTTAAAAAAAATGCAAATAGTTTGAGTCTTATGTTGGAGAAGGTCGGATTAAAGGTGAGTATTCATAATGTTGTGCAAGTTGTCACAGACAATGTAGCGGCATATGTGGCGGCTAGAAGACTACCATGGGAGAGGCATTCATCACTCTTTTAGACTCCTCATGCGGCTCATTGTCTTGACCTTCCTTTGGAGGACATAGGCAAAATTGATTGAGTGAGGCCGGTTATAAAAGATGCAAAAAATATAATCAAGTACATATAATCACCCTTGGGTTCTCAACTTGATGAGAGAACACACGAAAGGGAAGAGCTTGTGTGCGCTGATGTCACAAGATTTGGAACTAGCTTCTTAACGTTGTAAACTATTTTTAGTTTGTTGTCATCATTGAAGCAAATGATTGTGAGTCAAGCATGGCTAGACTCACAATATTCAAAGAAATTCAATGGAGAGAGGACATCAATGAGAGTTTTTTATGATCTCTTTGCAAAGAGAGCTATAGAAATCATCAAAGTAATTTCAAACTTCAATTTATATTTCAAGTCGATTCCTTTATTTGAATTTGTTAAATTATAGAAGTATATATGAATTTGTTAAATTATATAGATATTGACATTTATTTATTTACTTTATTTGTAAGTTTGTAACTTTAAATGTTAATTTGTGTGTATGGGTCAGAGCCGTTGGTGAGGGTTTTGTGCTTGGTTGTAAAATATTTTTAGTTTGTTGTCATCATTGAAGCAAATGATTGTGAGTCAAGCATGGCTAGACTCACAATATTCAAAGAAATTCAATGGAGTGAGGACATCAATGAGAGTTTTTTATGATGTCTTTGCAAAGAGAGCTATAGAAATCATCGAAGTAATTTCAAACTTCAATTTATATTTCAAGTCGATTCCTTTATTTGAATTTGTTAAATTATATATATATATGAATTTGTTAAATTATATAGATATTGACATTTATTTATTTACTTTATTTGTAAGTTTGTAACTTTAAATGTTAATTTGTGTGTATGTGTCAGAGCCGTTGGTGAGGGTTTTGTGCTTGATTGATGGGGAGCAAAACCCAATGGGGTACATTCAAGAGGCCATGGATTGGGCTAAAGAGGCCATCCAAAACTATTATAGGGGATATCAACATATTTGGTCTTTTTTGGGAGAATTGATTGGAGATGGAACAATCAATTCCACCAACCTATTCACGCAGCGGAGTACTACCTCAACTCCGAGTTGTTCTTCTCTGATGGCTTCACAGATGTGAATAGGGAGGTTATGGAGGGCTTAAATATGCATTGAGAGGATGATACCAAAGATTGAGACAAGGGACCTCATTATTTTAGAACTGCATAATTACAAGCATGTTAGGGGGAGGCTCTTTTCTTCAGCGTTAGCTATCCCGGGGAGAACTAAAAAACCACCAGGTAACAAAAATTAGAATGTTTACTAAGTTACTTATATGTTACAAGTTACAAATTTAATTTTATTAATTACTTATAAACTTTTGATTATCTTGTTTGTAGGTTTTTGGTGGGAGGATTGGGGAGGAAATACCCCGCATCTTCAAAGACGAACCCTCAGAATTTTATCTCGACCTTGAAGCACTTCTGGATGTGAGCGCAATTAGAGTTTGTTTGAAGCCATTCACACGAAGGCGCAACAAGTTAACTCAAAAACGCCAAAATGACTTGGTTTTTGTACAATACAATCTTCATCGTTGCACAAGAAAGGCGGAGGCCACATCGCAAGAGCTTATTGATTTAGATGAGATCAATCCATATAGCTACTAGACTAAGCAAGAAGAAGAAATCCCTACGTTCACAGAGGACGAAATTGTTTCTTTTGAGAAGGAAGCTATGGAGGGAGAAATTGGATGACATCTTTGGAGGTGATGTCAAACATGCAATAGAGGAGCCACTACCATCTACTACCATGGTGTAGTCACAGTCAGAGCCTTCTAGGAGGAGCGAATAACCGCAACCAAGTGTAGGGACTAGCAGAGGCAATAGACCCTCTCCCCAATATTTCTCTAGAAGGGGGAAGAGGAAAATATAAATTATATAAATTGTAACTTTTATAGATATGAAATTTGTGATGATAATTTTCAAAAACAATCATCATAATTTCATAACACCTATCAGTTGGTGGTTGTATTCGCATGATGATGCAATTTTGTATTGTATTTGTATTCAAATCTAATAAAAAACACTTCTCCAACATATTACAAACTCATCTGATACATTTTGTAGCTATATTTTGCATAAAATTTATGAGAAATTTGCATATTTTTTAAGTTGTTGAATATTAGCCGAGTCTTGCCGAGTTTTTGCCAAGTCATTTTTTTGGGGGTTTGCCGAATACCAGTATGTGAACTATGATTTCTATGTTATGCAAGTGACAGAGCAAAGATCCAATGAAAACAGTAATATAATTCCATACAATGATAGCAAAATAAACTGTAAGAACAGTAATAGAAGAGATCTGAAATAAGAAAATGCTGAAATGACAAAGTATGATAGTTGAACCACTTCAATGGGTCGGCCTCAAAGTATAACAATCCAATCTTAGAGTTACATAACTGGGTAAGGGAAACATCTAAGCCCCTAATTAGGCTGACCTAACAAGAAAGAGAGACCCTAAAAACCTAGTAATAGATCTGTCAAAAAGTTACATGTATCACATGTCAGCTACTCCATTAACCCAATAATGATGATGACAAATGCAAAGATTAGGGATCTAACATTTGTTTTCTACCGTCTCAGCTACCAGTTAGACAATTCTATAGGGAATGCCTCTTGACATGCTTTAGAATTTCATTTCTCCACCATTACATAATATTTCAGAATTAATTGGTGCTTGCATTCATAATAAATGTTGTAATAAGAGCTAGATCTGCAGAGGCAAGTATCCGAACAACCAGAAAAAAAAGCTATATGTTACCTTTGGATCAACATTTTGTTCACAATTTCCAGCAAGTGCTTCGCCACTTACTTTTAACAGGACCCGGCGCCACCTTAGAGATTCACTTGTTATCATCTCAAGGGAACCTTTACTAGGTGTCTGCAAACTGTCAAATATGGATGAAACCAATTAATGTGCATGTTGGAGAAATAAAATACAATAAAGGGAAATTCATAAATGACAACTTTAAAATAAGAAAAGGGGAAAATTCATAAATGATAACTTTAAAATAAGAAGCTTGTTTAAGAAAGAGTGTGCATGGCAATCGATTTCAACCCAAATCTACAAGAAAACTGTAATAAAAGGAATCAGAAAGAAATGACGCGTTTAGGGCTAGAAGGTTCATTATTTTTATTGAAATTGACAAGAAAACATAGGAAATGAACAAGAACATGGAAACAGAGAACAAGCTAGAAGGTAAAAACCCTTCATAGAGGAGAAGAAAATATCTCCCAGCACCTCTTATGATGGGTCGATTGACCCGGCCATCTATCTTAAAAAATTTGGAAACATCTATATGGAGTCGATTCAAACCAATACCTTTGCTACAACTAAACTCCTAGCAAAAACGTTTGTAGGGGATGCCTTAGAATAGTATAATCAACTCACTTCACACTCTAACGTCAATCTAGAGACTTTGATCCAAGCCTTAATGAAGGAGTTTCAACAACATGATCTTCCTACAAACACATTTCAAAACTTCATCAACTTGAAGCAATCACCTAAAAAATCAGCCCATGAATTCATCAAAAGATGGAAGGCTCTATCTAATCAAGCTAACCATCACCTTGATAATCAAAATCTTTGTCAACTCTTCCTTAAGGCTCTTGTTTCTAATCTCCAATACAAGGTACGATCTCTCTCACCCAACACATTAGAAGAGGCTCTTGAGCAAGCCAAGCGAAAAGACTACCTTATGCGAGAATTCAAACAAGCTCCCAAGCCTTCGAATACCCTCAAATCAATGTTTAACTCCATTAATTCCCAAGCCCTTGCTACATGCAAAATAATCCCACGTTCCTCTTCAAGCAACAATAGCCAAGGTGTCATTTCCCACAATCCACATCATCCACCTTTATCTCACAATGAGTTATTGCAACTCCTCCCTACTCCTCACATCTTTCCTCCAACTAAACAACTGTGGACACTAAAATCCGCTTATGCAATTTTAATGCTAAAGTGGTACCAACTCTCCTCTTTCCTATCATTCTCAATATAATTAGTGATCTTTCGCTAATTAACTAACGTTTCCCTCTATTTTGGTCGATTAACGACACTTCATTAATTAACTAGTATTTGTCACATTCTAAATGCCAATTAACGATACTTCGTTAGTTATAATCCTCTTCAAATCAATTAATTAACTATTATTAGTTAATTAAGCCTTTTTAACATTGTATTTAATCAATAAACCCTTTTATTGGCTCAATCCCTCTTTCAAATGCTTCAAATCATATCAAATTTCTCCTAAATCACCTCCAAATAGCTTAAAATCTTATTAGCTCCTATTAATTAATCCTAGTTGATTAATTAAACCATCTCCAACTCCCATGAGTTGTTAATCACTTGTTAACTCCTCTAATCAAGCTTAACAAGTCTAAATCTACTTTATCCTTTATCCCACATTCATTGGGATTCAAGCTTCTCCCAAATTGGAAAGCTATATAAAGTACCCTCCTACATCCTTTCACACCTACACCATACTTTTGCTAGTATTATCATATAAAACATATGATTAAGAGCCTTTCTCCATTAATGGAATAGCTTGCTCATCTTTGCATCCATTATACCATTGTTGAGTAGTAAAGGAAGATCTAAGTACATGGCCTTGTAGCCATTTCTTGTGAGATCCTTCTCTCTCTTTGGCAATCAAAGACAAATTTGATTACTCATGATCTAAATAGGATCATTGTTTAGAAGTAATCATACATTAAAATAGTAGGAATGGTTAGCATTAGGTGATTTATTTCATGTTTATGTAAGCATATATAGCTTTCCCTTAAGCTCTTATCATGATGTTAATGGTATATTTAGAATTTTTTTGAAGACTACTAGGTGTTAGTTTCTTTCAATTAGCATGAGTAGCTTACAATTGCAAGTTTAAAGAATGTGAAGGCATTGTGCAATGCTTTCAAATACCACTCAAGTATTCAAACCCCTATTACCCTTCAAGTGTAATACGAAAGGTAAAAACCTCAAATAAAACCCTTGTTTGTATAATGTAGAATATGGTGAATAAAACTATTCGTAAATGGAATTTATAGATTCATCCCACCATCTAGACTTACAAAACATCCATAAAAACCCATACTAGTGCTACTCCATATTCCCTAGTTTTTGGCACATAAGCCATATTACCCGTTGAGATTGAGCTCTCTTTTTGGAACATATATCTAAGACATTACTTGGATAAATATGAGGACTATAAAGTGGCGTAGATAGAAGAGATAAAACTACTAGATAAGAAACAACTTCAAGCTCTTGATCACCTCAAAGTGTATCAGAATCGAGGGCATTGAGGTTATAAAAAACATAAAGATACCTCTCCATTTCATTATGATACCTTGTTCTTAAGTAAAATCCTCCACCAAGGATTGTGAAAAAAAAGATATGTTTGAGCCTAATTGGTTAGTGTCAGAAAGTAAAGCCCCACTGTTTGAGCAAGAGTCAAGTAAACATGGACTAAACATGTTATCTCATAAACATAATATGTGATAAAATACACGAGTTCATCATCATATATCCATATCAAAATCAATTTCCATGTAAAAAATGTGTCTCGATATACATTACATACAGTATAGTCCATCATGGACATACATAAAAAAAAGTACCTTCATCTTGAGGAATAATACAAAATAATACATATACATCTAATCAAAATTGTGTCTTCATCACAAAGCATACATAAAAAAGGGTACATCAATATAATAATTAGATTCAACCATCACTCTCGCCAACACCAATACTACCTAGCCTAAGCTAGGAGGCGGCATATCTTGAGATTGACCCTGTGGTGGAAGCATATGTCATGTTGGACCCTAATGTGCTATACCTCCCTACTCCATAGTGATGGCAATCTCTCCTATAAGGACCTGGCACCTACATATCCTATAAGATCATTTTATGGTCTAGCTACCATCCATTTGACTAAAGAGTATGACCCTCAATACCATTTGGAATCTTCGATTTTTTCATGATATAAAACTCTATAATATGTAGCCTCACCAATGGCTATGGTCAAATCAAAGACTAAGTATTGAGCACCTGATGTTATGACTACATGTTGGAGTGCATCGCGTTCTCCTTTTAGTTTAGTAACATCTTTATGGAGATGTTTCTACTTCACTAACCATTGTATCCACTCTTCAGCCAAGAGGTCTCTCTCCGTGGTCAATCATGTGATATCATCCTATAGCTAAGTCCCTCTTGGATATGCAACTGGTCTCTCTTGGATATCACCTGATCCCTCCCTATAGTGATTTACTAGAGTTGCTTCCCCAAGGAAGTTAGATCCCATTTACCCTAGTCAACCTCTCTGGGGGTGATCTCTATGGTGATCCATGCAGTAAACCCCATCCTCCACCTACTTGAATTTGTGGTAGAGACCTCCATTCATCTCATCCATCCTCACCTACTTCCCATCATGGACTCACTACTCGAGGTGGTAAGGATGACACCTATATAATCACCTAATGTTCTACTTTTTGTACCATATGTATATGCACCTATGACTACTGATGCAGTTAGAGTTGTGGATATGGTAGTGTATGTTGTTTTGGAGGAATCTATGGAGGAGGACCCTCTGGCTGAAATGGAACATGTACCACTCGAGCTTGCTAATGGGTTAGCCCCTATACTCTAACCCTTGCCTTAGCCTCGACAAGGCCAAATCTCACTCTATCTGATAGATCTTATCCATGTAAGTTATGTGTTTTTGCTACTACACTGGTATCTATGGATTCTTGTGGTATAGTAATCTACAGAGGAATCACTGTTGCATATAAGGGACCATAATTATTTGCGGTCTCAGGATCTACAATCTGTGATCATGTTACCCTCGGTTATGGGAAAAAACCTCTAAGGCTATTACAGGATCACAACTATCTAATCAGAGGCCCGAAATCAAAATTCTCCCACACTCCGCAATTATACCACATATCTTCACTTGAAATGTCTTGTACGTGGCTCAACTATTTTTGTACTCTATCAATCTATACCACTCATTGATATGACTATGGCTTACAGTAATGAATTGGTCCACCTGATATTATTTTAATTATCACCAAGTAATCATATGGAGCTTTAAGTCATCAAAAGTTCACATATAATACATTTTATCACCCATGACGAGAGAAAATCATCTCCCAATAGCTCCTAACCCATGTAAGTTGGATCATCTAGAGCCTTGAGTTGTAACACTCCATGTGGGTGACCAATAAAAATGTGGTCTCAAGCCCAATTTTGTAACAAGGTAAATTTTCCCATGCTCATCAGAACTCAATATGTTATCAAATGTAGGTCAAAGTACATGTGGGTTGGTATGCAGTGACCCCAGTAGAAGAACTCTCTATCCATAAGTCAACATATGGCTCCTATCAATCCAAGACGAAAGTGGGTACCCATCTTGTCAGGCTACAAGTAACTACTGAAAATTGTCATCAAATATAACAGAATACAAAGGATATTTCCATATTCTTCACTATCATGTGTTATCACTATCAATTTTTCTTCTAAAATGCTTGCGGCAATAGGAATCGTTTTTATCCACCCTTCCCCCACCTTGTTTCTTCTATATTTTTCCTTCCTATTTTCAATCCTCAATTGACCTCTTCTATCACAGCATCAACACTTGAGGGAAAATCATTCATTCTAGTAATGCCACCCCAAAGAGGGGAAAATGTAGACACCTAAAATCTGCTTACGCAAGTTTATTGCTAAAATTGTACTAACTATCCTATTTTCTATATTTAGAATCTTATAATTATTGATATCCTACTAATTAACTAATGTTTCTATCTATTTTGGTCAAATAACGACACTTCATTAATTAACTAGCCATTATTACATTCCAGATGACAATTAGCAACTCTTTGTTAGTTATAATCATCTTCCAATAGATTAATTAACTAATATGTGTTGATTAAGCCTTTTTAAAATAGCATTTAAACAATAAACCCTTTTATTTGCTAAATCCCTCTTTCAAATGCTTCAAATTATATCAAATTCCTCCTAATTCACTTCCAAATAGCCTAAAATATTATTCTAGCTTATTAATTAATCCTATTTGAGTAAATAAACCATCTCCAACTCCCATGAGTTTTTAATCACTTGTTAATTCCTCTAATCAATCTTAAGAAGTATAAATCTACTTTATCCTTTATTCCACGTTAATTAGGATTCAATTTTCTCCCAAATTTGAAAGCTATATAAAGGAAACTCCGACCTTCTTTCACACCTACACCATACTTTTGCTAGTATTATCAGATATAACATATGATTAAAAGTCTTTCTCCATTAATGGAATAGTTTGCTCATCTTTGCATCCATTTCTTCATGTTTGATTAGTAAAGGAAGATCTAAACATGGCCTTGTTGCCATTTTAGTGAGATCATTTCATCATCTTGAAGCAACAACACAAATTTGATTGCTTATGATCTTCATGGGGTTCATTGTTTAATGGCAATCATACATTTTAGTAGGAATGGCTTGTAGTTAGATGATTTATTTCATGTTATTGCATATTAGCTTTCCATTAATGAAATGTCCCCTCTTCTAAAATAACCATGGTGAAGACCCTTGGCCTATTTTGTCCGCCTGATGGCCAAAGGGAAACATAAGGGTGACTTAAGTTAGCTATTATTATTATAAAATGTTATTAATAAAAGAAAACTATACACGCACCTATAATAATATTAGTAACTTAATATTATGTCATGACAAGTCATAAAGGGGATCTAACTTATGTTTTAATGTTCCTAAAGGGAAAATGTGGCTTGGGTCACCTTGTAAGAGGGGACTTGCACTATTAAGAAGATCCTTTATATTTTTTATAGGCCCCCATCTAAAAATGTGACTTGGTTAGGAAGTCATGGTGGGAGCAAATGATATTAAAAAAATGCTGCATGGTGATTGGATGGTTTGGGGGGTGTTCTTTGCGTCACATCTTCCCTTATGAAGCAAATCGACTTGCCTAGAGCATTATTCTATCACTTCACATTTTCTATCCGGTGCATGAGAGCTTGGAGCTGCTGCTGCAAATTTTTGGGGACGAAAACCCTCATAAAATCTGGTTTGGGGAGAGCGAGAACTCTTCCAAATATTACTATTTTTGTTGGAGAAAACTCAGAAATAATATTCAGGTTTTGGGAGCCATTTTCTACAGCTAGAGTGACCCATTTTGAGGGTTTTTGCAGGTGTTTTGGGAACTAAAAATATCATATTTTCAACCAGACTTGTAAGGAGCATTTCCAGAATTTTATTCGGTGTTTTTGAAGTATTTTGGTGGGGTTTCAAACCCTTATTCTACTGCTGCAATATCCAGGTCAGATCTGAAATATTTTACGAATGTAAACAATTTTTGGAACCTCAATTTTGGTATTAATCCATGCCATTATTCTCTATCAATACATCTCTATTGCAAAAAAATGCAAAAAGAAATATTATTTTGCTTGGTTCATGGTGTTTATATCTACTTGGCAAATCGCATTTCCTAGTTATATTTTTATTGCAGCGTATATATATCAGATTTGTGCTCTATTTTCAGCTGGGTATTAGATATTTCCATTGTTTTTTCCATTGGGTCCATTTGGGGACATTACAATTAAGCTCTAATCATGATGGTTCTATAGTAAATTTAGTTTTGCTTTGAGACTACTAGGTGTTAGTTTCTTTCAATTTAGCTTAGCAAGTTTAGTATGTTCATAGCAACCAACAACTTCCTTTAATTCTGCTCTCTTTTGTTGGTGGCACGCCACTATCTGCTATTCCCACAAAGATTGTCAGGATCTCAAGAAAGTTGCTTTTGATTTCTTCCTTGGACCTCAATTTTATACCAATGTTATCATTCAAGAACGTTATGAGAAATACCAATCTCTTCTCCAAGCTCACAAGGACTATCAGTCTAGGACTAACCATAATGAGCCCAAGAACCACTTCATAGGCACAGTCAAAGTGTCCTATGGCTATAACTACCTCAATTCTCAATATGTCAATGCGGCTAAAGTGTCCTATGGCTATAACTACCGACGTAAGCTTGCCTATAAGGACCCTATCTACAAACCCAAAACAGCCTTCCCCTAATGACCAAAAGCTCATTGATACTTCTCACGCGCAACCTAATGATGATCTTGCTCCCTCGGTCGAGCCTCGTACCAAAACCACACTAGAAAACCTCTCTATGGAATCCATACCTCCGCCCTCGGATAAGGGGGCTCAATCCTACAAGCCTCATCCAGCCATGGAGTCTCCCTTTACTTCTCATCCTCCCAAATACTGTTACGCTACCTATCCTAGGCCGGAAGGGGATTTCCTAGATGAACTCAATTCCATGACTTGTAAAATTCCTTTAATGGAGCTCATGCACACCTCTCCCCGGCATTGGAGATTCCTCGTGCAAATAATCCATCATTTCGAGGATGCTTTCGATGAGGCAGAGGAGACTCATCTTACCCCACCTTTTCCAAACCCCAAAATTCATAATATTGAAACAACCATTCCTCCTCAGAACGCCAAAACCACGACCATTGAATTTTTTGAGAATGACAAGATTAATGATGAAGAATTATTATGTGTTGATGATCCTCTACTTCTTATAAGTGTCATCATTCACAATACACAAGTAAGGTAGGTATTGGTGGATGACAACTTTGGAATCAATGTTACTTCCTTATATCTCATCAAAAACCTCGGATTTTCCGTTGACAACCTCAAACATACCTAATTCACTTGTCATCGGTTTGATAAAACTTCTCAAAAGCCATTTAGTTGCATTTGACTGCCCGTCACAGTGGGTCCCAAGACTATCCGCACCAAGCTCATGGTGTTCAATCGTCCTCTCTTACAATCTCTTTCTTGGCCGACCTTGGACACATCGCATGCACGTAGTCACATCTTCAGAGTACTAATGCATCAAGTTCATACACAATAGCCAACAATATAGGTATAATGTTGACCCAAATCCTTGGGACATACCTACTCCTTTCGCAAATAAACCCTTTCATATTCCTCCAACAAACGCAACACTTAACATTTTGTATCTTAAGTTTTACACCTACAAACCTAACATTCAAGTCACCCTAGCAGACTCAGATGATGATGAACCTAACGAATTACAAAATACAGTTAATAAGAATCGCTTACCCAACAAAGTAACTCTTACGATATTTTCCACGCAAAGGATTGCTAAAAATAGAACAAGGCTATTTTTGGAAAATTAGCTACTTTTGGAAGATTGGCTATTTTTAGCGCGGCCAAAAATAGAAGTTTGCTAAAAATAGGAATTGGAGGGGAAGCATGGCTAAAAATAGTATTCGCTAAAAACAGCACTTGCTAAAGATAGCTTTGCTTTTGCTAAATTTGGCAAGTGCTGCTCAAAACATGCATGGCGCTAAAAGGAGGTGTTATTAAATTTATCAAATGCTGGTTTCAGTTATGTTTGGCGCCAAAAGGGAAAGAAAATTGCAAAGATAGAGTTAACTATTATTAGCAGCAGTCTGTCCTAAACTTGGTGCCGAAAGGGGATAGATAAATAAATTTAAAAAAAAACAATCATGTTGTGCCTGAAGTCTGCGCCAAAGGCAAAAAGCAGAAAAAGACAAAAGCAAAAAGCAAGACAAGGTGCATAAGCCAAAAGTGAACTGTTGTTCCTTTCTAAGTCGGTGTAGCAGGGTAGAGGAAATAATTAATTAAATAATAAACACAGCAGTCACAATCTATGCTTGGTGCCAAAAGGGAACAGAGGTAAGGATAGAGTTAGCTAAACTTACTAACTGTTGTTACAGTCCCAACATCCAATAACATGCAAGGAAAATAATAAATAAAAGAAGAGACAGCGGCCTATTATTAGCAGCAAGAGTTAGTTGGATAAAGGAAGGATTCTTGCATTGTAAAAATTAATGAGACATACTTGAGCTCTTATTTGCTCTGGCATCTTTAGCCTTTGTACTTGCACCTCTGAATAAAATAAAGCTTCATTTTGCCCTCTCATATCGTTGTTTTTAGATTGTTCATCGTGTTTAATAGGGTATTGTGTTGCTTTAGTGTGGAATTCGATCCCTCTACCACTGTCATTTTTCCTAAACCTTTGAATTTAATTTTGTAAAATAGCTTAGAGTTGTGCACATGTGTGAATCTTTAAATTCTCTGTGTGCAGAGTTACATGCAAGTATCAAGTTTTGGTGTATTGCCCTTATTTCCCCTTTGCCGCATTCCTTCTCCCTTTTCCTTGTTAAAGTTTTCATTTTTTTAGGTGATTCACAAGGGAACCAGCCCTCTCTAGAGGTTCACCTCAGACATAGGTTACCACAGCCTTGAGGTGTTCCAATTTCGTTAACAAGAGAGAGAGTACACACACCATTCTCTATCAGGGTGCAACTTCTAGGTGACAACAATTTCTGGCACGCCCAGTGGGACAGTACGAAAAATTGCTAAAGAAGTTGATGTCATTCTCAACAAATATTAGTGTTTCAGACGCATATTCAGCATCTGGCAACTCCGTTGGCCCAAATATCTTTTTTTCTCAAATAGTAGACCATTTCCTCCATCTTTCCATCTTTTTATGAGGTTGTGCAATCATGACTTCAATTCCTCATTGGAATTCCCAGTTTCAAGAGCATTATTACTCCCCTCCACCTCCTTTTCCCCAAAATCCTCCTCCATATCAGTATTATAAGCCCTATCATAATGAATATGCCCATGATCCAAACAATTTGTATGGTTATCCTAATAATCATGGTGTTTTTCAGGAGCAGGAATATGCAAATTATGGAAACAATTTCATGCTTAATGATGATTTTCAAATGTAAGTCCAACACTTGGAGATAAAAATGATACAGAAGAGGGCAACAAGTTCCATCTAGGCAACCAATCTTGGATTCAGGGCACCCTACCCATGGGTCGGTCCTATACCAAACTAATATAACCCTCAAGAGAAGATAGGCTGTGTCTGAATTGATACCACAAATATCAGAGTGGAATGAAGAGATGGAAGCTTACTAATATAGTGTTGAGAAACCCTGTCAATGGGGTAATTCTTCACTATCATCATGTAGCCCTCCTACTTCTACTTTCCAACCACTTCAACCGGGGCCTAAGTCTCGAATTCCTAGCTTTCTTAAAGCTTCTCCTCCACAAGATCTTACACCTCTCCATTCATCTCAACAATTGCAAAATCAGTTAGTAACCCAACCCACCCCTTCCCTCATATTCCCAAGTCCATTATGGAATGAACCAAATCTAACAAAATGGAACTTACAGTTTAAGGACAAACAAATTCCACAATTGGTTAACCCTACAATATAGAACTGCACGAAAGTGGTTGAAATTACAGAGCGGCAGGAGGAATATGACCAGTAAGCAAAGGTTAGACAAAGTTTTCTCAAATCTCTTGACATACAACATAAAGATAATGTTTTAGAGGAACATATGAGTGTTTCTAAGGATTAGATCAGCAATCTTGAGCCTATATCATCTTCAGATCAGCTTGCAAACAGTCATACAAAGGAGGAAATCAGTAAAGAAATTCAAATTCAAAAGGAGTTTTCCTCAAACATGAACAATAAAGAGGATGAGGTTTTATCAGACTTACAAGATTCTGATGATGAGGAAGAGCCAACTGAAATTGTAAGTATTCCACCTCCATCATCTATCTTCTTTAATAAAGACTCGCATGTTATTAAATCTTCTTTTGAGCTTGAAAAAGAGCCAAGTATGAGGTTGTTTGCAAAGGATGAAGTAGAAAAAGTTTCAGATCAGTCTTCAAGCATCCAATATGATCAAGGAAGGGCCTCAAGTACTCCACATGTTGAAGTTACACACAAAGAAGAGAGGCAGATCAGAAAAATCAGTTTATTAGCTATGAGAAAACCATGTTCAATCAGGTATTTGACTATTTTAGAGCCACAGAAAGAGTTGCCATCAGTTGTGCTCACTTCAGAGCATAAGAAAGAGCTTCAAGATGCCAAAAATCAGCCCCAACATCTACAAAGACAAAGTATAAATCCTACCATAGTTCAAAAAATCGTTATCGGCAATTAATCGGTAGGCCAAATTTTGACTCGGAAATCGGGAATCGGCAATTTATCGGCATTAATCGACAACTTTATCACTACTTTTAAAATCATTTAAATTCATAAAAATAAACTTAAATTAAATGTAACTGTATAATATATATTATTATAAAGTTATACAGTAACTTATTACTGTATAGTGTATAATATTATAAATTTATAAAGTTATTAATTTATTACTGTATAATATTTATTATTGTATAGTTTATAAATTTATTATTGTATAATATATATACTATTATAAATTTATAAATTTATTACTGTATAATATATATTACTGTATACGTATAGTGTAAACTCATAAACCTGCAAAATCAATGAAAATATATAATCTATGAAAATCTTTAAAAAAATAATAATAATCAAAAACGAATTACCTAGGGCACGTACCAGCCACAAAATGGTTGCAAACTTGCAGGAAACCAGCCTGAGCCACAAACCAGTCACGAAGACTCGAAACCAACCACAAAATGGTTGCAAACTTGCAGGAAACCAGCCTGAGCCACAAACCAGTCACGAAGACTCGAAACCAACCACAAAATGCTCAAAACCAGACACAAAATGGTCGAAACCAGCCACGAAATGGTTGCAGGAGAAAATACGATTCTTGCAAGAGAAAAAGGGCATGAAATGGGGTACGTTTTTTTCGATTTGGTCATTTTTTTGCTTTTAAACCTAACCCGCGTGATTTTCCACGGTTTTCCCAGCAATTTTCCACTATTTTTTAGGGTTTTTCTTACTGGAAATTGCCGATTCATCGGTAGTTCGAAAATCGCGATTTTTTTGAAAGATAAATCATTTTCTTTGCCCTAAACGATAAACCGCGATAAATGGGTGATAAATCGCAATTTTTAATACAGAGGATTCTACAAAGGTGTTTATTCTTTGTTGCACTGATATTTTGAGCAAATCAATGGTGCAAACCATGTCTGCACTTATTCCATGTGATCTAGTTGCAAAATTGATCTCATGGCAGCACTTTCTAAGAAAAGGAAGTTATTTCTCCCAATCAGTATGTGGTTTTGTTTAGCTTTCCTTTCTCTGTCGTAGTTAGAGTAGGAGTAGTTTACGATAGTTTAATTTCAATAAGTGCTTGCATGCACATTGTTTTTCCAGTTTTCTTAGTTAGTTTTCCTTTCAAAGAAGTGCTTACATGCACATGTTTTCCTTTTGTTGGAGAGGGCATTTCAGTGGTTTTGTTTCAGAGGATGCAAATTGTTGACAGAGGTATGTGACTCCATTGCCTAATGGATCCAGAAGGCTACTGATCTCTTTGTTTAGTAGGAAAACAATTCTGTGAGGTTGCCAAAATGTTACCATATTTTCCATGCAAGAACGATTGCTAAAAATAGAACAAGGCTTTTATTGTAGCGACATTAGGCTATTTTTAGTGAAGATTGGTTAAAATTGGAAATTGGCTATTTTTAGAAGATTTGCTAAAGATAGCCCGGCTAAAAATAGCAGGAGCAACATGCATGGGAAGAAGGTAAAAATAGCAACATGTTAAGCTGATCTTGGCGCTAAAATTAGGAGTGAATTATCTAAAATAAGAGCTCCCATGCACTAAATGAGGAAGAGACAAATAAGCGAATAAAAGGTCAAAACTGCAATCTCTCCTTCATGCGCCAACATTATAAGGGGAAAATATATATATATATATATATATATATATATATATATATATATATATATATATATATATATTTTTAAGGCACAACAACAGTTCTAGATGTTATGCGCAGGGCAACGAGAGGAAGAATTATTAAATAAGGCAAAAAACATGACAAGTTGCATAAGACAAAAGTGAATTGTTGATCCTTTCTAAGTTGGTGCAGAAAGGTAGAAGAAATAATAAATTAAATAATAAACACAGCAGTCACAATCCATGCTTGGCGCCAAAAGGGAATAGAGGTAACCATAGAGTTAGCTAAACTTACTAAATGCTGTTACAATCCCAACATCCAATAGCATGCAAGGAAAATAATAAATAAAAGAAGAGACAGCAACTTGTTATTAGCAGCATGAGTTAGTTGGATAAAGGAAAGATTTATGCATTGTAAAAATTAATAAGACATATACTTGAGTGCTGATTTGCTCTGGCTTCTTTAACCTTTGTACATACACCTCTGAATAAAATAAAGCTTCGTTTTGCCCTCTCATATCGTTGTTTTCAGATTGTTCATTGTGTTTGATAGGATATTGTGTTGCTTTAGTGTGGAATTCGATCCCTCTACCGCTGTCTTTTTTCCTAAACCTTTGAATTTAATTTTGTAAAATAGTTTAGGGTCGTGCAGGTGTGTGAATCTTTACATTCTCTATGTGCAAAGTTACATGCAAGTATCAAGTTTTAGTGTATCACCCTTATTTCCCTTTTCCTAAATTCCTTCTCCCTTTTCCTTGTTAAAGTTTTCATTTTTTTAGGTGATTCACAAGGGAACCAGCACTCTCTGGAGGTTCACCTCAAACATAGGTTACCCACAACCTTGACGTGTTCCAATTTTGTTGATAGGAGAGAGAGTACACACACCATTCTCTATCAAGGTGCAACTTCTGGGTGACAACAATAGCACTATGGCTTCTTTCAATTGTAATATCCCCTTCTAAAATAAGTGAGGAATTAATACAAATTTGAACACACATAGCTGAAAATAATTAATTTTCAAACCCTAACTGTTGCAAACTTCAAAAAATTCATATCTTTGGCTAGGGAAGTCCAAATGAGCTGAAATTTTGGATAATGGACCATAAAAATATGTGGAACAACATGCAAAATCAGATTTTGCACAGCCAACCCGAAACCCTAATTTTGACCTAAAAAATTGGTCGCCCAGCACTTTTAGGGTACCAAATCTCCTCCAAAAATTATGAAATTGTTGTCTCCTTATCTCTCCTAATTTCTACAACCAAAACCACTATTAATTTGACCCCAAAACTGCAAATCTGAAATAAATATTAATTTATACGACCCAGAAAGCTTGCAGACAGTTGAAATCTTCTAAAATTCATAACTCCTTCAATACTTCAGAATTTTTGGATGAAATAAATTGCAGAATAAAGTAAAAATAAAGATTTTTCCAATGAACTAATAAACTAAATTTTTATCCCACTGAAACCCACTCAAATCTGCCTCTAAAATCTGAAAACCAGTCGCTAGGGTTAGGGAAAATTAATTAAATAATTTTCAGCTCAATAACCCCTTCCAAAAACCCTTAAACAATCAACCCTTGATCTGAAATAATTGATTACACACAACAGCAAATAGATCTAGCATAAATAACTTCAAAATATGAAAAATCAAACCCCAATACCAGTTGTTATGGCTAAATAAATTGCAGCAGCAATAATAGTCATAAACGTACTTCAAAACCTTCACAAAAATATAGATTTATCATCTAAATAAATGCGCCAATACCAACACGAGATCACAATGAAGAGAACAAGAGAGAATATTTCAATTGATCAAACCAGCGTAGTAACTTCCCACGCAAGAGAGAGAGAGAGAAAGCATTAATGGGCATGCATCCCAACTCCAAGCATAGAGCATAAAATAAATATCATCATAACATGAGTCTAACAATGATCCTAGCACTGCTTTTATAAGCAAGGAGGCACAAAATTCGAAATCCCTAGGAGAGGGAAATTATTAAATAAAAGAAGTTTATTTCCCCTAGGTGTGGCGTCCCCTTTTTAAAAAGGTGTTTTTAATATTTAAAAGCCACCTAATTATTATTTAATTAATTCCCCTTTTTAATTTGAATTTTGGGAATTTAATTAAATAATTAAATACATTACTTGCTCCATAAATATTAAATAATTAAATAAATATTGTTTTATAATGTCAAATGATTAAAATCACTCTCCAAGCAATATTATCTAATTATTTAATATATTTTTCCCCTTGCAACATCCCTAAAGCCCACAGGGAATGATAGGCTGAGGGTCTTCAAAAATGGGGACATTACATCAATTCTATTACCTCAGGATTGATTTCCTCCCGTCAGAGAATCTAAGGAACCTCCTTGCAATGTTGCCTCCCCTAGCCATCATATTCCACTCGAAAATGATGAACTCGAGATCGCACAACTTTTTGTGGATCCAACCTCCCCATGCTCCTTCAGCCGAATGGGGGTTACGGTCAATGACGATGCCTTTAAATCCAACATACCTGATGGTAATCTCGCAATCCGCACTACCTTCACACCTGTCATTAATGAAGACTACATTTTATTTCACGTTTAATCACGCCCTTTAGATGTTCTTCATTACTAGCATTGTCTAGCACAAACACATGCCTTTTAACGACATGCTACATGATCTTTGCATCTTATGATTTTGATCCTTCATCTTATGATACTTGGGATAGTGAGGATGAAGATACTTTGCCCCATGTCCCACCAATTTATCCTCCTTGGGTTCTTCAACAATTTTAAAACTACGCCTCTACGCATGCAAGCTTCACCCCCCAATTGATTCTGTAACACCCAGTTCCAACACTACCCAACATGACTCTTCTCTATCTGGCACGACGGGTCCCTCTTAACGCTACACAATAGATATAGTCCATTCCAACTATCTCTTTCTTGATGCCGTCGACCCCTATGCTACCAACATGGCTGATCTCGTCAGGAAAAAGAACTCTTCTTTGTCCCCTCATTCGGACATCACTTTAGATGCTAAAGTCTTGGATGTAAGACAAATCAGTTCTCATCAGCATCATGATGATAAGCGATATGTAGCTCTCGAAATCGATGTCGAATATAATGGTCCCCTACCCACCTTCGATAACAACAAGGCCATCCTTGAGTTACTCCATGCATGTGAGGACACCCTTCCTCTACAACACTACAAGATTGACCATCTCCATAATAAACCCCCACTCTTCAACAACTTCGTCACTATTGTTGCCCCTATCAGTGACGAGGTTGCTAAGCTTCCTGAAGTTCCATCATTTTCAAGATGGCAACACCATGCTCACTGAAAACACCATCAACATCCAAATTGACGACGATTCTTCTCATGCAGTCATGTTAGGCGACTGTTTCCCTCATTTGCATGATAAGCATCGTGAAGTCCTTCATAAAAACAAGGAGGTTTTTGCTTGGGGATACTCCGACACGCCTGGCATTGATCTTGACATTGTGATCCACAACATCATTACCTATCCTGATGTTGCACCTGCTCAGTAAAAGATTTGCAAATTTCCTCCTAAAATCAACCTATGTCATAAAGAGCTTGTATAGCTTCTCGACACCAAATTTATGCATCTTGTCAACAATTCTGAAAAGGTATCCAACATTGTCCCCATTCACAAGAAAGTAACATCATCCATTTGAATTTGCATCGATTTTTACAACCTTAACTTGCATGTCCTAAAAATAACTTCCATTTTCCTTCCATTGACGCCATTGTCGATGCCACTGCCGGCTGGGAGATGTTATCCCTTGTGGATGGATTCTCAAGATATAATCAAATCCAAATAGCACCCGAAGATCAACATAAGACCACATTCACCACTGAATGGGGCACCTACTTCTAAGTTAGGATGCGTTTTGGCCTTAAAAAACATTGGGGCAACCTATCAACGAGCTATGACGCACATCTTTAACAATCTCATTCATAAAATTGTTGAAGTCTATGTGGATGACCTTCTTGTTAAATTCCAACGTGCAGAGGATCATGCCCATGACCTAGACATCGCTCTTCAACGACTCTGTAAATATAGGGCCCGCCTTAATTTGGACAAATGCATCTTTTGTGTCACGCAAGGCAAACTTTTAGGATTATGCATCTCAAAATGCGGTACAAACGTCGATCCTGCAAAGATCAAATTCATTCTCGACATGCCTCGTCCCAAGTCTATACCTGACATTTGCACTTTCCTAGGAATGCTTGGGGCAATATGACAGTTTGCCCTCGAATTTGCATATCTGACCCATTCAATCAACAATCTTCTCAAAAAGGACATAGCACTCGAACAAAACAAAGACTGTCAACAAGCCTTTGAAAATTTGAAAGCGTCTCTCCTCACTACTACACTACAACCTTGATCCCTTGATCAACCACTCATTCTCTACAGCTCATTCACACCCGTTTCTTTTGGGGCAATGTTAGCTTAAGCGGATGAAAAGGGAAGGAGCGTGTCATCTACTACATTAGTTACATTCTCCTTGACTATGAAACCCGCCATACCTCTATCAAATGAGCTTTCCTGGCTATTTATTTTGTTGCCGCCAAAGCTTTGCTATTACATAATCTACCAAACCACCTATGTTATTATACACATTGATCCCCTCTACCATTTCTTCTTCCATGTCGTCTTTCCAACGAAACACATTGGTAAATGGATGGCGTTACTCATGGAATTTAACTTGCGCATAATTACATGCCCATGCCTTCACTAAGAAATGCAAGCCTTGCCAGTACCATGATGCCCTTACTCACTCTCCATCGTTTAAGCTTTAAGTCCTTGAAGCTCTGTGGCCCTCCAGTATGTGGGGATTGGATTGCATTGGTAAACTTCCTCGCTCTCAAGATGGACATCTTTTCATCATTACAACCACTAAATATTTCACCAAGTGGGTTGAAGCCATGCCTCTTACCAATATGACACGCCTTACCACCTCCAAGTTGATCCTTAACCAAGTCATTTATCGCTTTGGAATTCCTCACACAGTTGTTTTTGAAAATGGTGTGAAATTCAAATGCAAAGAAACGAAACAACTCTGCACAAAATTCAAAATCAAGCACAAATTCTCAACTCCTTATCATCCTCGATGTAATGGACAAGTCGAATCTTTCAATAAAATCCTTATCAAAATCGTTCAAAGACTATTTGAGAATCACGTTCTGATTGGCACCTGAAACTTTATCCAGCACTCTAGGCTTATCGTACCAATGTCTATATGGCCACTGGGACAATGTAATGTCCCCTTTTTCAAGCAATAATTAATTAATGAAGATTGATATCCTTTAATCCACTCCCCTTGGATTAAAGGGATTTTATTTGAGGGGAATTGACTTTCCTTGTGCATTTAAAAATTAATATTAATTATCTTGGGCAAGTCACATTTTTGAGAAGTAAATCGATTTATTTATGGACCAATTAATTATCATTTGGAGGTTAATCGATTTAATTAAGGCAAGTCGAGTTTATTGAAGGCAAGTCGATTTAAACCATGAGCTAATTTATTATTATTTTGGGTGAATAAATTTATTGAAGCAAAAGTCGATTCCTCTTGGGCATATATTATTATTTTTAAATTCTCTCTTATATTTTATTTGAAAATGCTTTGGAGGGAATTAACATTATTAAATGGAGTTTGACTTTTCAGGCCATGAAGACTTTTAAATTCAAATCTCTCCCATCTAGAGAAATGCACCAAAATTGGAGGGAAACATTGGAGCTCTACATTGCAAAATCTATAAAAGGAGATAAGGAGTCCCCTTATTGGCATGTTTGACGGTTCTATGAACTTATCTTCATGTTTGAAGAGGGATGTATGCCCAATTGTGATCCAAAAATAAAAGGTGTTTCTCAACACCACCATTGTGTGAAGTGTGTGTGACCCCTCAAGCTTTATTTGATAAGTTCTAGCATATTATTATTCGATTTATATAAGAGGTTTGTGTGGGAGTTCATTTGCATGCTTTGTGGAGGATTAATTGAAAAATTTATGTTAAATACATGCTGCTGATTTATCCTAGTGAAGTCGACTTGTTTTGGGAGTGTGTTTACATATTTTGGAGGTCTCTTATCTGCATAAAAGTTAGCTGCTAATTCCAGCATTTACTCTTGCCCAAATCAACTTGATTGGAGACTAATTTGGTATAATTTCATGGTGATTTGACAAGGGTTTAAATCCGATTTATTTATACATGTTATTCCAAGTATATTGTGCTTCTAATGATGATATTTTGAGCCATATTCACTGCTGGAATTAATTAAAGCCAAATCGACTTGCTTGAGGATTTAAAATATTATTTTGAGTGGATTTTTAGCAAGTTTTCAAGTTGCTATTGTTCATATATTTATTGTAGATCCGGGGGCAATATTTTAATGGTTTTGGAAGCATCTACAAGGCTGGAAATTATTTATTTAATTTTCCTAAACCTAGGAGACTTGCATACAGATTTCCAGGGCAGATTTGAAGTGTTTAGGGTTATCAGAAAAAACAGTTTAATAGTTGGTTGGAAAGACTATATTTTTAACTTTCAAATGCACTTGGTTTCATGGAAAGATGATAAATATTGAGAAAGTTATTAATTTTTAAAGTTTAATTGGTTTTTTGTGCATTTTATTATTTTCCCCTGCTGCAAATTAAATCTGGTTTCGTGAAGTTTAAATTTCAACTAGCTAGCCCATCTAATCCATCACCTTGGCTCACTCCAACCCCATTTGAGTTGAATTAAAGCTAACATTGGGTTATTTGAGGTGAATTTAGAAGGGTTTTCTCTTCTAAGTTCAATTGGAAGTAATTTATTTTCAGATTTAATTAAATATCCCACAAGGGGATATTACAGACAACCCCATTCTCTCTTGTATTTGGTTCCAAAGCAGTCCTTCCACTTAAAGTGGAACTGCCTTCTCTCTGCATCTCTCTATATGGGATCATCCCCAATGAGGATATTCACAAAGCCTGTTGCCCTGCCCTCGATCTCAATCTCCTTGATGAAAAATGCAATAACATTGTCCATCCTAACTGCAAATACAAAGAGCATGTTGCTAAAAAACATAACAAACTTATCAAACCTTGCAAATTCGAAGTTGGAGACCTTGTCTTGAAGTTAGACTATACACACAACAAAGAAGGCAAATATGCTCAAAAGTGGTGGGGGCCCTATCTTATTAAAGACATCCTAGGTCCCAGTACCAATCGTCTGCAAACAAATGAGGGCCACATCTTCAAAGAACCAACCAATGCTCATTTTTTCAAGAAATTTTATGCCTGATCTCCTCAGTTATCCATTTGTACATAGCCACTTTTCACAACAATCTCTCTAAATTAGTTGCTTCATCAACCTATTATCTTACTTTATGCTCTCCTCGTATTTATCCTTCCTGTTCAATTTTATTCGGCCATTGCTTCCTCTTGGCAAAGAATTATGTGCACCCTTCTGATTTAGGCAGTTATTCAAATGTCTAAAGGTCTCTACAATAATAATGGAATTATCTTTGAGGTGAGGGACATTAATCCTTGAGATCAACCTCTAGAATAAGGTTGGCTCCATTACTTAAAATCTCTAGATTAACCACTACTCTAATCTAAATAAAAATTCTGCAAAGTTAAGGGGAAATAGTACTGAAATTTGACAAAAAAGGTGATACATCAGAGTATGAAGGGATCACTCTTCCTAAGATCAAGGAAAAAGGGACAAACATGGTGCTTTAGGGGTAGATATGAGCCACAATTTGTTGGTAATTGTGTCTTAGTGTTGTCATTGATGTCAAAGGCCATTGATGGAAAATGGTGTGTAGATGTCATGTGAGTCCCCATGAGGTGTTATCCAAGGTCTAACATGAAGATTGATTAATAGTGTCTTGATTTGATGAGTTGTTATGGTGTTTTGGAGCATGGTCTAGTAGGCATAGTCATAGTTTGAGCCTTTTAAGCTCGTTTAAGGTCATCATGATGTCAAGAAAGGTTAACATGATATTTCAAGGTTATCTAAGTTTTTGCATGTGGTCATCATGGTAAGCTCATGAGTTGTCAAGGTTGAGTCAGGTCATTTTAGGCCTATTCCTAGACTTAGAGCTTGAGGTTTGGCATGGTGGCTTGAGAAATGGAGATAGGAAGTCTTGGTGAAGCATGGTGATGGTGTATATGACATGTATGATGAGTTTCAGATCAGTTCTCAGAGGTACATTGATGTTCATGGTCCTTGGGAAGTAAGTAGGTGAAGACAAGGCAAGTTTTTAAGTCACTGTGGTTGGAGAGTTTTAGACATATTTGAGAAAAGTGGTGAGTTGGGACAGTTATAGGATGTTTTCATGATTCTTAATGACATGTTTCTGGTCAAAGTGAATAATTTTTTACAAGTTATGATATTTTTGGTAAAACCGAGTTGAGAAGAAGCAAAAACTAGTTCGAATTGGCAAATTTAAATAGTCACCCACTCACACAAAACTTTCACGGGACCTAGAGGTTTTGGGGGATGATTTTCCATTGCACTAAGAGTGTTTTGAAAAAATAATGAAGTGTTTTTATTGTCAGGATTTTATGAAAAATTGTCAAGAAGATAAGTTTCTTTGAAACCCTATCAAAACCCTCCTTCTAGAGATACATAGAAGAAGTGAATTGTTTTTTCTCCAAGTTATCTTGGCATATGAAATTCATGCATCAGGTTTGAATATGATTCCTATAGGCTCATTTTGGTGGTGGTTTGGTGTTCCAACTATTTTGGGAAGAGAGACAAAACCCTAGTTTTTAGGGAATTTATAATTTCAGGGATGAAATGGAGGTTCGAGGATGAAAAATAAACTGATCAAGAATATTTGGGATATATGATAGACATTCATGAAAAGTTTTAGGCAGGTTTATTGGAGAATTTTTGAGTTATATCTCCTCAAAGTGATCCTACCGATTTTGGCATTGAGGGCTAAAATGACAGTCTTGTGGTATGAAGTGAGTTTGATAATCTAATTTTTGGAGTTGATTTTTTTCATGTGACACCTAGTATGATGTGTTTGATCTCTTGTTTTGGCATGGTGAAGTGTTTTTTAGTTCAAACCCTAATGGCCTAATAAGCCATACTTGGCTTCTTAAGAAGGTGTGAAGGATTAGGTGTGTTGGATTAGATTTCTCCACATGAGATATACATGTTAATGTTTGAAGATAATTTTCAAGTCTCCCATGATGTGTTTCATTCTTTTGTTGAGCTCGTAAGTGAATTTGAAGGTGATTGGATCTTGTTCTTTGAAGACCGGTTCTTGAGTTCTTGAAACCTGAATGAGTAGTTTCAGAGATTGGCTTGGTTGAAGGCCTTCCAATATGAGTTGGAAGATAAAGTGAGTTTTTATGGAATGTATATTAAAATATATTTCTAATATTATATATTTTGTGTCTTTTTTATTTGTTTTTATAAGTGAACCAACTATGTTTTGAAGACCTAGTTTTGGGGTCTTGAAGCCAGTTTGGAACAGTTGTATAGTTTGAGTTTTTTTAGGTCTTCCACTATATTTGGATGGAAAAAAGAGTTTTTACAAAAAGAGGATTCAGATAAATTTCCATTGATATATTAATTGAGTCATGATGATGAGATTTGCTATGTGAAATTTTTCATTCTTTAGGATTGAATTTTGGGCATTGAAGACCAATGGGGTTTGCTTACTTTTTGGAATACTTCATGATGTTTTGAGTTGATGAAGAGATTATTATAATTGCTTAAGGTTATTAGAGGACTTCCCTATGTTGTGTTATGTTTTTTGATCCATGAAAAAGATATTTTATTCCTCTGTAGATCATGTTCCATTTGTTGGTTCTCGGAAAGCATATTTTGAGCTTGTTTGTGGGATTTAAAGCTTGGTGAAGATATCTTGAACCCTTCCAACCTAATTGGGTCATTTGAGTTTATTTATATGATGTTATTAGTATATTTTTGAGTTTGGATTACTGGCCTAGGTGTGTTATAATCAAGTTTCATGTATATAAGTGAGTGTTTGTATCCATTTGTGACTAGTTGTTGAAGTTGAGAAAGAGGAAAAGTGTGACCTAAAAGAGGTTGAAGAGGAGTGTAGAGGAGTTATGGATAGATATTAGAAGAGTGTTGAAGACATGAATAAGATAGAGAATCAGATGTTGAAATGAAATTTAACTAATTATCCATGAGAGGAAAAAATTGAGCGAGTTGAAGGATAGAGAAGTCTGAAGAAGGTTTCATGTGTTTGTGAGCTGAATTTGGATCACAATCAATTGTGTGAGCTGCGTATTATATGTGATCATGATTTTAAAAAATCTCCTATGATGATCCATATTCATAGGATTCCTTTTTTTGAGTAATATTAGCAAAGGTTTATGGGTTGGTGCTTCTGATGGGGTGGGTGCCTCACTAAACAAATCTTGTAGGATCTGTAATAGTATTGCAAGTCATTTCTTTGTATCATATAATAAATGGTTTCAGTGGGTTTTCTTCCTCTTGAGGGTTTCCCACTCTTATTTTTTGTTTTATGTTCTCTCTCTCTTATCTCATCATCTTGTGAATGGTTAATGCACATCTAATAAACTCACATGAATGGTTAATTGAAAGTTGAATGCTTGACATGGTAAAAGAAGTTGAAGTTTTGTAGGACTGATTCACCCCCCCTCTCTCAGTCCATTGTGCTTCCAACACAATTCACATTGTATTCTACCAGCCTATAATCCTCTATATCGATGACACAATTGACTAAAATTATGCAGATATAATTCATACACATCATACAATAACAACAGAGAAAGGTAAGATGCAATAGCACAAGCCAAAGGTTAGATATAAATCACAATTTAACCATATATTATTACTTAAGAAATACACAATCCCTCACATTCATTGAGAAGGCAGTGAATGCATTGCACAGTTCAACACAAGGGTCTGCACAGACTCAGAACACTCAGAAACCTTTTGAGAAGAGTTTCTTTCCATTCAAGAGATGATTGTTTCATTTATGAAACTCATTACATTTATAGGAGAGGAAAGAAGAAGGGATCAAAAAATGCCATGGAATGTCTTTTGGAAGGATCTAGAAGTCCTAGAAATACTAAGAAGAAGAAATTCGCCCAAAACTACCTCTGAGAGCATATTCTAGGTCTCAAGATGGTCCCTAACAAGAAAAATGTCTTCCTCTGCAAGCCAAAGAAAACATTTTCCTAGAAGATGAAGTCTGAGATGGATATCCACAAATGCCCATGATGCAGGAGCATCTCTCCTAGCTCACAATTTTGGCTTTTCATGTCAATTTTCGCTTAGTTGTTAGTTTTGGGGGTCCTAGAGTCATTAGAAGGTGTTTAGGTTTCATTTCATAGTGATAGGTTAACTCTAGCTCATTCAAAATTCAAATTTTGGCTTTTCCCGCCAAAACGCATTTTTGAATTTTTGAATGGTTTCTTGTCTAGTGAGGGTGCAAAATGATGTTTTAAGGAGCAAATAAAAGGATGTGTTATGCTTAGTTTAAGTCCTCAAAAGGGTTTAGAAGGTTGAACACATGTTTAGACCTTATGTTCTTAAGAGCCCTTCCAAAATGTAGCTCTAAATGCTTAACCATGTGACTTAAAGGCTGATGAAGGGGCTCCAAATTCGGTTGGAGAATTTGTACGAGGTATAATATGTTGTATTTCCCTTGAAGGGACTCATATAATTCAGAGGAGAATAAGAAGACATGCTCCAATAAGTTTCAAAATCCATCCTTGAAATAGTCACATTTTGTAGTTTGAATTCTGTACATGAAGGTTTTGTGAACAAGATACAAATGAATACAGTCTAAGAAGGACTTGTATTGTTGATAAGAGTGATATTTCCCTGTCCTTATTGGTTTTTAGTGTGCATTCATTTTGTCTTCGTTGTTTGGGCTTGGAATGCCCTATAGCAAGTTATCTTTGCATACACACTCAGGTTGGCAACTTCGTTCCAAAGTGAAAACTTAAGCAATAGGGAGGAGTTATTGATTTGGGAAGGTGTAATGCGTTAGCACAAACCCTAAGCAACCTACAGTATCCTTTGAAACTCAAACAAGAACCTAAAAATCTATTATTACCCTTCTCAGGTGGTGCCATGACAGTTAAACCCTAAACTACGGCTTTTGAACCCAAAATCTGTATTGTGAGAGTTTAAACCATGAAATTTGCTCAAATTTGGTAGTTATATGTGTTTTGATGTCCTCTAACGAATTTTAGAGGTTTTGAGAAGGCTCAGTACCTTCAGAATATGGAAAACGTGACAGAGTTCTTTCTAGGGCTAACTAGGCCTTAATATCTGAGACAAAGTTCAAAATAGAGCATCTAAGAGCAAAGTTAAAGGACCAAACTTTCTGGATACCTCAAAAGGGATAAAGGGTATCTGGAATGACCCTCAAATTGTTTTGATTAGGGTTGAAAAGTAGGTTAGGAAGGGCTACAAGCCTTAGAAGCCATTATTGTCATTTGTGCCTAGAGTTGTGATTTGAATCTTCTTGCATAGCTTCTCTGCATCAGCCTACACGATCAGGAGAGATAAGTGAACATTAAGCTTCCATTTGTCTCATAATGCCATGATTGTGTTTATGGGACCATTAAAACTTCTCCTTGTTTGTTTCTAATTTGTTATAAGATCTCCCAACTCCTCTAATCCGGTGTTTTGAGGGACGTTGAAGGAAGATTCCACTAGGGAACGGTTGTGAGCTCAACTAGACCCGAAGGGAAGCAAAAAGAAACCAATTTGGGCATCCCATATTAAGAAAACCCGTCAAAATAGTCTCTAAAATTCTGTCAAGAAGATCTCTTTGATCCCTTCATTATAACCTCTGAAATTGGTCGTAAAATAAAGCTCTTTTCATGACCTTTCCATTGATATAACCTACAGGTGAAAAGAGTCTCTAGATCAAAAGATGTGAGCAAAAGAATAAGGCTCAGTTCGTGCTACAAAACTCATATTTGAAAACAGTTGTGGGCCCTTGAATCGGTTATTTGATCATGAAACAAGCTTGAAAGGGACCCAAAACCACTCTAATCATGTAGAGCTCCTCAAGAGCTTTCCAACAAGACCAATTTTGTTTGATTTGGTGACATGGATCAAAAGTTACGGTCGATTGAAGATTCTCAGGCCGTGTAACGTAGTTGACACGCATTCACCTCTGATTGGATCTCGGAATCTCCTCTTTGTCCCGTAGCTTTCTCTTAAATCTACTGTTTTACCCTTCCCTTCTACGGATTTTTACACTTCCACGGATTTTAGCCTTTTGGCGGAATTTTCCCTTAGGCAGCGTTTCTCTTTTGTGCGACTTTTTGCAATCGCGTGGATTTTTAGGCTTCTGCAGTTTTTTAAGCTTTTACAGATTTTTAGGAGCGCACAGATTTTTAGGCTCTTCTACTTTTCCGCAATATACCGTTCCTTTGGTCTGCAGCTTTCATCTCAATGCCAAAACAACACAGAAAATGGCTAAGTCCTTTTGATTTCCTAGAAGAGTTAGGAGGCAACAAACTAAGCAAGTTTGCAAGAATTTGAGGCCACCTAATTCTAATATTTGAAGTTGTCCAAATGAAACATAGGTGCTTATTTGACAACACCTCCTATCTTGGATACTTGGTAACTCATCTATTTCTTTAGGCCTGCTAACTCTACGGCATCGCGTCCCGATTAGCGCCTTTTATCACACTTGACTACCCTTATAGCATTTACGCATTGGTTCTTTGCGCTCTTCAGCATTGCTATCCACCTTGTGGCTATCATCCCTCCAGCAGCCTCCTAGCTTGGTGATTCATGTCTTATTTTATTGATTATATTCTGGTGTTACTTTTCAGTCTTGCTTATTAAAGCTTCCAAACAGCTAATGCGCCCGCCATAGGCAAGCCAAACAACATCGGCAAGGAAGTATGAGGCAGTTGTATTTTATTTGGAGTTCATTATTTTTTTATAGCACTTTCATTTTAGCTTTACTTTCAGCATTTCCTTTCTATTTCATGTTGCATGGATCTTGTTCCGAAGATAGTCTTGTGTTTCACTATTGTGATACACAATGATGTTCGGTTGGGTCATATATATACACCATATTTTTTATCCTTGCTAACCATTTTGTTTGTGCAAATGGTTGCTAATGTATTCTCCTCCTGAGCGGGTGCCTTAAGGGGCATCCCAGGATTGGAGAGTGATCGGACTTGGTCATGTGGGCTAGATAGCATTTTAGAGATGTCATTATTTCGCCTTAGTTACCCTACCTCTGCCTTGTTTCTCCCCTTTGTTCACACATTCAAACTCGTTATGTTTACTTGTTCCATTATCTAGTCACTTATTGATTGCGCGCTATTATCCATTCTTTTGGTGACCATGGACCTTCATCATTCACTTTCATTTACTTTTTGGCCTCCATACCTCATGTTTTGCATCTTTTGACCTTACGGTTTCCCCAAGGCTGACGCCATTGCCCATGGGTGATGGCATCAAGTATATATGCTTCACCAAATTACCACTAATTACAACCAATTTACAATCATTTGTTTACACCTATACTTGTTCTTACTTGTACTATTTCAGACTTAGTAGTTGACTTGGAGTCTTGGAGCTTACATCTTTTGCATCTGGGTCACCATAGTGAGTTAGGACTAAAGATCTTCTTGTTGAGATTTCCGCTTCCCCACCCATAGTGATTCTCTCTCGATGTTGTCATCTCTAGGGAGGATTATGGATCAGTGATCACACACATGCTACAGGTAAGTATCTCTAACCCTTTTTGGTCTCTTATTTTGTATGTGTGTGATGTATATTAGTCATTCATTGTTATAGACTAGAGTAGATGTATGTTTGCTTTGATCTATTGCATTGTTTTATTATATTGTGCCCCTTGGCTTATCCACCTCTTGGTTACTCTCATTTATGAATCCTAATAGGATACCCATCTTTATCTTAGTTATAGGCCTTGGAAACCTATAGTTATCATAGTGTTAGGGTTACTATCCTCTAGAATTACGACACTAGCACTCCCTGAGCACCTTTGTATCTACACAGTGTGACCACTCTTAGATTAGATCCCTATATTTAAGAATCCAACAAAGAGCCTATCTTTTACCTATCATACGGTCAACTTAATGATAAGGTAATACAAACTTGTATAAGCAACCCATTTGTGTGGGAGCATTCTCCCTCTCACTTAGAAGCAAGAGAAAAATATCACTTTATTTTCATAACACTCCAATAGCATTCTTTGTTGGCAAGTAATTTGAGCACATTGGTGTCCCCGAGATTTCACCCTGAAATCTGGGGCTACCCTTAAATTTTTCGTTCTTTTCAAGTAACGGGTCGTGTTTTGTGTTTTGTGTTTTGTTTTTCCTGCAGTTGTTTGCATTGCTCTAAGGTATCCCCAGAGACTCATAAGAGCCACATTTGCCAAATACCCATATGTTGAAGCTCACTTAATTCCTTCGCCAGGCTTTGTTTGAAAACGTTTTATTTATTTTTATATTAAATAAAGTTATTTTAAAAATGGATTGAGCTAAAATTGGAGGATTTAAGTTATATAAAGCACTTCACCCCATCATCATTACCACAGAACATTCACCCGGGGGGAAGAATTTTAGTAGATCAGCTAATTGGAGAAATTTTTCGAGCAATTGCCTGCAGCTTCTTTCGGGTTTTGTTTTTATTTCTTTTTGTCTATGTTTTGGTTTCTTTCATTTTTCGTTTGGCAATCCCTATAGCCTATTCATTCTTCCTGCCAGACCTTTTCCCGGAGGTGACCAAAGCTCAGGATTCCTTTGGGAGATTGCAAGAGGTTACTTGGTCCAAAAGGTGCAATAATGGATTTTATGAACATAAAAAAATACTGCCACCAACGCATAGAGCTTGAGAAAATATGCACTTTTAGAAAAAATGGCACCTAAAACGGAGCCACGGAGTGAAAGTTATGGCACTCGTAATTTTTTGCCGCTACATCTTCCTGAACCCTTTCCAAAAATGAAAAATGTATTCTTATCCTTGTATGGAAAGAAATGTTTCTTAGACCAAAACGTAAAAGTGCAAGCTACCGGCACTTTCTATTTTCCATGTTGCCCTTCCTTTGCACTTTCCACGCAAAACATAAGCATCAATCGTGAATTTTGCAAGCTGCCTTCACTTATGTATTTTCACGAAACTTTAAAAGTAGAAGTTATGCAAGTCGCAATTTTTCAAAGTTGCCCTTCCACTTGGTTTTCCACGCCAATTTTGGGAAGTTAATTTCAAGTGCAAGTCGTGGAAATTGGAGTTGCCCGGCAGGTTGGAATTTAACGTCAACACTTAAGTGAAAAGTGTGAAATTTAGAGTTGCCCAGCAGGTTGGAATTTAACGTCAACACTTAAGTGAAAAATGTGAAATTTAGAGCTGCCTAGCAGGTTGGAATTTAACGTCAACACTTAAGTGAAAAGTGTGAAATTTAGAGCTGCCCTGCAGGTTGAAGTTTAACACTGCCCTTCATTTTTTTCACACAAATAATAGCCAAAAAGTGCAACCCACATTGGCATAATTTCATGCTAAAAAAGTAATTTCTTTTTATTATTTTTAGCAAGTGTTGGTGCCAAAGGAAGTTGTAAGCATTAAAAAATATTTTTAATTGTCGAGAAACATCCAATTTTGGCGCATCAGGTTGGGAGAGTTTTATTTTTATTATTCTAGCTATCTGCATGTTGATGTGAGTACACAGATGAATAAAATAATATTTTTAGCTTGCTTGGCATGCAAGCAAAGTCTAAAAATAAAGGGCAGCAGGCTTTATAATCAGATTTTGGTGAAGAAATTGGACATTCATGCCATGAACTTCGTGTTTGTCTGAATTATTTGCAGTAATAATTCACCGGTGCTCATATTAATGTGAATTAAGCTAGTGTTTATGTCAAATACAAGGGCAATCATGACAACCTTTGCACAAATAGGTCCAGCTCTCACAATTGCTAAAGATTCATGTACCAGAGGAGCAAAGAAGGCAAAAGCAGTTTCAAATATGTTGAAGGGTGATGATAAAGTTGATCCAGCAGAGCCATGCATAGCACCCAGGCTTGTAGAGATTAGTGATACAAACATGGGCCACGAATCCATCAGTGATTTGATTGACAGATCCAGGTCAGCCGACAGGACACCTCTCATGCGGGCTATGAGAAATAGTGGAATTATCCAAGCAACAACATTTTTGTTGCCAGAAGTTGTTCTAGAGTGTGCAAAGTTCTACCATCCTTTATCCAGAACAATCAGGGATGCAGCAAGGAAGACAGATGGAAAGACAATGAATTACATGCTGGACAAATACATTCAGTATCAGAACAAAGGGCAATTATGAAGTGTTGCAGCCGGAATTACGTATTTCTTTTTCTCTTTTTTTTCTTTCTTATTTTCTCAGACAAAATTGTAAAACTAAAGTAATTGGTTAAAAGCCATTACTTTAAATTATTTGAAAAGGTCCTTTAATTAAGAATGGGTGGCAAACATACAAAACTTTGATTTAGTCTTCAGATGCATGTCATGCAAAGAGAAAGTGTAGAGGAAAATACTACCAACTGCTTCCCCTTTTCATAGCTTCCACATGTGGCAATTCATTGAAAGCTTCCTATTTGTAACTGCCCTCTATACACTATAAATAGAGGAAGAGGCTACGGGTTGGAGGATAATCACAATTTGTTTATCAGAATTTGTTTAGCAAAGCGTTCTCTAGTTGTTCAGACTTTGTGCTGAAACCCTTGGTGTGATTTCTGTGAAAGCTAAGGAATTGAATAAAAGGTGGATTTCCGGAAAACTTTGTGTCTACGATGCTTTGCTCATCACTTCTATTTAAGGTTTTAGATAAACTTTGTGTTATCTTAAATCTAGGTTAGAAGCTATTTTTTTCCTTATTGTTGAATGTTGTGAGTTTTATCTGTTTATTTAATTTGTGTGGATGAGACCAACTCTAAAAGCTATTGGTTAAATCAACAAATCTTCCTTTCTTCTTTCCTAAATTCTATTATTTCCCCTTTCTGCAAATACTCCATAACATCTGCTTGCTGCATAATTGCTAAGTTATGGTTCATGAGCTTTGTAATTAAAGTAAAACTCCCCCGAAAATAATTATTAAGATTCACCCTTACCAAATTGATAAACATCTTACACGGGAGCCTCACCGGTAAATGAGGGAAATTTATCTCGTGACTGCCTAGGTTTTAAGCTATGCATAAAATCTAGCCAACACACATCAATGCCTAATTCCACGGGTTCGAAAATAACTCCTTTCAAACACCCTTTCAAGATGTTCGAAGTGATCTTCTCTCTTCTTGCAAAACACTGTCAGATCATCAAGGTAGACCAAAATTATCTTATTTTTCATGTCATGAAAGGCAAGGTCCATGGCCCTCTAAAAGGTAGTTCTTGTGTTGATCAAACCAAAGGGCATTCTTTTATAAGCAAAAGTAACACATGGGGTGGTAAAGGCAGTTTGATATTGATCTTTCAACGCTACTTCAATCTGAATGTAGCCAGAAAATCCATCAAGTATTGACAACATTTCTAAACCTACAACCAACTACAAAACCTGATCCGTAATGGCTAAAGGATAATTATCTTTTAAAGTGTAGACACTCAAATTTGGGAATTTATCATTTTGGCACTGCTAGTTGTGATTGTGCTTCTTGGTTAAGACAAACACCCACATCCTATCTCTACGTAGTACTTCTTGCTATCTCTCCTAACTTGTTTATTCCTACATGATGTTTCGTCAAATCTTGAATATAAATCCATTAAATCAATGTGTAACCTTTGTCCTTCATGATGCAACTTTCAAACTTCATCCACCATCTCCCTGTTCAAAGTCGTACAGTAAGGTCGGATGTGGAATCCAATCCTGGCTGATCTATAGGGTCTTGAACCGACACATCTTCTGACTCTACATTCAAATGCATTATCTTTGTTGGGTCTTTTCAACTTCTTGGGTTGGTCTTTACGTGAAAATTTATCTTTGGAGATCTATATAAGCAAGTTAAAATCACCTTATTTACCCACCTAGCAAGAATATTACAAATCACTTGGTACACTCATTGCAAATACATATAAAAGGCACTCAAGGCTCCCTAAATCTTCCCAAAGTTGAGGCACATCCATTGGGGCAGCCACTACTACAATTCTGAAGCACTCAACCAAGTCAAGCAGTTCAGCTTCCCTCATTTCCAAGCACTCAAAGAGTCCTACTCAATGTCTTAGCAAGAGCACAACCATCTCAAGCATTTTCAAAGTGATTCAAGTTGTCAACTAGTTTCATTCATCTAGATATCACATGCTAGGTGGATAACCACGTGTGGTTTGAGGTCTCTTCAGAGTAGTGCCGACGTAGGTCTTGCACAGATGGCACTTTAATCCAAACACTAACCTTCTTGCAGGGTCTCCCACCCATGGTTAGAGTTTGAGTTCGATTCAGCTGGTTTCAGATGACTTTGAGATTGTGCAACACTTAGGGTTTGATGGTGAGACATATTTTCAAACCACTAAAGGGCACCGAGTTGCAAAACTTCATTCCCAACAAGTCTAAGACTGTACGACAGGTCCAAGACCGTATAGTTGATCATGGCAATTTTGTACCGTTCCATACCAATGCAGATTCAAGTCGCAATTTCCAAAACAAAGCATCTACAAGTTCATTTACCCCAGTTTTCCTAGTTTGTGCACCCAAATCTCTCTAGAACCACTCTGTGTAGCTAAATACATCTTCCCTCTTGTGTTTTCAAGCTTGTGGCATATCATAAACACTAGTTACAAGTACCAATACTGGATCCGACATCAACACTGTGTCTTTCCTCCAGGGAACAAGATCTAAAATCTCATGATGTGAGCCTTTTATTAAGTCTCTCCAATCAATTACAGACTGCTCCATCAAAAATAAACACATTAGCACACTAAACTCTTACTTCCTAGCATATATCTCTACTCTAGGAAAGCAAATAAACTTAAATGAAAACAAACTCACACCTTAATGATTGGGCCAATCCTCTACACAACCACCCCATCAACTTGTCCGCATGACACAACATCATCATTGTCGTCATAGCACGACCTTGCAACAACTGTTGTCATCTCTCACACGTAACTAACATCATCAACACCTACTTGTGTACTTGAGCCACCCTCGTTGGATCCCTGGCAAGAACAACACTGATCTCTGCACCTATAATGTCCCCTTCTCAACGCTAGTCACTTTGAAGACCTTGAGCCCATTCCACTTAGCATGGGAAAAAAAGGAATGAGCAAAGGAAGTTAATGTCATGTTTTTCAGTTGTTTTTTGTGAGCTTTGCATTCTTTTTTTAGTAATTTTGTAACTGTAGTCAAGTCGGTTGGGTAAATGAGAAAAGCCAAATGAAAAATAGGAGAAAAAAGGAACCATTATGTCCACAAGGAGGTTGGTCCTCTTTAGAGGATTCTAATTGGTTTTTGGCACATCTAGCTATAAAAAGGGGTCGCTTGGCATGGAGGAGGTTATGCACACTTTTTGAAATTATTTCTCTTGGAGTTGGAGCATGATTGCTTTCTCTCTCTTTCATTGAAGACAAAAACCCTCTTGGAAAACCTATTGAGAACAAAACCTCTCAATAGTGGGCTGGTTTGAGGACGAAACCCCTCAAGCTTACACCAAGATGATCTCATAAGGAATTGTAATCAATTTTGAATGCATTTCCAGCCCTCTCCTAGGGTAGTGACTTGCCCTAAGGTGGTGTTTGGGGTCTTCTAGGGCACGACAACGTCAAATTCAGCCATCATTGTGTTTCTCCTATTTTTAGCAACTGGAATCTACATTTGTACTTCAATTTGGCATTTGAATTTGTAAGGGTGTTCACTGTTATTATATTTAATTAAATAAATTTTAGTTGGGGTTTGAAGGCTTGTTTCTTGGTTTATATTTGTTCTACAATATTTCTAAAGTTACGTACATGCTTTGGATTGTGTAAAAGATGCATTTTTTGAGAGATTGCATTTTCCTTGTTATAAAAATTCAAACTGTTGTACATTGCCGTCATAAACTTCAATTGGTTGTGGTAATTTTCAGTTTACTATCTATTGGGGTTGGTGCAATTTCCCTTTTGTTTCAGTTAGAACAAGGAAAGGGGCATTACAGCACCACAAGGAGAAAATACCTCCTGGTCGCCGCAAGCTCCGCTCCTAGTCCCATCCAAAAGGCCGCAATACCTCTTCCTAACCTAGGGACACCCTCTCCAAGTTGTCCCCCACTTTTATAATCTGCACCTACCCTGTAGGTCCCTCTACTCTCCTTCATTGTCATCTCCTTGAGGCTCACCTAGGTTGATGCAGCCACAATGGTGTGACCTCTAGTCCCTCACCTTCTTAGTCCCATGGTTCTCTTTAATGCATCGTCTTGTACGACGGGACTGGCAATGGCATAATCGGGTGTGATCTCCCAAACAGCCTCGAGACTCTCTGTTGGATGTGTCTCTACCCACCTATGATCTCTATGATGTATTTTGCCTCGACTATCATGAGCCATGAGGGCCATGCATCTACTGGTCTCATATACAAAGTCCATATAACATGATCTCGACACACTATATTTAGAGCCAAATACCCAACTTTGGCTTTGACTGCATCCCCGCTCTTCCACTGTAGCATCAAAGGGACATCTATTGCTACAAACAGTGTTGTCCCTACCAGTCTATACATCAGAAAATGCTCATATATCCATGACAATAGTTGTATGAGAAGTCCAATAGTCTGATGATGCCTACCCCACAACCTAGATAAATCATGGGCTAGTTGTACCGCTATGGCTATGCCCCAACTGAACTGGGCACTCTAATCTAAGGCCTACCTACAAGCCACCAATGCAAAAAGTGGTATTCCATCTAAATTATGACACAAAATACATGTCACAACAATACCAATCATTGCCTTCCGAATATCCAGAATCCTTGAAGCATATATAGTGCTAAGATAGATAATCACTGGCCTTTGGTGGTACACATTAGATCTTATAGCCCACTGTGTCAACTCTCTCCACTCATATGTCGACTCGGGCACATTACAAACATGCATGCCCCTTGGAAGGATATTATACATCATATTTTTTATGTTTGCTAACCATTTCTTTTGTGCAAGTGTTGTTGATGCATTCTCCTCCTAAGTGGGTGCCTTAAGGGGCCTTTCGAAATTGGGGTATGATCCAATTTGACCATGTGGGCTAGACCACAACATTTGAGAGACGTTGTTATTAGCCTTAGTTGCACCTCACCCTTGGCTTGTTTCTTCCCATTTGTTCACAAATTGCACTCATTATGTCTCACTTGTCCCACTATGTTTACCCACTTGCTTCCTCTGTATCGCACGCTATTATGATCTTGCTTTCGGTCACTCTAGACCTTCGTAATTCATCATCATTTCTGCTTCTAGACCTTCAACTCCTCATGTTTTGTCATCCTTTCTCCTTACGAGCTTCCCCCAAGGTCGATGCCATTGCACAAGAGTGATGATGCCTAGTTTGGATTTCCCATAGCCGATGCCATGTGCAATAACATCAAGTATATATGCTTGAACTTTCTCCAATTAATACCACCACTTCCAAAACTACTTGCTTACATACAATTTGGGTATTATCTACTCTTGCTCACATTATTTCACACTTATTAACTAGCTTTGGATTTTTGGATCTTACATCTCTTTACATTTGGGTCACCATAGCGAGTTAGGACTGGAAGATCTTATTGCTAAGCTTTCGCATTCTCCACCCATAGCATGATTTTCTCTTGGTGTTATTGTCTTTGGGAAGGATTATACATCAACAGTCACACATATATGCTACAGGTAAGTATTTATAAACCTATCTTTAGTCCCTTCTATTTAGTATGTATATGCTTTCTTATTGTTGGTCATTCATTGCTATAGGATAGATTAGATGTATGTTTGCTTGTGGTATCCTTGCATTATCTCATTATCACTACACCCTTTGGCTTTATCCTCTCCTTGGTTGTTTTCCTCTTTATTTCAAAATCCTAGTAAGAAATCTATATTTAACTCAGTTGTATACCTGTGGAAACCTATAACTATCCTAGGGCTAGGGCTATTATCATTTAGATTTACAACTTTAGCGCTCCTTGAGCAACTTTGTATCTACACAATGTGGTCGGCCTTATATTGCATCCCTATATTTGAGAACCCAGCTAGGAAACTCTATTTTACCTATCATACACCAATATCCCATGGACATCCTCCAAGATGAAGGTCATCTCTATCATATCCTGACCAGCACGCCATTTAAAAGTGTAGGCGCGATACTCCCATGCACCAAAAAACATCTATATCAAATTTGGATCCAAAAGGAGCCATACCATCTGCATAATACCCCCAAAACTCAATAACTGTAGTTGTGCCCTATCCGCAGTAGATAATATATCCAATAAAGTCGGCAACCATCCCTGATCTATCAATCTCCACAGCTAGATCCTCTGTGGGATCTGAAAAATATCAAACAAGCACCCATCAATCTCAGTCAAAAAATACATAACAAATTATCATTTAACGCTACAAAATTAATCCACAGTAACTATACAAAATCGGCCATGCTAGCTTAATGACATCAGCCCCTAACAAAATTTCTTCCTTGCACTACAACATCAGCCAACCAGGGAATTTTTACGGCATCAAGCATCGTGTTAGATAGTATCGGCCATGCTATAGCATCAGATGCCATCAGCCACCCTATGATGTCATCTTCCTACCATGGCCGATGTCATTTGCTAGAAAGTCGCGCACCTTTTTCTCATTCACATTCAAAATTTTGAACCTAAAGACACCTAAAAAATGTGCACCCAAACCCACCTCTATTTCAACCTTATCTACATTTTGGCACTTCTTGGGGAAAGTTTCACTAGCAAATTTTGCCCTAAGGCTTACTTATACACTTTTCTACTGATCATCATTCGTAGATTCGAACACATCATTCCAAAGCAAGGGAAGTGATGATAAAACAAGCACAATTGTTCATTTCAAACACATTGCACACATCCAAACTTAGGGGAGTACAAGAGATCGAAGCACATAAAAAAAGTTTCAAATGCGTAGCATAACAGAGAGACAAGTGGAAATTTTGTGTAATCAAGAAAAGCAAGCAATCAAGTGGCTCAAGGAGAAGGAAAGGGGAAAATCCAAAGAAGTTAGGGCAAGTGGAACACAACAAAGATGACTAACCTTTTCTTGACGCCAATTGGGCTAACGATACTGGAGATAATGCAATAAACGGGAATACATTAACCCTTTCATACGTAGAGGAAGAAATGGGGATTCAACAAGCTTTTCTACAAATGTGAGGGGTTGACCCTGAGCCAATTGATTTGACTGATAGCACAACAAAAGAGTGGTTCACCACTCTATCTACAAGTCATCCCTTAGGACAAGTGGTGACATGGCTCACACAATTTGAACCACTCAAGGACTTAGCAAAAGAACGGATCATGCACCTTCCAATCTTTGGAGAAAATCCCAAATTATTGCAAACCTTTCTCAGCAAATATGGTGCCGAATCAATTCACCTTATGCCAAGAGTGTTAATCCCAATAAATATTGTGATGGTTGCTAAGGCAACCGAAATACCCCTCATTGCCAAGTCTATAATGTCATATAAGATCATATAAGACCACAGATCCTTCAGTATACCCTACGATGAAGCAAAGATACAAGGCAAAGGGAAAAACTCGAAGAATCCCCATTCATGGAACTAGGGACAAAGTTGTGTGGGCAATGGCCACAATGATTATGGAAAGATATTGTCATACCACCATGTATCGTTGGGTGTTATAGACATCGCACATCGCACATTCCACAACACAAAGAATTCAATCAACCAAAATTTCTAGCCAATGAGCTATAATGGAAATTTGCACAAAATATTCAAGAGAACAATGAGGAGCTTCTAGTACCAATTGTTAATTTTCCTCGTCTACTTAACACTGGAAGACTCTAGAAGGGTCAGTGGATGTGGATGCAACCTATTGGCTGCACATTAGTTTTAATAAGTGGATATATAAGCATAAAGAGGATTCTTTTAATCAAGGGCATGAGTTTATAGGTTGGCTAAAGGAAATCAAAGAAATCGTTAGGGACAATCCTCGGGTCCCAAAATAGATTTGCGGTATATCTCACACCATTGGCCACAATCACAGTATTGCATGATGGAGTGACCGTGCAATTACACTGGATAAGCACCAAGAATCCCCACAAGCTACCATTCTTTGTCACCATGGAGATGGTTAAGTCGGAGTTGAACTACTAGCAAGGATGATAGGCGAGAATGTCAGACCTCTACACGCAATTCCACTAGAAGGCATAAAGCAAAAGCCTTCAAAGGAAATAAAAGAGACAACATCGCAGCAACCTTGAGTACATCAAGGAGAAGCCTCGCAAAACAATGGAAGTGATTGCGAGAGGTCAAGTTGAGCAAATAAAGGTACCTTCAAATCCAAGACTACCACGTTTGTTCATAAACCTAGACTATGAGAGTGTGGGGTTATCATAGAGCAAGGTTCACACCATTTCACTACAGTAAATGGGTGGGGTTTGGAAAGCACAACAAATTGTACAAATTCATGTTAATATGAGCACAGAGAAGGTAATCGATCTCCCTTCAATGCCAGTATCATTGAATGTTGATACTAGCCTCCAACAACACGCAATGATGCTAGTGACTCTCTCCAATGCACCTGCAAGACAAAATTGAGAGCACATAGGGTGCTCGTAAAGGTATTGGATGATCGTCTAATGAGCCCCCTACAGCCACTCGAAAGAAGGGAAGCAATCACAACACAAACCCAAAGCCCACAATATGTGTTAGCACATGTGGAGTTGTCGAGCAAAGATCTACAACGACCAAGCCCATTTGCATTGGTTAGCAAAAAATCCCAAGGGAGAGTAGGAAGCACTAACATAGATGCCAAATTGACAAAAACAAAGGTGCGCCTAAAGAGCATGGAGGGAACTGAAAAAGGAAACAGAGAATATGGTAGAGAAGGAAATGAAGGAAATGACATAGAGAGAAGAAAGTGGGATAGGGAGGGAGCAAAGGAGAAGAAAGAATGATTTAGGAAAATGCTAGGTGCTGAAAAAAAACTATCATTGTGGCACAAGGTCTGAACCTCCTTCTGCTCCAATCTTGTCTCCCTCAAAGACCATGGCCCCATACCCACTGCATATGCCAATTCCACCACCACCATAGTCCCCTATTCCATCTCCACCACACTCCCCTCTACCAGTTGAGCCATCACCCCCGCATTCTTCTCCACCCCAAACTATCTCTTCTCTAACACAACCTCCAATAAAGACGCCTACTTCAACATGGAATCTACCAAGAGCATCTTATCTTTTTTTCAGTTGCGTTTGCACAAAAACCCAACCCAATCATCTCAAGAACATTTCTTGGGGCTACTGGTGTGCAACAGGATAAGCCACCATCTCCCATCCATCCGGATCGACAAAAGCCATCAAAAGATGGGGAAGTACAAACATCTAGGGAAAAGTGTAAAATCGCAATTGCCGGAGCGGACAAAAATAGATAAGGGCAAAAAGGCACAAGAAGAAAAAGATGGGGAAGTACAAACATCTAGGGAAAAGTGTAAAATCGCAATTGCCGGAGCGGACAAAAATAGATAAGGGCAAAAAGGCACAAGAAGAAAAAGAAGTGTAAAAAAAGCAATGTGCAAGAAGAAACCCAAGAATCAAAGACGGGCCAAGAAACATGCACCGAGGACATGCAAGATCAAGGTGCGGGAGCAACAACAACCCAAAGCCAAGATACCTCACAAAAAGGGGAAACCAAGAAGACCCCCAATCAGAAGGTCGCAGGTTCAGCAACTGAGCAATCAAGCTTGCAAGGGAATGGTTCGTAAGGGGATGAGACCTTGGAATCATGGTTGTTGGACTCTCAAATAACAAAAAGGCGAAAGACAACATTTATGTTGTTCACCACACATTTTTGGGCAACCAAGACTAACCAAATGCAATCAAGCATGTGTCTAAGTCTCACCACCCCCCCTGAAACAGTAGCATTTGATGTAGACAAGATCTTGGTGGAGGCACAAGTAGAGATTGCACTAACATTTGGGGCCACACTCACAAACACCACGTTGCAGTTGCACAAAAGAATAAGCTCCTTGAGGACACCCTAGCCAATGTCATGCAAGTGATCAACGAAAAGTGTCCTTAATTAAGGAAGTGATCGACAAACAAATAATGTTCAATCAACATTGTTTGCAGATCAGTTAGTGACAATTTTGCTAGAAGACTGACATGCAAATGAAAAAGTTGAAAAGATCAAAGCTCAAGTGCGAAAACAAAAAAGAAGACTCCCAGTGGATCATATTTTTATTAGAGGACTGCCAGAAAGTGTCGAAAAGGCAATCACGCAAGCAAAGAATACTGTGATCCAGCAACTAAGCTAGACTTCACAACATGATGAGATGATGAAGGAGATCAAGGAAGAAATGGGAGCAGCAAGAATTACCCGAGCAATCATTGCTAGAATTTCTGAAGACCAAAATAGAGAGGAAGCATTGGAGTTTTAATTGAAGCAGCAAAACAACGTTATGGAGCAGACCAGACAATAGGAAATGGACATCCCTCACAACACATTTGCAGGAGTGCAATCAAGAAAGTTCATAAAATGGCTAGATCACCTAAAACAAGAAATTGATAAGAGCACAGCAACAAATAAGTCGCTGCTCCAAGTTGTGGGTGAGGAAGACTGCTTAGGCGCAACATAAATCATGGCACAACTGGGCACATATTTTTTAGTGGTCTAGGAAGGGATAGAGGACTGGACATCATTCAAGTCTAATATTCTACACCTGCTTCCCTCCCTGAAGGATCAAGTCGATGAGCCATTATACGCACTACCACCGAGCTACTAAGGACAATCACTACATCTAGTGCACCCAGCTCCAACGTATTCATTGCAGCAAGGCACCAGCCAGCCAACATAGTTTGCACCACCACCACCTCCAACAAACTAAGGTAGTAAAAGTTTGCACTGTTTTGTTACAAATTTGGGCTAGTACAAAATTTTGAAGACCAAAGTATGTGTGTGTGGGGCCAAGAAGTTTGAAAACACACAAAAGGCGGTAGATCGGTATGCTACTTAGTTGAAAACCCACAAAGGTGGCTAAGTAGTGCGTGGGAAATGAAAACTGGTAAATGACAATTCCTGTGATACTGTGCCTAGAACTCCAAGGCAGCGCACAGAAGAGGCAAAAGAAGAAGAAAATCTAATGATCAATTGCACAAATGACACTTCTGAGCCGCAACAACATCTTTATCTCACGACGAGACTATTTTTTAAGACTGGGGTTGGTGGGACATTGGGAATTGTACCTTGGAAATATTGTGTAATATTAGGATGTAGAAGTTCTCTGCAATACACGAATTTTTTTAAATTGTTTTTCATGTAGAAAAAGTAAAAAGAAAATTCAAATCTGTGGAATGTAATGTTTCGAAAAGAAAGAAAGGGAAACTAAAATGAAAAGGTAAAAGATGAAGATTCATATGAAATTCTAAAACTATTGTATAACTCACACGATGACAGATGATCTCCCCTAGCCTTTATACTTTGCTTTGAATGTATGAAAATAGTTAGTATTTCTGTGCATTAACTTTGAGTGAATGTATACTTAACTTTCGTATGTCATTGTTTAGTTTGTATTCATAGTGAATCGAAACTATGGTTAAATTTCAATAATACTTTGTTAGATCGTCTTCCTCTGTGTTTTCCTACCAATTATGGCTTAAATAACTTAGACTAGAAATTTTTGCAAGTCTTGAAGGGTTTCCAAAAAACATTGCTAACCTGTAATATCCCCTTTTAGGACAAGTTAGGAATTAGCATAAATTTGATCACACACAGCTGAAAAATGATTATTATTCAAACCCCAACTGCTGCAATTTTCAAAAGTTCATATCTTTGGCTAGAGAAGTTCAAATGAACTAAAAATTTAGATATTGGGCCAAAAGAATATGAAGAATAATATGCAAAAACCAAATTTCGCACAGCCAACACAAAACCCTAATTTTGCCTTAAAAAGTAGGTCACCCGACACATTTAGGGCATCAAATCAACTCCCAAAAATTATAAAATTACTTCCTCATTCCTCCTAATTAATTAACCAAATTGATCCTAGGAAGATTAGATCTTCAAGTCCGACCTCAAATAACTCAATGTCGGCAATAATACAACCCAAAATGGGATTGGAGTATGCCAAAGTGGTGGGTTAGATGGGAGAACGAATTAGAACTCTAATAACATCCAAATCTGATTTTTAGCAGCAGTTAATTAATAAATCACCCAGAACAGCTGAAACTTTAAAAATTAATATCTCACAAAATACGTGGAGTTTTGGCATGAAACGAATTGCACAATAAAGTAGAAATCATGAGCTTTCAAATGAACTAACAAACTGAATTTTCTAAGCACTGAAACCCACTCAAATCTGCCCCTGAAATCTGTCTCCAAGTCGCTAGGGTTAGAATAAAATATTTAAATAATTTTCAGCTCACAAAACCCTTCCAAAACACTCAAATAATCAGCCCTTTCATCTGAAATACTTAATTAGACACAACAGCAAATAGATCTAACATAAACAACCTCAAAACATGATAGATCACACCCCAATCCAAATCTGATTTGCCTCTAATAAATTGCAGCAATAATAACAGTCACAAAGTACCACAAACCCTTCACAAAAATGCAAATTTATCCTCTAAATAAATACGCTTGTACCCAAGATACCAAGCCACCAATGTTAAAGAGCATAGAATATACCATGCATAAATACGATTCCAACACAAGAGAGCTTCAATGGAGATTGAACAATGAGAGTCTTCAATATTATTCAATAATAGATCCAAGATGAGCAGAGAGCCCAATGCAAGAACTAGGGCATACATCCCAATACTCCAAGCATGGAGTGAAATTTCAAATGATTCAATCGACATAATCCTCGTAAAGGAAATGCGACCTCTCTTTTATAGAACTAAGGGGTGCAATATCCAATGACCGATCTTTTAATCCCTTTTTCCCTAGGACATTAAACATAATAAAATATTTAATGACTAAGACTATGTGCACTTTATTTATTTTCTAATTAAATAAATAAAGAGTAACTAACCTATGTGCACATTAAACTAACTAAAGAGACTCCCACTTGTAGCGCTAGGCATGCCAAGGGATTACAATGCATAGATAAAAGAGACCTGAACCCATATATTCGAGTTCAATGTCCTCGAACCCATTGGGTTGACATTACTTCAGCTCTCCCATTGGTTGGAAAATGTCCAACCCAAAAAATGGACTAATTGATGGAGCTTATGCCTTGGAGAGCGACTTGTACAGGTGTCATATCTAGAGCTTCCGATGAAGTTTTTTGAACGAAATTTTATATGATCTTGACTGCAAATGGCCTTCTGATATACCAATGGTGGGGTTTTCAAAGCATTGATTCCACCATTTACCCCCTAGAAATTTAGAGATTTTTGCTCAAGTGACAAAACAAGCACCGTTGTGCATGCACAAAACTATGTATTGTCACATCCCTACTTAGCAGACTTATGTCTTGGAGACATCCAGGGGATTAGGTGATTTCACCATCATCTAGTGCTCTGAAATAACACTTTCCAATTGCATTGATTTTTAGTTCGCACTCTATAACATCCTTTACGGAGCTCCCGAAACCACTTCCCATTAGCTCAGGGGCTGTAATTTCAGTATCTGATATTGTGGATTCACATTACAATTTTGAGATTATTGTTTATATATGTTGTTTCAGTTCATTTCAATTGATTTGATTTTATGAAACGGATAATGCGTTGGGTACTCTCGTCTGCATGTGTACACGTTTTCTCCATACAGAGAAAGGGTATCATCAAGGAGAGGCGGAAAGATGCAGCGAATGGGTACGGATAGAGAGATTTTCCATATATGATTCACTACATGAGAAATGGTGTAAACCCATAAGTTGAGGTCATAGATTCCCTTCTTATGATTCAGCTTGTTTTGTAAGTGTCATTATGTGCAACGAGATTGATTTGGTGGCATTGCAACAATGAGATATTGTTGTGCGCTCTTGCTACGGCGAGGAGCACAATGTCGCATTGTGCATTTGTCAAGCGACGCATTGTCGCTTTACGACAATGGCACGCTTGCATTTACGTTGTCATCTTATGTGTTGTATTATAATGCATATGGTATTAAGCAATAAGAAATTATTAGAATTTCATTAAAAAAAAGGTGTGGGATTGAATCCTTAATGTTATTGATTGAGCTCTTACAGCTCACTCATTTGCATTGTTATAGCCAAGTTGCATTGCATTGGACTGAAACCAACTCGTCGAGTTACCTTGCATTGATCCAACCGAGCTAATTAAACCTTGTATCTTTTCAACTCGATCGAACTTGTATCTCTCAAATTGCATCACATCATATTATGTTACCTTGCATTATTAACCGAGCAAGAGCTAATTAAATCTCATTGCATTATATCGGTCAAGCTCATCGCCGAGCTAAGTTAACTACCAAGCCAATTCACCAAACTAAGAGAGCCTAGCACACACACAAAATGCATTAAGGGACAAGTCTTAAGTTAAACACGTAAGTTTATAAATAAACCAACACCTTTACCCACCTTGCATGTGGGATTAAACTTGGCAAAAAAAATCATACACAAGGTGTATCGATGGGTGCAACATGTCGTGCATCGGCACACCCCAAACCTTAAGCACATGTCAAGATTCAAATGAAACCTAAGACATGAGAGCGTCAATTGGTGCAAGGTGGCACCAATCGGGAGCTCCTTGGTCCATTCAAGGTCTCAAACGGAAAACCATGTAGTGCAGACACACCGATTGGTGTGATGCAGCACCAATTAGGAGCCCTCAAGATAACCGTTTAGAAAAAATGAAACGTGGTGCACAAGGACGCCAACGGCCCCCACATGGCACCAATCGGAGGACTTCCCTCTAAGCTAAAAACGCCACCAAGTCAAGCATGAAATCAAACACGCTAAACTTAGCCAACGATGAAATAGACTTCAAGGCAATAGGATAAATTTAGCTACGTAGAGTTAGTTTAAAGGCAGTTAAGATTAAGCAACTAAAAATTAAAACAATTGCATGAAATCTAAACAATTAAACGACTAAGAGTTAAACGAGTTGCATGAGTTTTGGAGGCACGAGTTAAAAACAAGAAACAGGAATAATCTAAGCCAGAAATAGATTGAGATAAGCGGAGATAAACTTAGTCAACTGTAGAATAAACAATGGATAAAAAGCCACAGAGAGCTTAACAAAGAGTTAACTCTAAATTTAGAAAAGTTATAATTAAGTTTAAAACCGCATAAAGAGAATGAAAATAGGGCGGCAAAGCTAAGAATAGCTCAAGGAAAGTTTATAAAAGAAGAAAGAAGCAAACCATAGAGGAATGTACCGGTTTTATAGATTTGAATTGCAAAGGAACAAAGTTGAAACAAACTAGAACAAATTGGCATACACCATACATCAACCGTGTGCATGTTAAGGAGAACTTCTTTATCTTAACCATTAGTATTTTTCTTCCTTTTTCTCTGAGTATGTGAGTTTGCAAAGATGTGTAGCACTTTCTCTCGGGGTAGGGGTGACATGTTTAGAATCCTCATACTTGTTGAACCGAGGTCTTGAGTTCGAGCCTTGGCTTTTTTTGGCTAAAAACTAAATTCTGTTATCAAAAAAGTAAAACCAAAAGGCAATAGTTTCATAGAGACTATAGTGATGCAGTCGAATGGCCAAGACACTGAGATGTGAAACAAGGGTTAGCAGGTTCAACACCTGGCCCCTAATATTTTCTTAAAATCCAAGAGGTTAAAAGATAAAAATAAACCACCTTCGTAATTAGACTAAGTGTAGTCTAAACTAAGATAGCCTATGTGGCCAAATGGCTAAGACAACAAAATAGTAAGGGAGGGGTCTCAGGTTTGACTCCCTCCCTAAATTGGATTGGAACATGAGAAAATTATAAAGGAACTAATTATTATAAATTTGAAGGGGTAAATGATTAGTTAAAAATCAAGATATGATATTGGGTTTTTAGTCCACCCTAATGTTATTAGCATAAGGGTTTAAAAAGGATGGCTTCAACAATGCTTATATATATTGAATCATAAAAGTAAAATGTTATTTAGAGAAACATTGAAAGTTGTTATGACATATGGAGACCTAGTAACAGGTAAATATCATGAGAAAGTGGGTTTTGATAATATACATTTATTAACCATGAGATTTCAACTATACTTTATGAGAAGTACAAAACCAAGAAATAAGGCCATTGGGCTGAACGAAACAATGGTTATGATTTATTCTCCTAGAGTGATAGGTAAATTACGAAAACCCTTTTGACATATTATGATTTAGTTGTATTCAAAACAAAAGTAACTGTGTGGATTATGAAATAATGTGCCTAAAGGCTTATATTATCAACGGAAAATAAGATGATCATTTGTGGCATTGGTGGCTTCGTCTATGAGTCACAAGTGAGCTTAAAATTCAAAATTTCAGACCGAAAAGGGTTTTTCGTCTGTACTAGGGCACAAATTCCAACTAGGGCACGCTTTTTTTGGGGCTGACACATTCATTTCCAACTTGGCCAGCCCATTTGGAGATTTCGGGACAGCATTTCAAGGGTTTTTGTGGTTGTAAAAATGTGCTTTTAATTTTGTTTGATAGCTGCCATTTTTGTGGTAATTATAAGTCATCATTTGCACTTTATCTCCAAGTAATTCCGAAGATACGGATTTTTGAAGTTTCAACCGTTTTCGAGCATTAATTAATTCCAACTGTCTATATTTTGTTTTTGAAGCATTTATTTTGCATGATTTTGTCAAAGGTTTCATGTTGTTGATGTATTTCTGAAGATTTGTGTGTGGGAAATACTAAAATCTGAATTTTACCTAGGTTGCTTAGGGTTTTGTGGACCTAAAACAGGTCGCTGCCCTAATTTTTGCAAAAAATCATATTGTTTCATAAACTTTCAGGTTTCCACAATGTGGTTGTCACAAATTCCAACAATGTTCCATCAGGGTTTTGGGGAAAATCCGAATTCCTCAAATTTGAGCCCGAAAGGGACACTACAGTGGTATCAAAGCATCATTCCTCCCATCTTGTGTGAGGGTAAATTCAGATTTTCAGATTTGCATAAAGAAGGCCTCCAACTAAGAACATGGGGGATAAGAAACAAAGGCCTTCACCTTCCCATCAAATGAGTTGCATTCAAGAGTTGATGAGGAATCAGAGAGACATAGAGCAAAGCTTCCAAAGGACCATGAGGGCTTCAACGATTGAATTGATCCAAGCTGCTTCAGAATTGAAGAAAGCCCTAGGTGAGGGCAGCTCTTCCGACAATGAAAGAACTTCCATTAATCCTCCCACAAGAACCTTCTAAGCTAAATTTCTACGAAGGGAAGAAGAGGAACAAGTGAAAGTAGGGCAGCAAGATGGAGATGATGAGATGGATCGATTCTAGGTGGAATACCAAGCTTTGAGGCCAGCTATCCACCAAGAGCTTTCTTTCCATGATTTTTGTACCTTGAAGTCAAGGAATGGTCACAAGGATGGAAGAAGACTTCATAATGATCAGCCACAGAAAGATATTCAACAAAGGTTGGGGAAAGTTACCCTACCTACATACGATAGATCAGCAAAGTGTTCCGCTAGGGCAAGGCTCCAAAAATTGGATACTTATTTACCCTTGAGTCCAATGTATGAAGAGGACGAAATCATGGAGCATGAGCCAAGGAAAGAAGAAAAATTTGAATTGCAAAATTGTGGAGAGAATTTGGGTGTTGAAGCCAAATCTCCAGTTGATAATGATAATGTTCAGCTTGCCGGAATTTTCCGAACAACAATCAATGAGAAGCAAATTGATGGTATTCTTGACTTCGACGAGAACCATGTTGATGTTCCATACATATGAAAGGAGTCGAGGCGAGAAGATCTTCACTTGTTGAAGAAGTGAAGGCAAAGGAGGGTGAGCTCCTTGTGGGAAGCCCAAGGTATGACAGTGATGACCATATTTCCAATTTGTTGTTTCCTCCTATGTCGCTGCCATATTTTTGTCAAGGAAAATATTTAAGAAACATGCTAGGTCCAAAGAGACAATTTGCAGCTATGAATATGTTGCTTCTTCTATTCAAGACCAAGATTGCTTTGGCACGAGTGGTCGTTGGAGGATCAAGGTAAATGTCATCTCTTACATTTGGAATGGAAGCAAAATTATGAGAATGCATATAAAGTTTGTTGAATATTTGAACCTCATTGTGAAGGATGAGATGCTACAAAATGACTTCATCATCCCTTGCACCAAGAGGATCCAACAAGTCAAGCTCATGTTGGGAAGGCAAATGGTAACTAATGATTTCTATGTTTTTGGTATTGGAGATACGGATTTTGTACTTGAGATACAATGGTTGCATTCCTTGAATGAATTTAACCAAAACTACAGATCTGTGAAGATAAGATTCAAGCTTGATGAACAAGAGGTTGTGCTTCAAGGCATGACAAATAAAGCTCCTCAAACTGCTACTGCCAAAAGGATGGGAAGAATTTTTGTAAAAGGACAGGACATATGGGCAGCCCATGGTAAGAAAAATTCTCCACTTTCAGTTTTAAAACAGCAGTCACTTCATAGGAATTTTCAGCTTCTAATCAATGCACATGTTCTTAGAAGAGGCCTTCCGATAAAAGTAGATGTTAAGTTCATGAAACCAGCGTTTGGATGTTATATTGTTGTCCAAAGCATTATAACTCAGCATGACAATAATAGTATGATGGTTGGTAGTAGGAGCATTAATGTATGGGTTTTGATGCATGCCGACATAAGTTGGATTCCAGTCACTGTCATCTTGATTTGGAGTAGGGAAATGCATGGTTACAGCTGTGTTTGGGGCAACATGATTGAATTTTTGGAAATCCATCCCTTGAATGAAGATTGGGAGGTGGCTGCTACTAATGAAAAAGAGTTTGCCATCATGTCCATGAGGCATGGAAGGAGGTTGAAAACTCTTGTTTTCTTTAATGAGTTTGTACTATGTGCAAGCCTAGGAAAGGAGAAGAAAGAGGGGAACAAGGATGAGCAGCTAAATCTGTTATCAGCCGAAGCAAGTAATAATGAATATGAGATTGCAGCGGAAGATGAAGAGATGTCTCCACAAGCCCAAAAAGCACACCAAAAAGAATTTGAAATGGAAACCATGGTAAAAAAGTTGATTTACACATTTGGGCAGCTTCAAACAAAATTTGTTGGACAGCCAAGGAGGCTATTACAGCAAGGTAACTCTCTTGAGTATTCTACTTTGGGTCAGCTGTGCATGGTATTTAAGTTTGCATTGCTGAGTTTGCTATTGAGTGAAGAATATCATTAAGAGTTGGAGAATAGTGTGGGATACATCCTTCCTATTGGGGATGATATGAGCACCATAAAAAGATATGAAGGGGCAGTCCACATGGATATTCATGCAAAGGATCCCCAACAATGCAGGGAGGGAATGCGGGATGGTGTGTTACTTCTGCCAAATGATAGAGGAAGTATATACAAGAAAACCATGCATCAAATTGCTACCATTAATCTGTTGTCATCAGTTTTAGCAGTCCCCACATTATTTCAGTTGCATTCTTGTGTATGGTTAGAGGATGCTCTTCCACCATAATTGACAAGGTTGAAACGGAAAGTGAAGATGCCACATTGGATTGTGTTTTGGCTTGTCAAACTACTAATTATTCCTCAATTTTTGCTCTATGACTAAGATTACAACAGATTGGAAAGCTTTTTGCACAGCTGAGTATGCAAAGAGAAAAGGTGTTAAGGTTACTTTTGAAGGTGAAAGTGAAGAGGGCAGAATTGAGGTAGCAGCTGATTTCTTTTTCAAGGAAGTTGTTAAACTTCACATGCTGCCAAAGTACATCAATAAGAAGAGGGACAACAGATATATGAGCTTGTTTTGGCAAGAGCTCTTTCATTTGACAAGTACAGGATCTAGATTATTGGAGCATTACAACATCTTTCTTCACTTTGGCATGATGGTACTTGGGCATGAGAGCTTGCATTTGCTTGAGGACAAGCGAATTTGGTGAGAGAGGACTATAATGTCCCCTTTTCTAAATTACAAATACTTAATAATATTTTTAAGTTGAGCACAGATAACTCTCTATTTATGGGCAACTTAATAATATTATTATTAAAAATAAAATGTATTTTTAAATACTTAAGCAGAAAGAAAACCCTTAGCATATTTTCATTATTTTCAATCTGCTAAAAAGGGGGAAGGAAGCAAATTAATAGTTTAATTTTAACTGCTAAAGTAATTTTAATTATTGGCACTTTAATTAAATTATTAAAAAGTGGGAAAAGTAAATGTTAAAGAAGGAAATAAAGTGTCCCACGTGGAGTGCTCCACAAGAAAAAGAAAGAAAAAGGATATAAAGGTGAATGTCGGGGCTCATTGTAAGGAGTTGGCGAATTTGATACTTCTCTTTGGAAATCAAAGCATTGATCTCTCATTTTCAGCCTTTAAGGATGAAAACCCTCATAGGATCCTATTGGGGACGAAAACCCTCATAGGATCCTATTGGGGACGAAAACCCTCAATAGTCAAAAAAATTGGTGACGAAAACCCTCGTTTGTTGCATTGGTGGCTTTCATCTAGGAGTCAAAAGTGAGATTAAAATTCAGAATTTCAGAACTGAAAGGGTTTCTATCCGTGTTAGGGCACAAATTCCAACTAGGGCACACTCTTTTGGGGCTGCCACATTCATTTCTAGCTTGGGCAACCTATTTGGAAATTTCAGGACAGCATTTCAAGATGTTTTTGTGGTTGGAAAATCTGGTCTTAATTTTGTTTGATAACAGTCGTTTTGTGGTCATTTTGAGCCATCATTTGCACAAATCTCCAAGTACTTTTGAAGATATGGATTTTTGAAGTTCCAGTTGTTTTCGAGCAATAATTAATTACAACAATATGTATTTTGTTGTTGATGCATTTATTTTGCATGATTTCATCAAGGGTTTCATGTTGCTGATGTATTTCTAAAGATTTGTGTGTGGGAAATACTAAAATCCGAATTTTACCTAGGTCGCTTAGGGTTTTGGGGACCTAAAATAGGTCGTTGCCCTAATTTTTGCATAAAATCATATTGTTGTCGTAAACTTTCAAGTGTCCACATGTGTGTTAGCAAAAGAAAACTCAGAAAGAAATGAGAACAAATTGGAACTTCCCAGAATGGACGTGACAGTATATTTATTATTGACAGGTGGTTACAATCAGTTTTAAGTTTTCATTCAGTTAGAGGCAGTTCCCAACTGTCTAACTGATAGCTTTTAGTATAAATATTCAACAACCCCAAATGACTAACCCAAAAATAACATCAAGTTTGTCAAGAAACTTTACAAATAATAAAAGGACGAAGGGTTTAGTCATTATATTGACAGGTAACTCCTTAAAAGGACATAAATGAAGAGAAACATCACTCGAATCAACCAATTGTCAAATATAGTGAGGATGGATTTCAATATGCTTAGTGCGAGCATGATATATAGGGTTCTTTACCCTTTTTAAAACACCTTGATTATCACAAAAAAGTGAAAGTGGTGTAGCAATAGCTTGAGGAAAATAAAAAATCAATCAAAATCCTACGAAGCCATACTGCTTCGCAACTAGCACTAACAGTTGCCTTGTATTCTGATTCAGTGGAAGAGATGGCTACAATGGGTTGAGGCTTACTTTGCCAATAAACAATTCCTAAACCAAAAGAGAAGATATAACCAATGGTGCGTCTTCGAGTATCCACTAATCCTCGCCAATAAGAGTCAGTATACCTAATCAATTTGAAGTCTACAACTCTCTGATATAAAATGCCAAAGTCAAGAGTTCCTTTGAGATATCTTAGAGCTCGTTTTGATGCTCCCAGTGAATGATTTTTGGTTTAGACAAAAATTGAGAAAGGTAGCTAATAGCAAACCATAGATCCGGTCATGTAGTTGTAAGGTAAATCAAGCTACCCACCATCTATACAATGATTCATCGACCGCTGGTGAATCATTATGAGTACAAAGTTTCAACCCAACCTTCATAGGTGTGGAAAAAGAATTACAATCATACATCTGAAATTTTTGTAAGACGTTTTGGGCATACTTAACTTGAGCAATGAAAATCAAGTGAGCATGTTGCCAAAATTCTACACCAAGACAATAATGAAGGAGGCCTAAATCAGTCATGTCAAAAGAAAAACATAAATCTGATTTTACCTTATGATCACAGCATCTCCACTGCCTATGATGGCAAGGTCATCAACATAAACAATAAGAATAACAATGTCATCACCATCACTTTTGACATAAAAATTTGGATCAGAATGACGTCGTTTGAAGCCCGAATCTCTGAGATGTTTATCTATTTAGATATACCAGGCTTGAGGAGCCTATTTAAGTCCATACAAGCACTTAATCAGCCTGCATACTAGATGCTCGAGACCACAATGCCCGAAGACCCTCAAGTTGTGTCATATACACCTCTTCCTCCAAATCGTCATTCAAGAAAGCACTTTTGACATCCATCTGATATACTTTCCAACCAAATTTAAGCTGCAAAGGAAAGAAGTAACCGAAAAGTTACCATATTTGCAGTAGGAGCAAAAGTCTCCTCGTGGTCTATCCCCTCTTGTTGGGAAAATCCTTTCGCAACAAACTAAGCCTTGTACTTATCCAAAGTACCATCTACTTTACACTTCATTTTATACACCCATTTACAACTAATGGGATGTTTCCCCAGAGGCAACGGTACTAGCTATCAGGTATTATTTTTAATCAAGGCATCATACTCTAGTTGCACGACGGTGTCCCATTCCAGTATGCCTCGTGCTTCAGAGTATTTATGTGGCTCATCAATATGAAGTAAATCAAAAGCAAGAGCAAACTAAGCTTGCTCGAAATAATCAATCTTCTTACCAGTTCATCAAGACTGGTAATCGAAGAGAGGAGACAATTCTTCTTTTCGCAGATCCTGAATAATGGAGTAAAACCACTTAGGTCGCCACGAAACTGAGGATGTGGGATCCAGTTGTGGTGATTCTAAAGGCGAAACCAACACAAGTTGATTTCCTAGAGACTCAAAGTCTCAGCGCAAGAGTGCATAGACTGCACCCAAGTCCGTGGAGGAGTATGATAAGGACCAGATTCATCATTAAGCAAGGAAAGAAAACCAATCTCCATTACTACCCCTTGCTGATTGCTGCCCTCTTGCTGGCCCCCTTCCAGATTCCGGCCAAAGAAAGACTTTGTTTCTTTTACATCAACATCCCGACTAACAATGATTTTATTAGTGGAAGTATCAATCAATCTATAGGCTTTAAAATGATCAATATAACTAGCAAAGAAATATCTAGAACATTTGGAATCTAACTTACTCCTCTTACGATCAGGAACCAAAGTATAAGCAGCTAAACCAAAAACACGAAATGTCGATACCTCAGGTTTGATTTTGACCAAGCCTCTTCCGATGTGAGATCCTGCAAGGCTTTGCAAGGACTTCAATTCAGAGCATATACTACTGTGTTAGCGGCTTTTCCCCAGTACTTATATGGCACTCCTTGATTGTGCATCATGCACCTTGCCATCTCTATCAAGGTTTTGTTCTGCCTCTCTACCACCTCATTCTGTTGTGGGGTATACAAGGGCTGTCAACTGTTGTTGAATCCCTTCTTTACCGTAGAAATTTGAGAACTGTTTAGAGGTGAACTAGCCTCCATTATCGAACCTCAAAGTCTTGATCCGCCGACAAGTTTGGTTCTCCACCAAGGCCTTGAACTTGACAAAAGAAGCAAAGCAATCAGACTCCTTTAAAAAATAGAACCACATTTGTTGGGAATGCCCATCAACTAGCAAGAGAAAATAACGTGCACCAAGGACCATGGGACTCTTCCACAATGGCTCACACAGATCTGCATACACAAGCTCCAAGAGCCCCTTTGCACACCAAGCATCTTCAGTGGGAAAAGGCTTTTGCTTCTACTTTCTTGCAAAAGAGCCAACACACATATCAATTTTTCCTGGATAGGAGGCAAACCAACAACCATGTTGGCTCTATTAAGGCGGGTAGATACTGAAGGTTGAGATGTCCATATCTCTCATGCCACAAAATATTGGTATTGCCTTCCACAATTAAGGCATGCAAGTTGACTGTGGCAGGATCAACAAGCCTATATAGACCACCATGCCCAATCCCTAGGGAAACAACCTTATTTTGCTTGATGTCATACACAATACATTGTTTGCCTGAAAAGTTTACAGAGTTATAAGGATTATCAGTTAGTTGACTGATAGATGACAAATTCTTATCATGTTAGGCACATATCTAACATTTTGCACAAGCAATTTGGTATTATTATTCAACACATATGGACATTCCCAATCCCTTCTAGAGCATGTATCTCCCATCCCCTAAAGTAACTGAATCAGAAGAATATAAATGAGAATTGACATACCAATCTCTTTGACATGTGAAGTGTCGTGATGCTCGGGAATCAAAAAACCAGCACCGAGTAAGGCTGCCATCATCCGTGCAAGATGCCATGAGGGCACACTCATCTTTTGACTCGTGTTCAACTGTAGCCACATGTACCTACCCCTTCTGCTTCTTCAGGGCATTGAGTTGTTTCCGACAATCCTTCTTCACATGACCAAGTTTGTGACAATAGTAACACTTCACTTGAAATTTAGGAGAGGAAGTAGATGTATCAGCCTGTCGCTTCCACTTTCCTTTGGACTGAGCAACAAAAGCGCTCTCAAATTGTCCAGAACTGGACTCTTGAGCTTGTGTCTATCTTCGTTCCTTTTGCAACAGGTAGGAACTCGCCTTGTCAAACGTAAGAGTTTGACTCTCAACCATTAAATAGAAGAGCCTCTACAAAAGATTCATACGAGGAAGGTAAACTGTTTTGAAGTAGAGCCACCATATCATCTTCATCAACTTTCTTGTTGATGGAAGCGAGCTAATCTCAGAGGTGTTTCATTGGAAGTAGGTGCTCCGACAGCGACCCACCTTCCTGTAACTTGAAAGAAAAGAACATATTCTTCAGGTATAAAACCCAACCCTTCTCTGATGTCTTGATATTTTTCTTTCAGACTTGTCCATAACATGCTTTCCATAGTGGCATTCCGCACTTGTGGTATCATATCGTCGGACACCAACAACTTGAAAAGTAATAGAGCCTCTTTATGACGTTTGTCATAATCAGCGAATTTCATTGTTGGTCAGCCTTCGCTACCCGTGATTATTTTATCACAATCACGAAATTTTGCAAGTGTTAGAATTTTATGGCTCCAGGCATTGAAATTTGTGCCCGTTAACTTTTGCAAGTCCAACAAAATCAGGTTATATATATTTGCCATTTATTACTCCAAAACAACGGAAATAATAAAAAATATTTAGCCCGCTCAAACAATTAACTTATGTAAATATGTTATGAACAGCAAACTATCATGAAGCAGTTTTATGCCCTAGTCGCAACTGATAGAAAATAGATAGACAACACACTAGAAACTGGAATTCGCGATAGTGAAAAATGTCACCAAAATGGGCATACTAGAAATCGCGACTATGAAAAACATTAAGAAAATGGCTTCTACCCTCGCTTTTTCCCTGGCGACTGTATTTTCTTTTGGTTTTCTTTGTTGTGTCTTTAGAAAAAGGCTTTAAACTTCTCGTGCAGGCATTAAATACCCAAAAGCGATAGTTATTTTCTCAAACGCGGTTGTATATATATGATTTGTCTTTGCCCTTGCGACTGAAGACAAAGACTAAAACCCGCGACTGTATATACACATGTATTGACTTCAAAAATAAAACCCGTGAGTGTATATACATTGGATTTCTTAAAACGTGAATGCACCAGACTTTTTTGCAACAGACGTTCTCCCTTCTCGTGAATCTTCTTTAACAAGCAATGAAATGACTACTTCAATTTGTGCCCTATCAGAGGTTCCTCAAACACTATTCTGATCTCTCGTACCCCTTCAAGGGCTTCCTCAGGAAAATCACTCTGATACCAACGTTAGCAAAAGAAAACTAAGAAAGAAATGAGAAGAACAAATCTGCACTTCCTAGAATGGACGTGACAGAGTATATTTATTATAGAGAGGTGGTTACAATCGGTTAGAGGCAGTTCCCAACTCTCTACCTGATGGCTTTTAGTATAAATATTCAACAATGTGGCTGTCATAAATTCCAGCAATGAGCTAAGGTTTTGGGGAAAATTCAAATTCCTCAAATTTGAGCCCAAAAGGGACATTACACAATCTTTCATGAAAATGAAGGTGTGATTAAATTAGTTTGATGTGGGAAAGTGGTTTTACACTAAAAAATGCATCCACAAACCCACACTACAACACAATAGGAGTCTTAATCAGAATTGATGAATAAAACATAACTAATTGCATGAGAGGATGACTAATCTGAACAATCTAGATGATTTGGAATAAGAGAAAACAATAAATGCATGAAAGTAGAACAATGGTAAAGAGGAATCAAGGATTGGAAGGAGAATACCCAATTCAAATAAGTATGTAGATAACTATGGCAGATGACCTTAGAAAACAGGTTTCAGCATCTCCATAAACGAGGCTTGAAAAATCAACTGCAACTATGTATTGCACCACTTGCATAAGGATAGGAGTCAATAGTGAGCCATGCGCAAGTGGTCCCTATCTATCGTAAATGGCAAAACATGTGCAAAACAAATTCTGACTTGATGACATCCTATAAGTTGCCTTAATGTACAAAAACTTGTCTTGGATTGTCTGAATCACTCTTTTATCTATAAGAAATCTGGATTGTCAGAATCACTCTTCTATCTGTAAGAAATCTGAAATCTGGATTGTCTGAATCACTCTTTTATCTACAGGAAATCTATCTCATCAGATGAAAATCTAATATGGCCTCAACACCTAGCCATACACTCAAAAATGGAAAACAATATGCAATATTACTGGCCTGAGCTGCCCTAAGTTGGGGGTCAATCTACATATCAAGCTAGGAATCATGGCTCATGTAGTTATATGCATGCAAGGGACTGATCCCTTATCTAATAATGAATGAGAGAAGCTTCAACCTTCTCTATGTGCTCCTCGCCTTATGCTTCTAGACCATTCTTGATGTAAGAGTACTTCACCAAATAAATCAGACGTTAACTCTACTCGTATGCCTTCAATATAATTCTCTATAATCTCCTTGTGATTGATTCTCTCTTGTTCTTCTTCTTAAATGCACTAATGCACTTGTGTTTATATAGATTTGTTGAAATTCAAATTAGGACCCTGTGGGCTGGCAAGTTGACACGCAATAGGCAAGAAAGGTCAACAACAGAGGCACAAAACTCGACAAAACAGGACCAAGGGGCAAAGGGGAAGGGAACCATTTCCATTCAAATATGACCATTTGCACGCCACAAGAAAGTGGTCCATTTCTTAGAAAAGACCAAGGACAGAGGAAAAGAGATGAAATTAAGGGAATGAGGTAAAACCAAGGCCAAGGGAGACAGAATAGAAAAACCCTAAAAATGAGCTTGACAACACAAGCAAAGCAAGGATACAAGGGAAAACCTGTCAATAAGAGCCTAACTTGAACAAATGAACAATAAACATAAAACCACACTAGTTCCACAGCAAATAACTAATCCCTTACCAAATTTAAGTGTCTACAACAGGAGAAATCAAGTTTACCATGCCATAAAATAAGTGAAACAAAATGGAAAGATAGTGTTAATATATTGTGCAACCAAAACAACCATAAAATATATTCGTAAAACCTATGCCCCCTAAAATTTAATAAAGGTTAGGCCAATGCTTCTTATTTAGTCCAATACAACCACAACGTTGGGTAGGATACTGATCATACAATATCGGGGTATATCATACAAACATGTAGTATTGTTTTGGAACACTAACATTGGCATAGGAATTAAGTTACTTTTGTTTGTAGTTGATTCATGATATAGAAGATCAAGATTCATGCAAATAGGATCTTTTGGTCTTTTTTATTTGCACATGAACTGTTAGCTAGTGAAAGGTCACTCAAATGTCTATGTATTTCATCCTTTTGCATATGGGAAGGATTGGAAAAATTCTGCAACGCTTGCATGTTGTTGTTTTTTGGGGCTAATTTATTCCAAGGCATCAATGATGTTTTAGGGTTGCAAAGGCAAATAAGTGTCTTTTTTATATCTTTTTTATATATAATGCTTGAAAATCCATAATTAAGCTTGCTTATAGCAATAACTTTCTTTTGCTGCCTAGCAGTAAAGTAGAGGGTTGAGAAATTGTCATAATGATGACCCAAATTCAAGTGGCATTGCGCATGTTACGACTCAGCTATCTAGATGGATAGAGAGAGGCGGGAGAGATCTGCTTGACTATTCTATATTCTAGAGCTGTCCCCGATAGTTATATAGGCCTAAATATCCCTATTGGTTGACTTGCAATTGAAAATATAGCTCTCTCGGCCGCAAGGAAACAATTCTGGATGTAAGTCATAGGCATATTTTGGCAACAAAAACCCCTAAACATGGCTTCTTAGCTAACGGCAATTCGAAGCTCAATATTACTTCCTTCTCCAAGGTCATGAATCCCTCTTAATATAGTGCATACTCCCCAAGCTTTTACTAATAAGTAATAACCTTGAGTTAGAATTTTCCACATTTACCCAAAAATATACTTTCTTTTTCCATTAACTTCTACCAACCAACATGTCATTTACAAAGAGTTAAGTGTGTGATGAAGATGCTTAAAGAACTTGTCTTCTCCTCCAATAACTCCAATATTCCGGCCTATAACTCTATAGCCAGGTTCACCTCCAATAACTCCACTATTCTTGCCTATAACTTTATAGCCAAGAGAAGTTATAAGTCAAAGAGGTGACACCCATTAATTTGAATGCCCATATTGCCTTCAAGAGAACTATTGTCCAGCCTACAATAGTTTCAAATTCACTCACTTACATAGAGTGGTCGTCAAAGAAACAACTCTAGTGTAATATATGAAATTTAAGCATCTATCTTATATACCTATGACTTAAGAGACTAAGTCTTTGATCTCAATGGCCATAGTCATACAATTAATATGCATAATGAGGAATAATAACAACAAATCTTCAAATTTCCTCGATCAAACATATAAAAGATTAGGATTTTTAATCAAAAATTCCAAAAAAATTAAAATTCTAATAGAGATCATTATTTTGAACAAGATGCAACAGCCTTCTAGAAGCATATTTTAGTGTCGTCTAAGGTTTGGAGATGCATTTTTTTGGGTCTTGTCTATGTCTTTCTAATTTTCTTTTTGTTTGTGTACGTACATCTATTCTCTTTTGAGATATCAACACGGAAGGTCTTGTAAGTTATCAAACATGTTAGATTCAACCTAGACTCATATTCCTTGAGGGATCCACTCCAAGGGTCCAAGGACTCCTAAGAGATTAGATCCAAGTGCAGTAGATTCAGAAGGATCAGATAACAGAGTCACAATTTACAATTTCTCCTTACTACAACCATGGTTGATATTTATGTTGAAATGGTAGACACTAAAAGAGGTTGACGTCTACTTGTTATAATCATGATTGTGGACATGATCTCGTAAATATATGCCTTCAAGCGTAAAGATTTCCATCTTGCTAGAAAACAGTGCTCCTTACCCTTTAAATTACAAGCCAAAATGTCGTATTAATAATGTTAATATGCCCTTTCTCTGAAATCTTGACATCGTATCTTGGAAGGAAATTGTGATAACCCAAACAGCTAAACCTCTGTTTCCAAGCTAAATGTCCATGTCTCAAAGAGTTAAATACATTTGTTTCAAAGTTAGGATACTGCAACATCAAGAACAAGAAGAATTCCAGAGCCTCAAAATGGTTCTGATATAAAATGCCTCAAAAAACATTAGAATGTTTCCTAGCTTTCTTCCAGGTAAACATCCTTTTCTTAACATGATTACTTTTATTGTTTGAGAGTGGTGTTAGGTTCACTATAGGTGCTAAAGAATGCAAAAAATCTAAAAAATACTCCTGCTCACTGAAAAAACAGAATATTATAAATAATATTAAATTTACCAACAAATCTGACAAAGCCATCCATTACAGATAACTCCTATAGTTAGTACTTACATCCATCTATGCCTATGTATAAGCAGCATACACACTTGCACATTAGTGCGTGATTTTACATAATTATAATTCTTTGTCATTGGTCATTCTCATGGAATTCGAATAAAGTTGTTTCAGAAAAAAACACACTTTTACCATTTTGAGTTATTCTCCATGTAGTAGCGTTTCCAGCAGAAATCAAAACATATAATATGCAGCTCATAAGGAATCCCAGCATAGTTACCTGTTTAAACTTTAAACAGCTCTCCCATAGTTCACCAACAGTGTCAACAAATCATAATAACATTTGGAATTTTAAAGGATAAAGTTGTGGACCTCCAAATAGAGAGAGAAATTCACAACATCCCCTACTCAACTGAAAAAATTCTAAAACCCAATTTTATGCTCTACCATAGTTCACCATCAGTCTCAACCTAGACTGCCCCGAAATGTCCCAGGCCCTCCCATACCAGGCCTGATACATGCCTGGTACGGGTACATGTACGGCTGCAGTGCCAGTACGTTGCGGGTACATACCCACAAGTCCCGGGTACAGACGTACCCACAGCGTACCGCTAAAAAAACGTCTTTTTTGACATACAACTTTAAAAAATTAAAAATAAAACATTTTAACTTAAAACTAAAGTAACCTAAACCTAATTTAACCCTAAAAAACCCCCCAAAAGCCTATTTATACACCCAACCCCTCATATTTTGCTATTTTGCTAATTTGAGCTTGAAGGAGAGAGAGAGCTTGAAGGAGAGAAAGAGAGTTTGAAGGAAAGAGGGAGAGAGCTTGAAGGGGAGAGAGAAGGAGAAGGATCAACTACAAGTCAACAAACAACAAGTAGGATTATTTTCAGGTATTTTTCATGCATCCTTTTTTTTTAAATCTTTTGATCAATGTTTTGTATGTGATCAATGATCAATGATCAATGATCAAACACATCATTCATAATTATTGATCATGATTCATGATCTATTTTATTTTTAATATTTACTTATTTTACGTTTTTTTAATATTGATTATTTTTTTCTTATTTAAAGATTAGTATTGAAGTTTTATTTTATTAAATGTCTACCCTCTGTGTATGCTCTCACCTCACACCATTTATGGCGAACTTGGTGATCAGAATCAGAGATTGACATATAGAGCTACCTGTTTAATTTTTTTAATTAGTTATGTATTCATTTTTTTTTTAGTTTTAAATTGAATTCATTAAAAACATAAATGTTTGCCCTCTGTGTATGCTCTCACCTCACACCATTTATGGAGAACTTGGTGATCAAAATCAGAGATTGACGTGTAGGCCCTAGGTTTTAACTGGTTTTTTTAAATTAGTAATGTGTTCATTTACGGGTTTTTTATTTTAAAGTTTTAAATTGAATTCGTTAAAAACTTAAATTTCCAACTTTTGTGTATGCTCTCACCTCGCACCATTTATGGCGAACTTGGTGATCAGAATTAGAGATTGACGGGTATGGGTTAACAAATTAATTGTCTAATTTGTATTTGATGTTTTTAATTAAATTATTTAATAATGTTTTAAAAAATATCTCTTATTGTAGGTTAAAACAAATTAAACCTACAGTCACGGCATCCAGTTCAGCTTCGGGGGGCATGGGGGAGCAAACAATAAGGGAGGAACACAAGGAAGTATTTTGAGTGGCCTGATAGTGAAAATGGATCCTCGTTCTCCTTTATAGAGGCATGTGGAAGTGCTAGAGCTCATTTTTGGTGGTGGTGTCTGTATTTGGATGTGCCCCCCTTGTGACACCACATTTAAATCCTCGTATACCCGTTTGAAAGCTCATCTAACTGCAGTATCAGGGACAGACATTAAAGCATATAAGGTGGAGAAGAATACAATAACTATGTACTTAAAAGAGCAAGAGAAGGCAAACTCTGAAATAGCAAGAGCTCGCTCTAGAACCATTTCTTTGCAGCAGAGGACTATAGGAAAACCACCAACACCACCACCATCATTCAATCCTTTCATTGATAGTAATGCTAAAATTGTTCCAGATGAATCTCCTTATGATGAAGATACCCCATCAAGAAAGAGAACAAAAGGGCCTTTAGAAAATGCATTTAACATTGAGAAGAGAGAAATTACAGATGAATTGGTGGCTCGGTTGTAGACACTAAATCACGCACTTTGGGTAATTATCTAGTCTTGGTTGCATACTACTATTCATATGATTCCTAAGTAAGAAAAGTAATAATTAACCCATGTCTTTGGCCACCTTTCTTTGCTTTCTGTTACCACTTTTGGTCTTGCACACCCTCTTGCTCAGTCTAACCTCCGACCCTTCAATTTTTCTGAGTCTGGACACCAACACCCAGCTAGGACGCCAGCACCAAACGCCCCTGTCCCCTCTGGGCGCTCCTGACCTCTTTATACTTTACTCACCTCTTTTGGGTCATTTCTAATCATTTGAACACTTTATATTTTTGGTAATCGGCCTTTTCAGGCTTAATTACGAAATTCAAACAAGGGAATCATATAAATATAAAGTTATGTGATCATAATAAAGGACCAAGCACGAAGCATTATCTATCACCACCTAAGGTTGCATCCAAAGGCTATCAAAGAGCATCAAAACATCCATTCTAGCATCCATCACAAGGGACAAGGGTTGGTTTTCTACATCACACTGCATAGGAGGAGAGTTCATTCTATTCCACGCACACATTTACTACATTTGCTTACATCTAGTTATTTGTTTGCTATCAAGTGCAACACACACAAGAGCCATCTAGGGCACGATTCCGCACACACACACATAGAACTACATTGGATCTAAGATATAGTGCAGCACTCAGTCGTAAGTTCACCATTGTGACAGCTGAGGACAGTCTGACCCCTCATCTTGCATCTTTCTTTTTTGGGATTTGATGTCTATTTGAGGGTTTTGCAGGTTCGCATTTCATTCCAGGTTTCCAGCAAGTTCGGCGATCTTAGTGCAAATCCGTAGCGACCAAAGGCGAGTAACAATGAATAACTTCCGACCATAAAAGTTGAGATTCCGACCATTTTCGCAGACTCAGATGCCCATTTCCAATCTGTAGCTCCCGTGGGCGCCCCTATCCCTTTCTGAGCGCCCTTGTCCAGCCTAATCTTCTGGTTCTGCATTTTTTAGGGCCTCTGTACAACACTCATGCCTCTTCGTTGACCTGGTCAACATCTCGGCATAGTTCAGAATTCACTGCGAATCAGCTAAGTACCTTCTTCTTCTCTTGGCAATTAGGGTTTCATAATTTATTGCTTAGTTGTTTGGGTGTTTATTGTTGTACTTAATTATTATTCATTCATTGTTGCTATAGCATTCTGATTAGGCTTATTATTTACATTTTAGCTTAATCATTTTGGTGAACCTGACGCTTTCACGCTTAGGATCCTCCTTTTTCCTCTATCATGGGTCATAACATTCCTCAAGTTTCTTTGTCTGATTTACTTAAGATGCATCCCAATTGCCAGGTTGTTTTGCAAAAAAACCTTAGACACCATGTATCTTCCTAAAGATACACCACCACACGAAGTCCCATCTTCGATTGTTTATCTGACAACCCTAGCCTTCCTCCATCCAATCAACCCATATTGGAGTCAATTCAAACTCTACATTCTTTATTTTACGACAAATTTCAGGCTATGGAATCCACGATCGCATCTCTTAGATCTGAAATCCAACAGCTTAAAGACGCTTCTCAGGCTCATGATGGTTCTTCTCATTTTCATTTTGTCTTCTACATGTTCTCATATCAGTGAGCCTCAAGTCATACCATTAACGGATCCTCTCACCTTTGATCGCATACTAAGCAACATGACATTCTTACTGAGCTCCTTAGTCATCAATTGATCACTTTACCGTCTACTCATTACTACCCTCCTTATCGGCTTACAAAATATCAAGGTCTTCCATATTGCAATAATCATCAGATCAATGGACATAACGACAATGATTGTTACACTTTACAACGAAAAATCAAGCAACTTAAGCATCAAGGTTTTATCTCATTCATTGTACAGCATCATGTTACATCGTCTTCTCCAATTGTTACATCTCAGTGGGTTCCTAAATCTGATTTGCCTATGTCTAATAAGCATCACGCCATCACTTCTAGTGGTCGTTCTACGGAAAGTCAAGCACCACCTAGGCAACTGCCTCTCAAAATCGATATAACATCTCCTCCTCTCAAGTCATCTGCGACATCACCAAGTCAAACTACGCAACCGCCTCTCAAAATCAGTCCACCTTCTCCTATCAAGTCTTCTGCAACGTCATCAATACCACCAAATCTACCACCATTCAAGATTCCTCCCCATCCTACTCCACTTCCGTTTTCAATTCATTTTGTCAAAGCAACTACTCCTTCTGATGGTCAGGACACATTTCAACCTCCGTCATCATTGCGTGGTCATACTATTGCTTCTACCTAGCATTGTGTCGGCTCTCTCTTGTCATGACACAGATAACGCTCTCCCACAATGGTGAGGTATCTCTCATGTCGCTACATAGATCTCCATCATTGACACACTTGGGGGGCATCATACTTATCTCCCCCCTAACACTAGCTGATACATTACTTGCTACACATGTCACATATAGTCTCTCACATACATCATACACGCCTTGACACACTCTGGTATCGTCATTTCCCGATGACGCACTCTCGTGTTTTGGTTCACACTTGACAGTTGAGGGCGTCCTATATGCATGAACCTCACACACACTACGCATCATATTACACACGACACACTGGACACACTTCTATCATGTACTTCTTACATGTATTCATCATTACACAATCAACATCCTTACGACTTACTCCTTCCTATCGCGTGTATTCAATGCACACTGTAATGCCCCCTTCCTTGGACATTAATTAAAATTAATTATGGAGGACCTTTTGGTGTCCCCGAGATTTCACCCTAAAATCTTGGACTACCCCTTTTAAATTTTTCGTTCTTTTTAAAGTAAAGGGTTATGTTTTTGTTTTGTTTTGCCTGCAGTTGCTCGCATTGCTCAAAGGTATCTCCAGGAAGTCATAGAGCCACATTCACCAAATACTCACATGTTGAAGCTCACTCAATTCACTTCCAAAACCCAATCTGGTTTTATAAAAGCACTATTATTTTTTATATTTAAAAAAGTAAAAGTTAGTTTAAAAATAGATTGAGCTAAAATTAAGAAATTTGGGTTATATAAAGCACTTCACCCCATCATTATTACCACAGAACATTCACCCAGGAGAGGAGTTTTACAAATTAGCTAATTGGAGAATTCTTTTTGAGCAATTGCTCGTAGCTTATTTCAGGTATTTTTGTTTTTTATTTATTTCTTGTGTTCTGGTTTTGTTTTTCTCCATGTTCCATCTGGCAATTCCCCTTGGCCTTTTCTTTCTTCCTATCGGATCTAGTCCAATTGCATAGGGTTTTGAAAAACCATCCTTTGCCTCAGACAAAGGGAAAATTAATTAATATACGCTGGTTTTCAAGCTATTTTCAACGCAGCCCTAGGGAAAAGAATGCAGTGTTTTTGCAAAGGAAAGTCTTGTTGATGTTTATGGTCTTGTCTGCCAAATTGTAAGGAATCCAATTGCTTCAAAATCCACGAACTACCCTCTCTAAGCTTCCACGCAATTACCTAGACCAGGTCAAGGTTTTTCAAAGCAAAAGTCATTAGTGCAAATCGTGATTTTTGAGTTGCTCTTCCAGTCCAATTTCCACGCAGGTTTAAGGCAAGAAGTTCAAGTGTAAGTCGTGAATGTTAGCTGCCCTTCCACTCTAATTTCCATGCTGCCCTTCCATTCCAACTTCCACGCAAGTCTAAGGTAAAATCATGGTTTTTCTAAAGCTGCCTTCCATCTCTTATTTCCACGTTGCCTTCTTCAGGATTCCACGCAAATTCAAAGCAAAGTCACTTAACCAAGTCGTAGCGTTAGCTGCCTTCCATCTCTTATTTCCACGCTGCCTTGTCTTATGAATTTCCACGCAAATATTAAAGGGAGTTCGCAAGTTAAAATCATGGTTTTTACAAGTTGCCTCTCCTTTCCAAAATCCATGCAACCTCTTGTAATAAGTTGAAAATATTTAAAAGTGACTTGCATGAATGATAGCTGCCTTCCAACTTCGAAATTCACGAAATTTTTAAAAGGAGTTTTCGCTTTTGTAAGTCGTGGAAATACAAGCTGCCTTCCACCTTTGAAATTCACAAAAATTTTAAAAGGAGTTTTCACTTGTGCAAATCATGGAAATACAAGTTGCCCTCCATCTTCCAAATCCATGTTGCCTTCCTCTCTAAATTTCCACGCAATTTTTAAAGATCCAAGGCAAAACACTTAAAGCAAATCGTGGATTTACACGCTGCCTTCCACCTTCGAAATTCACGCTACCTTCTTCCTTCAATTTCCATGCAAATATTAAAAAGAGAAGTTGCAAAGCAAGTCGTGGTTTTTGAATCTTTGTCTTCCGAATGCAAGCTGCCCTTCCTCTTCAAAATCCACACAACCCTTTTGCTACGAGTGAAAATTCACTTAAGTTTTGTCGGGATGTTTTAAAAACTTGTCCTCCAGTCTCAACGCAGCTATTCACATTGCCAAATCCATGCAGTCTGCTAAATTGCATGCTAAAAGCCCATGCATGTTGTCTAAAATCTCCTAGTTGAGCCCATGTTGAGCCTACTTCTCTTTGCTTTCATCTGAAGTGATTCCCAAAGTTCAAGGCTGCCAATATGCAATAAAAAAATAAAAGGGGGATGAGTTGAATGTTTGTCTGAATTCTTTCCGGACAATTCACTTGTGCACATACTTGAGAAGAATTGCAAAACCTTCAAGGACAAGAGGTGAAGACCGGAAAGAGGCAACATCCGCAAGCAAATCACAATTAGTTGCTCAGGGTGAAATAGATGGAATCATTATACCTCTCACGGGTAATCCAGTTGAGAAGTTGATAAAATCTTCAGTGATGCAAGACCAAGTTTGATGAGAGTCGAATGAGAGTCAAAGGAAAGGATTCAACAGCATATGGGATAAAGAGCTTCTCAGATTCAAGGCAAAGATATCATTTATGAGGCGGAAGTACAATACATGTTGGATCAACATACAGAGTATGGAAGGAGAACAAGACTGAGAGTGTTGCAGCTGGATTAACTTCTAATTTCTTCTCCTTTTTCTTCTTCTTTCTCTTATTTTCTCCGACAAAGTAATTGAGTAATCAATTAAATTGTAAAACTTAAGTGATTGGTTTACAAGCCGCTACTTCGAGTTACTAGAAAAATTCAATTATTTGGGAGATAGGTGGCAGACATACAGGGCATAGAAGGTTCTATTTTTCAGTTATAAATTATGCATGTCATGCAAAGAGAAATTCTAGGAAGAAGATTGTCAATCGGTTTCCCTTCTTCATAGCTTCCACATGCAGAGAATTCATTTAAAGCTTTCTTATTTGTAATTGCCTTCTGATGCACTATAAATAGAGGAAGAACCTACGGGTTATTGGAAAAAGATCACAATTGGTTCATCAAAACTCGTTTAGCAAAGGCTTTTGTAACTAGAGCATTCTTGAGTTTTCAGACTTTGTGTTGGATCATTTGATGTGATTTCTGTGAAAGCTGAGGAGTGAATAAAAGGTGAATTTCTAGAAGAACTTTGTGTCAACGGTGCATTTTGTTTCGATTATTTCTATTCTAGAGTCTATTCATAAATTTTGTGTTATCTCTAGATCTAGGATATGAAACTATTTCATTTGCCTTATTGCTAAATGTCTGTGATTTAAAGATCTATTTATTTTATCTATGTGCATACGATCAACTCTGTAAACTATTGATTGGGTTGCATATTTTCCCTCCTTTTTTCTTGCTTTCTATTATTTTCCTCTTCTGCAGATATTTCCTTTCTTTTACAGCTGCTTACTTGCTGCAAAACTGTAGTCTAGCTATGGTTCATGAGCTAAGGGATAGTTAAAGTAATACCAACTGAAAGTAGTATATTAGGATTCACCCCTGCATAACTAGACAAACATCTTACACGGGAGCCTCATTGGTAAATGAGGGGGATTTATCTCATGACTGCCTAGGTTTTTAGCTGTGTAGAAAATCTTGTCAACAATGCTCACTTAGTTTCCATTTATCTTGGATTGACAGGAATCTCAAATGGGGATACCTCTGACGTATCCCATGAGCTTTTAAAATAATCTTCTAATGCCTTCAAATCGACCAGATGGATTTTATCTCTGCTTTTAGATCTGTTAGTCCATTCCCATCTCCATCAACTTTCATCATCTATGCTTGACCTAGGTAGCCTCCAGTGCCTTCTAGAGCTTCCTCATGGGTAGCGGTGTAAACCAAATGAAGAACTCAAGCAACGACATGGTGGAAAATGATTTCATCATTGACGAGCAAGGAAAAATTTCTTGGTAAATCTGTAACCACCATCGAGTTCCTGGCGCTTCACTTGGAATGTCTGTTTATGATAAGCATGGACAATTTTTTCATGATTTGAACTATAGATGCAAGCCCATATGCGGATCAGAAAAAGGTGTTTCTAAAGACTAGCATTATTGTGGAGAGTCTGAAACCTTCTAAAGCTTATATTCCCAGCGAATAGCATATCATCTGGCCATCTTATGTTATGGTAGCATTTATAAGCAGAACAAAACTAGCAGAGTGGAAATGGGTAGATAGCAATTCAGACAAATTTAAGAAAGATCCCTGATGGATAATTTAGCAAAGAGAGCTGTAGGCATGTTATAGAAAATTAACTTGCAGGGAGGTGGCTATTTGTGAGGGGATCTCCGATACCATCCAAGTCATACAGGTACAACTCTGATAATGCCAAATCAGATAAATTCCATAAACAAGTGTGGGGCACAATAAGATTTGACAGGTTATATGAAATGCTCATATCTAATGTTGCAGTTTATCCTTTGCTTAATCGACTGGGTTTGTGGTACTTTTGTCCTTAACAACATATCTTAGGTATATGATGCTAGTAGATAACTGGTTGCCTCCTGCAAAGCAATCATTATTTCAGTTATATCACCTGATTGAAATTGAGGGTTGTGGAGTGTTAGTTCTCACCATCAACTTAGATCAATAATGAACAAAGTCTAACCTGAAGGGTGATGTGTGATGTCCCCCTCAAACCTCAAGGTTTGTGCTATGAGTGGGTCAGATTGGGGCTTGGTCGATTCCTACATTGGCCAATTTATAGCTCTTTGGAACGGGCTTAATTTATAAAATAATCTAGCATATGAAAAGAGAAGAAAAATACTCAGTTTGAAGGAGAGAGAGAAAACTTGCAGTTTTCAGTTGTTTTGGTGCTTCTAAATGAATTCACTGCTGTAGAGGTTTATTTCATATGTAGAAGAGGTTAATTTCCTAGCAAGTTCTCTCATCTAACCGACCACTTTGGCTCACATCCAACTGTTTTTGACTTGCTATTGAAGTTAACATTGAGTTATTTGAGGTCAACTAGGAGGGTCTTAATCGACTAAACCGGATTAACAAGACAAAATTTGTCTCGAAATTTTGAGGGTATCATATATGCATGAACCTCACACACACTACACATCATATTACACACGACACACTGGACACACTTCTATCATGTACTGTGCTTATAGGTATGTCATCATTACAAAATCATTAGTCCATACGACTGTGTTCCTGGTCCTATCGAATGAAGAATCGCAATACACACATAACACATACCCTCGCATATTCAACACACAGGATACTGAACATAGTGGTACCACCTGGTTCTCGCTATTACGTGATTCATTGACCAGTGAAAAATCATACAATGGTTGAGATCTGTCAGCTCCATCTCCAGAGCGCTGAAATCAGAACCTTGGAGAAGTGGATTGAAAACTCTGTTCCAGGCTTGTGTAGCCCGCTGGAGTCTGTACAAAGACTCAATCATCCTGCAATTGAGGTCACCTCGATCACGTCCTTGCACCACCATGTAGTGCTCATCCAACCTTTCTCAATAAGAGAAATGTGACCATCTATGCAGTAGGAGTTAGAACCAACTCCGCAATAGTAGGAGAAATAACTATATCCATCTCAGCAGTGGAGAAATAACCATCTGCATCTCAGCATAGTGGTAGGAGTGAGAACCAACTCCTTCCGTCTTATCTATTTGCTCATCTATCCTCCTCTGTTGGAAAAGATCTGTTCACAACACAATGAGCAAACTGGTCATGCTCTACTGTCCTTCGAGCAAGGACCTCTGAGTGAGTGGCTAGGCATGCCATCTCACCATGCATTATTAGTGCATTTGGAATAGTGGAGTCTCCATCCACAACAAATTGTTCTTCAAAATGAGGAAGTCCATCCTCCCAAGGCATGTTTGCCTCCCGATACACCTAGTATAGTGGAGATTCCCTCCACAATAGGTGCATGTAGGTTGATCTATATCCAAGTCAACAGATTTGTGAGGAATGACTTCCTCCCAAGGCATTGTAGCCTCCTGCACTTCCTGAATGGTAGAGCTGTCCTCCACACGTGCATTCATGTTGATCGCAGCTGGATCAACAAGCCGATACTGACCACCTTCCCCAATACCAAGGGCAATGATCCATCTCTGTTTGACATCAGAGATAACACACTTCTTTCCACAGAAATCCACATAAATATTGGGATTTTTAGTCAATTGACGAATAGATAGAAGATTCTTTTCTAAAGAAGGTACATATCTAACATTACATACCAACAATTTATGAGCATTATTTAATACAATGCATATATCTCCTATCCCTTCTACTGCAAGTGATTCTCCATCAGCTAGTACTACTGATTCAAAACATATATTTGTAGTAAATGAAACATACCAGTTCCTATGACATGAAAAGTGTGCAGACGCACCAGAGTCAATGATCCAGCAACTGGTACCACTGTCATTCGAGCATGATGTCGTAAGACAATAAAGAGCATGCCTGTCATCTGAATCCCGTTCTTCTACAAGTGTTGCCACATGTTCCTCATTACATGGCTTTTTGTTCTGCTTGAGAAAGATCATACATCCGCTTCCAACAATCCTTCTTGAGGTGCCCAACCTTGTGACAGTAATAACATGTGACCTGATACCGAGTGGAAGACTCACTAGATTGATGTTTCCACTTTCCCTTTGACTGAGTGACAAGAGCACTCTCTGAATGGTCACAATTAGATTCTGCCTGAAGTTGTCTCCATTCCTTTCGCAATAGGTAGGAACTCACCTTGTCAAACGTGAGTGTTTGACTTTCAACCATTAAATGGAGTGCCTCCACACATGACTCATACGAAGAAGGTACGTTGTTCAAAACTAGAGTCACCATATCATCGTCGTCCACCTTTTTGTTAATGGCAAGATAAATGGTCTCGGAGATCTTTCATCCAAAGTAGGTGCTTAGACATAGCAATCCACCTTCTTGTAACTTTACGGAAAAGAGCATATTTTTCAGGTATAAAACTCGACTCTTTTACGATGTTTGATATTTATCCTTTAGACTGGCCCACAACGTGCTTACCACAGTGGCATTCCGCACTTCTGGTATCAAATCATCCGACACCGATAACTTGAGAAGCAATAATGCTTCCTTATGATGTTTGTCATAATCCTCAAAGTTCGTCACTGGTCGAACTTTCACTCACCCTGTGATTATTTTATCACAATCACGAAATTTCGCAAGCGTTAAAATCTTATGGCTTCATACATTGAAATTAGTGCCCATTAATTTTTGCATCTCCGGCAGAGTCAAGTGTGAAATATTTGCCATTTTATTATTCCAAAGTAACGGAAATAATATGTTGCCCACACCAATAATATATTACTTATTCCAGCAAATAGTATTAAATTAATTACTCACATGTAAAGCACAAGGTGAATACCTTTATGGCTGAAAAATACTATTCTTTTGCCCTCGAACCTTTTGAGAATATTCAACTCACAATTTTCCTTGTAATGCCCTCGAAATGTTCAGACGACTGCTCAGAATCACGTTTTGCTTGTTGCTAGCGACTGTGCTGCCCTCGAACTGGATTTGCGATTGGGGTTTTGTCCACGTTTTCCTTTGTTCTTCCCACACTACTTCACTTTTCCCTCTGTTCTGCCCACACGACTTAGGATTTGCGACTCAACTTTGCATAGACACGAACTGCGACTTTAATCATGTTGCTTCAAAGAGAAAAGAAAACGGAAAAAGACAGTTCAAAAATGTCTTTATTTACTCACGACTCTGCCTTCGAAGTGCCCTCGTTTTTCTTTCTCCACGACTTAATGCCCTCGTTTTTCCTTCTCCACGACTTTACCGCCATTGATTGTGGATTTGTGACTATAACCCTGCCCACAAATGGTCAAGAACTCCTCACAATAGCATGCACCAGCAAACACGATTCAGACCTTTCCCGTGAGTCTTCTACAGTAAGGAGCGAAATAACATCTTCAGTTTATGCCCTACTAGGGCTTCCCCAAACTTCCAGTTCATGCCTCTTAAAAAGGCTTCCTCGAACTGCGAATTGAGCACTCTGATACCGATGTTGGCATATGTACAGAGAAGAAAGAATTCAGAGAAGGCTGAAAGCACACTCAAACAAGTGTGACAGCATTTATTATTTAGGAAGAGGTGGTTACAGATTGGTTGAACAGTTACCAACCGAATGACAACTACATAACTGCATTACATGCTATATAATGCTCTATATTTTAACATTATGTGCTGTTAATTTTGTTATTTAATTATTTTCCAAAGAATTCTATATAAATTCCTTCTAAATTTTCTGAGAAAATTTAGGCTGAAGATCCCTAAATTCTCTCGGCCGCACCCCTGTGAAAACTAAGATAACCGCAGTCCATAGGAGCACTCGGTTAAGAACAAAAAGTTACTTAGCACTATCCAAAACTCACAGATTTATACCCACGTTGAAGTAGAGGTTAAGGTTGGTTTTCTTATGTCACAACGAATGCAGATGCTAAGGTAATATATGAAACTCCCTTGTCGAAGCCAACAAGGGGGTTTCATTCCCTTTACCTTAGATATTGTTCGAATTCTGTACTCCTGGGATTTGACCTCATGACCAAGCTCAAAAGTAGACTGAGGCTTGCACGCCCGCATGGAGAGTATAGAAACACTTAAGCAGAATAGCTTGATTTACTCAAAAAAATATTTTACATAAGGAAATGCTAAGCGGAACCTACACAGTAAGTTTTACCTCTTAATGGCAAATTACGCTGCAACGGAGGTCTCTCAAGGGAAGGGAGGTCGCATAGAGAAAGATCGACCAAAAAAGAAAAAAACAATTTCATTTTCCATTAAGATCCACCAGAGACATAATTAATACATACGTGGGGGTGGAGGCCATATCCAGAATAGGAACGGCAGCGGCAGCAGAAGTTCTTGCGAGCATACGAGCCTTTTTTATTTTCAAGACCCTGGTAAATTTTGCAGAAAAATGGAGGGGAAGTGTTGTATACTTGCAACAACATGATGATATAGCTAGCTCTGCCATTGTAAGAGTAATACCTACTACTTATTCCTCGTCACTTTAATTGCAGATTGTGAGGTTTGAATATTGAGCAAAAGCAACCCATCCCATCAAAGTGCCTGCAACACAGATATCCAGGTAATCCATTTACATCCATACAAGTTGATGGAAGCTTGGCAAGTGGCAATTAAATGCATCATTAGGAAATTTAATTGATGATTAAGCACACTTTAGCTCATAGCTATTTCCTCCAAACTAAAGTTATCGATATAAAATATTTTTTCAAATTCCTATAAGGCGATCATAGGTAACCTCTTTTTAACCATTAGTGAAATTCTTGAGAAAATTTGTTGGAGCTAATTTATTCCCCCACAAAAACTCATTTTGAATTCTTATTGCGAGGAATGACCGAGCCATTTTTGAAAGGCCTTTTGATTGCAGTTGACGAAAAATGTTATTCTCTACACAATTTTTAATGTTTTTAATGGCGGATGCAGGCCACTATCTTCATAGCTACCATATAGATGTTTTTTCCTTCACAAGTTCCATGCAACACGTATGTCTTTACATTTCCAATTAGGTAATGTTTTCACATTTTTGTTTATTCATTTGTTTTGTGAATTGTGTTTTTTGAATGTCATATTGTTTTTAAAGGCTTGCATTTATCCCTTTTGATTTTCAAAGTCTTCGCCACATGGAGCAAAAATACTCAAAATTGACTACAAGAAATCATGAGCTTTTTGTTGTTATCATGATTATATTAATCTAAAATTATTGAAATTATATATACATTTTCAACTATGAAATTTTATTTTATTAATTTGATTTAGGGTGAGGAAGATTGAATTATTTTTTGTTTCAATTGAGAAACGTGTTGTTCAAATTTTATCACAAGTAGTTTTTTCAAGTGGATAAATATTTCCATTTGATGTTCATCAAGGTTTTTGTTGATGCATGTTTTGACACGAGCTCTAACAAAACACAAAAAATTAATCTCATTCATTTTTCAGAGGGCTAACTACTAAACTCAACATAACCAATCTTAAATGGGATGTCAAACCAAACTCGTTATTATTTCGTCTTGCAAATTCCTACAATTCCATGCATAATTTATGTTTCCACCTTGTTACATATGGATTTGCACACATGCAAATGCCATGCAATAGTAAGGGAACGAAGTCCCTCCTCAATGAAGGTGAGGTTGCCTTTATTGAAAACCAAAACAGTATTTACATTTGTACATTCAAAATTGTATGTGGAGGGTGTTTTGGAACATCAAATGGAAAGAAATGTGAATGAGGAAGATGGAATGGAATGAAGGAAAGAAATGGAAAAGAATGAGTGGAAGGAACATGCAATAGTTAGGTAAAAGCATAGCCTAATATCGCATAGAGGAGAACAATGAATAACTAACTCAAATAAAGCAGAGTTCAAATCAGCTAAACAAGAATAAGTAAAAGGGAACACACATGAGCAAGTAAATATCATAGCTTGATCACTGTAAACAAGAACAATAGATTAATAGCATTGACAATAAGATCCAATACAATATTCGCATGCAATATCTAAACACTAACATCTAATGAACATAAGAACATCAAATGCTACAAGAGATAATGAATGGGACACAAAGTTCATATTTCATTAACTCCAAAATGTCTTCACAAAAGAACACAAAGTTTCTTTCCTAAAATAAATCTTGCACACAAAAGTATTTTCTTCTCCTCTCTCAAAGTCACCCTTACAAATGAGCCCCTAACTTCCTTTTATAACCCAAAAGTTGGTTACAAAGTAGTTAGGATTTACATGAACATTAAATAGGGCACCTTAAGTGACTTTGACTTTTTCAACCAACTTTTAAAAAGTAACTTGAAAATAGAAACCACTTAAGTTATCAAAAAATTTCCAAAAGTGAGTTTAACAATAACATCACTTTATAACAATTTGAAAGTCATTTCAAGAAAAGTACATAAATAAAAGTAATGGGTACATGTGGACCCCACTTAAATGACTTGGACACACACATAGACATCCTTGTCAACAATGCGCCACCTAGATCAAGACACCTAGGATCAGTGCCTTATCCATTAGGCCAAGAGTTCACCTATCCCGGTCATACAAGAATGAACTCATTGACCGTGTTCCGCAATCCTCCAAATGACAAGAGAGTCGAGCTTGAAACTTGAGCAATTCATCCACCTCTTTGTTTGAGCAACATCCTGGTGTGAGTAATTTTGTCTTTATTCACATTCGTATTCACAATTACACATAATTCTCCACATGCTCTAAATACCTTTCCATGGTGAATTCTTCATTTGTCGCGAGACCGTAGTCATTACGCCACCTTGGCTTGTCAGAATCCAGCTCCTGATCTTTCTCCATTGAGAAGATCTTCCAAGAGTTGAGATTGTAATTCACTTCCTGGAGTTATGTCTTTCGTCTTTGTCACCATCCCAAAGTGTTGTCATTCTGATTCGCTCACGATCATCCAATTCGAGAACGCTCCAACTTTAAGACTAGTCGATGAAGTATCGCGCCCGCTGCTAACTGAGAGCTGACAGGGACACGCTTGAATGATGTGGCCTTGCTTGATGATCCGCACAACCACACTTGTTTTAAGATGACATGATTGTGAAGACGTGACAAAAGCTTGATTTCTAGCTATTACTTCCAGACTTCAAAACTGAACAAATCACCTCTGAAACTGCCCTGGGAAAAATAGCAAATCTTGTTCTGAGAAGCTCTCACTAGATGAGGGAGTCTATTAAGGTACCAAAAGTCTGCGTGTCAGAGGTTTTTTTCCCAAATCAAATTCTTCAGTCAAATATTAAAGGTCAAAGATGACTTCTCTGAAACTGTCAGGAAAATGTAGGTGTGAAATTGTGAAAACTCCGTTTTATTTTAGCCTGGGAAAAATACCAAACGTCACTCAGGGAATCTACAACTTAGCAAGGGAGCACATGAAGTTGGGGAGAATTCAAAGAACTAATAATTTTCTCTTGACGCTCACCCAGGTTCAAAATATCAACTCTCAAAGTGAGTCCCCTTGACAGGATGAAAATTACACGCACAACGAAATCAAATAAATTGTCTTTTATTTGGGTCTGCGAAAAATACCAAATGAGGTGATGTGCATTTTCAACTTGGCAAGGGAGTGCACAAAGATGGAAAAAACTCAAATAACCATACCATTCTTCTTGACAATCAATCAAGCCCAAAATAGGGATGCTCAAAGAAGGCCTTCTGACAAGCTGAAAACTGGGCGCACAACGAAAAAACCTAAATAATCAGACCATTCTTCTTGGCAATCAATCAAGCCCAAAATAGGGATGCTCAAAGAAGGCCTTTTGACAAGCTGAAAACTGGGCGCACAACGAAATCCAACAAAGTGTGTTTGTTTTGGGTCCGTGAAAAATATTAAACGAGGTGTTGGGGCTCTGAGAATAAGTATAGAAACACCTTAACATGAGAAAAATTGTAGGCAATGATTGGTTTTTCACGAGAATCACCCTACTTCGAGATATCAAGGTCCAAAGTTGACTACTTGGACAGATACAACCCGCAGCAGCCTGTGTTCCGCATCTATTGTTTTCTTCATTAATTTCATTTTTTTGTGCTGATATATATCTTGTTTAATATTTTTTCAAATGGTTCACGTGATTTCTCTTCACGCACATTCCTCCTCTTCTTGTAATTGTGTGGCTTTGACTACCTAGTAAATGCGTTGAACTCATTGGTTTTTCTTTGTGAATGGGTTAGAAATGGATTTGGATTGCCTTCCTTTGTGTGGACAACTATAAATGTGTTTTAATTCCTTCTCCATGGCAATGCGGATTGGCTTTGAACCTGCAAATGTGTGGAAATTTATTACCTCTCGTGTTGAAACATGCTCTGGCCAATGCGTGGTATTTTTTTTAATTCTCTTTTGTGTGGAGGGTCCAATTCATGGTCTGTGTGGAAATGCTTTCTCTTTGGCAGCGTGTAGATTTTTGCTTTCTTCTCACATGGCCTTTTGATTCTATCCAATGCATGGAGAGATTATTCTTGCTTCTAATTTTGTTACCAATATGTGGGCTCTTTGCTGCAATGCGTTGGATTCTCCCTATTTTCCTCTATGTTGCATGTGCATGCGTTGAACTACCTTGCCCTTCCAAGTATGCATGAATCTTGGCATAAAAATTGTTGCTTGTTTGGTGAATGTGTGGATTGTTGGTCTCTTTTAAATGTGTGGATCATTTCCTTTGACAGATATGAATATCCTTTTCTTGGTTGTGTATTTGTTACCTTTGGTTGCGTGGACTATTTTACCTGACAACTGGGAATGCGTGGGGTTGTATTCCTTTACCAATGTGCAAGCAATCTTGTTCTTTGACTGGTGCACTGAACTGTGGCATGCGTGTGAATAGTTTTTCTTGCATGGGCTCTCTTAGAATGCGTGGGATCTTACTTTCTTATCCCTGCATGGGCAGATGCTCAGGTAAATGCGTGGAAATTTATCTTTTGCAAATGCTTGAGAGCTTTATTTCTATTTTTCTTCTCAAAATCTACGTGCTTCTTTGTCCTGGCTTTGGCATGTTACCTCCCTTGCATGCATAGCTGATGAAGTTGCTTATATCTTTCTTGGAATGCGTAGAGAATCAATGTCTATGAAGAATGTGTTATGAATCTTTAGAAAAATATTTATCGGAAAACGTCTCTACACAGGGAAAGTAATAAGTCGGAAATAATAATAATAAGTTGGAAATAAAGAGCCTCAAAGCTTCTTCAGTACTTTCGCATGACTTTTACGAGGATTCAAGAAGCTTTCTCGTAACCGTTTCTTCTTTCTTCCCATTGAAATAACCAATTTCCTCTTTCTCTGTGTGGTGGGCATTAATTGCTAGGGGAATGTGGGAAGAAGTTAACCATTTTCCCATGACAAAGGCAAAGTTGGCTAGAAATTCCCATCCTTTTTCAGTTCAGTTGGCAATCAGCAAGAGAATTTCCAACAAGTGGAGGAAAAAGGAAACTTTGTTAGGAAAGGGAAAATCAAGAGTGAAAAGCCAACTTGGTGGAAGCAGAATTTTAATTGCTCGCGGCAATGGGGAAGTAAGAAAAGCTCTTCTAGATTTTGTCGATCAACTTTAATGAAGATTAAATTAATATTTATTAATTAAAAACCCCAAAATTCAATAAAATTAATTTTATTAAATAAAAGGGTAAGCAATTAATTAAATATTAATTAATTAATTTTAAACACGGTTTGTAACATGGCGAGAGAAGTTCTTACCGGAAATGGATGAAACAAAAGCCAAAACGATCAGAAGAATAACATGATCACGGTGAGGGTGATAAATCATGAGAAAGGACACTTCTGATTTTTTAAAAAATTTCACGCTCAAGTTTTACGAGGTCAAAATTAGCTGATAACACACCTCAATTGTCATTATTTTACTAGGTACACATATGGAGAACTATAACGTCCATCTAATCTAATGAGTGTACAATCATCATAATACTAGTAAGCTTCTCTCTTCATAATTTCCTTTTTCATCATGGATGAGATTCAACACGTCTCTTCCAGAAACAACTCTATATACAGTGGGATAAAAAAAAGTTACATATCTCATGAATATCTTTCTCATACATATGGCAATATAGGTCATTGTAGTTCACATAGATGGATTGATTCTAGGGACATATAGGGAAGAGCTTATACTATAAATCCAACATATCACATATTGTATCTACTAGGTAGGAAGCCATGTATAAACTCTTACTTGGCTTTGAATGGGCCAAGTTCCATTTTTCTTATAAATTCAAGGCATTTAAACACCCCTAATGTGATTTCAAGTCCTTGATAACCTTACTAGTAGATGAATCCATGTTTAATCTATAAATTTAGTGGTCTTTTCCCCTAGATTTGGTTAAGTAAAGTCTTTGGCACTCAAATTCCCTTACCAAAGTGTTGAATTGCCACTCTTAGATGAATTTTCTTCTCCAATCCATCAAATTCTCGATAGACTTAACCAACCCATTGTTCCATATATTAGGTATTTATTAGTGTTCACATGTATTTTTGTGTGGGTAATAATACTAGTATAAATAAGAAATTATATTTAGGTGTGAGTAGATATTATATAATGTTAGTGGTCTTTTCCCCTGGATTTTGTTAAGAAAAGCCATTGGCTCTCAAAATTCCTTACCAAAGTGTTGAATTTCCACTCTCAGATGAATTTTCTTCTTCAATCCATCAAATCCTCGACAAACTTAACCAACCCATTATTCCATATATCCATTGTTAGGTATTTATTAGTGTTCACATGTATGTTTGTGTGGGTAATAATACTAATACATGTAAGAAATTATATTTAGTTGTGAGTTATTTAGGTGTGAATAGATATTCTATGAGAAAGAACAAGGTGACGAATGAGTTTTAATGTATTGTAAGTGGGTTATGTGAATTGTACTCACCCCACATAAATAGCCATATTAGAGTTCTAGCTAATATGACATGACTCCTTAAAAATAGAATGTTCATAGCCTATATATTTGTATTCCTATGAATGAATGAATAAAGAGGTTTATTATGGTTTTACTTGGGAGAATAATTGACCAAAAACATCATTTGGTATCATAGGTAGTTTTTTTTAAGTGTAATATGATGGATTGAATATTTTGAGGGGCATTACAAAATTCATGGTCGCCTTATTGATGAGAACATGTGATGTTTCTTGTGGATGTAGTATTTTATTTAAAATAACATTATTTTATGTTATGTATTTTTGTGATTTTTTTTGCTGTAAAGAGTTTAGAGCGAGTTCTTTGTGAGAGGTTAAATAAATAAGAAAGAAAGTGAAGTTTTTAAGAGAGAGATACATAATCAGTTAATGCGACATCCAAGAAAATTACAGTGAGGATGTTATTCAAACTAAATTTCACATATTAGCATGTATTTGGAGAAAGTGTGTGCTAGTTTTGACTATAGTTTTCTTTTGCATATTGATTTGTACTTGTTCATGGTCTCTTCCATCATGGTAGTTGTGACTTCTGAGCATTGTAAAATATCCTATATGCTGGTATCCAAATTGATTCTCCCTTGGAAGCTGAGCAACATCATAGATTTAACAAGATACTCAAAGACAGACAAATCATAAGTCGTTTTGTAGCTGGGGAAGGGATTCAACTGGCTCTTTATCACTCAGGTGTTGGAGAAATGGATAGCACCATATAAAAGGATTTGATCTATCCTCACTAATTTAGGTTGTGCCTTTCAACCAAGGTGAGAGGACCCATTTTGTAACCTCTATTGGTGAAGGACATCAAGAGATCCTTCTTTGCATAATTTTTAAAGGAAACCTTGAGAAAATATGATCAATACACCATAATTTAACTCTCACGAGTTGTCACTTCTAAAGAATGGAGATATTTTCTGAACAAGGTTCAAGTTACTAAAGACACTTAAAACCTACTTGCTTTTGTATATTTTGGTAGTAGAATTTGTTCATTTGTGGATACACAACACAAAAAGGGGCACTTCAGGTAGGATTCGTGGTTATTTGAAATTTTTGGTGGGGAATTAAGCAAGATGAAGTTGATTTCACCAGATCTTTGAAAACCTTTACAACAATTGGAAAACTAATAGACATAATGCTTCAGAATAGCCAAAATATTCTTTCAACCAAAAGGTGTGCATCAATGGAGGCCCAGATCTACACAGTTTCACACAATCTTTAAGAATTCAACACAAAGGCTCGAGCTAAAGACTCAACTAAACATTAACAACCCCTGGTTCATCACACCTAAGATACACTCATAGGCTTACAAACAATCTTTATCAACATAGTGGAAGTAAAATGATTTTAAATTGTTTATTTCATTACCAGATGAAAGCTCTTCTCATAATGAAATTGCAAATGCCAAAATACTAACACATGGATGAGATCTTGTGTGATTCGAAGGGATTTTAATATAAGATTGCAACAGGAACAAGAAAAACTATTTGAAAGACATTCTGAAATAAAAGTAGACACAATTTTGCCCAAGATCAACACAGATTAATTTGAGATTTATCAAATTCATCAGCAGGGGAAAGTTTCTTGAACAATCTCAGAGCTTTTCAATGGTTGTACACTTACAACCATCTTGACATGATTGAAATCTAAAACACAAGAAATTAACAGGTTTCTCAGATGGTCTCTCAGGAAGATGGGCTTTCTCAAATTTTCTCGTAAAAAATTAAAACCCGACCTTTTGTATGACTAATTCATGCCCTTTATAGCACTCATTTACATTAAATCTTCCCCCCCAAACAAAGAATATTCGAGGAACCTTTGTTTGTTACATATTTGATCATGATTTCCAGAAAGTGATGTTTAATAGATTTCTAGAAAGGGATTTTAATAGGTGTTCAAAAGGTGAATCATTTCAGATATTTCCAAAACAGAAAAACACGAAAGCAAATCGAAAGCAAAAGACTATACACTATACAATGATGTGCACCCTGATTCAGAGAAAACAATCAAGGAAAATTTTCAAGTGCCTTTGATTCTGGATATGACCATGCTAAGGAGTTCTGATACGTCTTTAACAATTGGTCATATGATTGTTTCTCTTTTCCATCCAAGTTGCTATGTGACCACATTTTTTTAAGCTCCTCCATTGTGCCTAGGTCAAGTTTTTCAACATCTCTCGAGGCTACATCAAACATCAAAATCCCAGGAAAATTAACCTGCTCAAGATATCTGCATTGATCAATTTCATACTCCTTGAAATCAACATAGTTCACAAAGTTATCAATATCAATGTCTATGTGCAATACTTCATAAGAAGCATTGTTGGGGGCTTCGATGAGATATAAAATTTTCTTTTCACCATATAACTTCACAAGGCTGGCCTCAATGGGTATAGTTACATAAGACATGTCCACTTGCACACTACCACCCACACTAACTGCCCATTTTCAGGATAACAACATTCCCCACTTAGCAAGACAATCCATAATTAATACATTCAAAGTTAAGTAATTGCCTGGATAAGCTGCCAATTACACTACAAAGCCTTTAACACATCTAACTACTGGCACATCTCTTGAATCCATGGTAGTATGTTTCCCATAAGCTATTGTTACTTTGATATTCAACTCATTCATGACCTCAAGAGGCATTAGATTACATGAAGATCTTGAGTCAAACATGCAGTTATGTAACAACCTATCTTTAATAATCAGAGTAGTGAAAAATGGATCCACATTCAGCTAAGACTCAACCAAAGAAGTTCACAAATAAACCTCAGGTGTTTCCCCCAGTTCCTCCAATGTTTATGGTTTTTCTAATTCTACAATGGCAGGAGGAACCTCTACATTGTTCACATTTTTACCCTGGGTGACCTTTTCTTCCTTAAGCCCCAAATACTCAAACGCCCTCTTCTTATGCTTAAGGATTCTAAGCAATTCAACAATAGGAATAGTAATCTTGATTTGACTCAAAATTTAGGCTATGTCACAAGGAACATAGTTGGGTAAGGCAGTATTAGGAGGAAGATTTATAGATTCATCTGATGGCATGGGAGTTTTCACAGTCTGAGAATGGGGAGGAACACAAGTTTTATTTGGGGAAACAATGCCTTTTCCAGATGCATCTTTTTTAGGAGTTTCCTTAGGGATATTGGTAAGCACTTAAATTTTTGGTTTGGCCTGAGGCCCTGCCCCTTTGACAACTTTTCTTCTTGTATTATGTTCTTTTTCTTGGGCAACTACTGCATTCATAAACAATTGTCTGTCCTCTTCTGAAGGAATTCCTCCCTCATAATTTTTAATCATTAATGCCCTTAAGTACTCAAAATCATTATTAGGCAACTCAAAAGCTTGTACCGTATCAATTTCAAAAGTATGAGTGGGAGGAAGAGGTAATACCTAGTGAATGCAATCCTAGAAATTAGCAGTAGTTCTGACACTTATTAGTTCAGTTGAAGTTGTTCCCTGCTGTGAACTTGTAGAGCAATCCATCATGCATGCATAATCATCTGTCTCATCATCATCAACTTCCTCAACTTCTTTGTCTTCATCGCATGGGGAATGGAGCAAGAAACATCTATCACACTGCTCCATATCATGGACCTCTTCCACAGTAGTAACTCTGGCAGTTAAAGGATTAGACACCAATCTATTTTCTTGGGGTTGGGGTTGTCTATTTCCTGATCCCATGGGTCCTTTACCCCTGTCATCTGATCTATGATCACCTCTGGGATGATTTGCAAATATTTCTTAACCTTGTGGCTTGTGCTAAACTTGGGAACCTTGTCTAATCCCCTTCTCTGCTCTGGCCAATTTATAGGATATTTCCTTAACAACTTCGGCCAATGTTGTTACAACCTCTTCTAGATCCATATGTACTTGATTGAGGCTTCTCTGGATTGATCAACTTGATACCTTCCCGCTTAGGAGGCTTACCAACTACCTTGATGTTATTTTCAATCTACAAAGCCATGGATAAGGCCTGCCTCAAAGTTCCTAGGTTTTTGTCCCTTAAATAATAGACAACCTTTTTGTCAAAAGCATCAGAATATTTTATTAAACAAGATTCATCACATGGCCTTAAGTTTACAGGTAACCTTCTCAATGTCTTATTAAACCTTGTATTGAAATCATGAACATATTCATTAGGATTCTTCTTTATATTTTCAAATTCAGACAAAAGAAACCTGGGATCTGTCTTATCCCCATATTGCAATCTAAAGGCATTCTCCATTTCTGTCCATGAGTCTATTGATTTGTTTGGTAAAGACTTATACCAGTCACGTGCATCCTCCTCAAGAGTATGAATAAACAATTTTATATACACATCCTCAAATTCAATCTCAAAGTCTTCCCTCATATTGACAAAAAAATTTAAGTGTTGATCACCAATGATAGCATTATTCCCTTGAAATTTGGGCAGTCTATTTCTAACATCTTGTGGCACTACATTTGGATATCCAGCGATACCTCTAAAATTTATAGGACCAATAGTATTCACAACAAAAGGAGGTCTAGGTGGGGGCTGGGCCATATTGTTTTGAGGAGGTGATCTTACAAGAGATACAAAATGATGAGGGACAAGAGGTCTTTGGAACATAGGAGTATAATTTTCAAAATGGATGTTCTCTAAAGACTCTGTTTCATGAAAAACCCTATCAACTTTGGAAAATACAGGGACAGACTAAGAAGCACACTTATCAGACACAAATGAAGGCCCCTCTCCAGTTGGAGAATTTAGATCTATATGAATATTACCTGATTCAGAACTACTTGAAGAAGAATGGTAATCCTCAACCACAAGTTGTTCACTTTTCACAATGGATAACTCTTTTCTTGATTCCTGATCTCCAACCATTTTCCAGACTTTTTTTTCTTTTGAATTTTTCTTTCCAGTCTCTGGAAACAACTTTCTAGTAAGGTCTTTAGTGAAGAAAGATCTTCTTCCTTCTAGCTTTGCAAAGATTAGTGACAGATTTCACTTAATATAGGTTAAAGCACTGGTGTTTATCAAAATTTTAAATCAACACGGAGTCACCACTAAGGATTTTCACCTTAGTTGTGTAAATGCACTATAAATGACTTGTCAAATATCCATCAACACTTGATTCATGTAAAGCTTAGTAGATGTGACCTTCCTTTACTAGTATTTATCACTGATGATATAAATTTAGTGCAATAACCACTAGAAACTGGAAATATTGCACACAAAACTTTTAGCTTCGCACAATTATTATAAATATCAACACATGATGACATTTAAACTACGTATTTGCACTTAGATCATGTAAGAAAAATTACCAAGGACAAATATAAGAATGCCTTTGAAGATCCCCAGCATCGGTGCCATACCCCCTGTTGGTATCCAAATTGATTCTCCCTTAGAAACAGAGAAGCCTCGCGGATTTGAAAAGAAACTCAGAGAAAGACAAATCATATATGTCATTTTGTAGCCGGGGAAGGGATTCAGCTGGCTCTTTGTCACTCGGTGTTGGAGAAATGGATAGCACCTTCATAAAGGATTTGATCTATCCTCACTACTTTAGGTTGTGCCTTTTAACCAGGGTGAGAGGACCCGTTTTGTAACCTTTGTTGGTGAAGGACATCAAGAGATCCTTCTTTGCATAATTTTTAAAGAAAACCTTGAGAAAATATGATCAATACACCACAATTTAACTCTCACGAGTTGTCACTTCTAAAGAATGGAGATATTTTCTAAACAAGGTTCTTAGGTTACTAAAGACATTTAAAACCTGATTGCTTCTGTATATTTTGGTAGTAGTATTTGTTCATTTATGGATACATAGCACAAATAAGGATACTTTAAGTAGGATTCATGGTTATTTGAAAATTTTTGGTGGGGAATTAAGCAAGATGAAGTTGATTTCACTAGATCTTTGAGAACCTTTACAACAATTGGAAAAATAACAGACATAATGCTTTAGAATAGCCAAAATATTCCTTCAACCAAAAGGTGTGCATCAATGGAGGCCCAGATCTGCACAGTTTCACACAATCTTTAAGAATTCAACACGAAGGCTTGAGTTAAAGACTAAATTAAACATTAACAACCCCTGGTTCATCACGCCTAAGATACACTCATAGACTTACATACAATCTTTATTCAACAAGTGAGGGTAAAGTGATTTTAAATTGTTTATTTCATTACATGATGAAAACTCTTCTCATAATGAAATTGCAAATGCTAAAAGACTAACACATGGATGAGATCTTGTGTGATTCAAAGAGATTTTAACATAAGATTGCAACAGGAACAAGAAAAACTACTTGCAGACATTATGAAATAAAAGTAGACACAAATTTTTCCCAAGATCAACATAGATTAATTTGAAATCTCTTAGATTCATCAGTAGGGGAAAGTTTCTTGAACAATCTCAGAGCTTTTCAATGGTTGTACACTTACAACCATCTTGACATGATTGAAATCTAAAACAAAAGAGATTAACAGGTTTCTCAGATGGTCTCTCAGGAAGATGGGCTTTCTTAATTTTTCTCATAAATATTAACCCCCGACCATTTGCATGACTAATTCATGCCCTTTATAGCACTCATTTACATTAAAGCTTCCCCCGAAACAAAGAATATTCGAGGAATCTTTGTTTTTTACATATTTGATCATGATTTCCAGAAAGTGATGTTTAACAGATTTACAACAAAAAGTTGCCAGGTGTTCAAAAGGTGAATCATTTCAGATATTTCCATCATTGTTTTAACTGGGGCATCCAGTCATCTCCTCTGGCAACATGTTTTTCATCCTTTGCGCCTATAGCTTCCTTCTCCTCATTCTTTCCTCTGCAATTTGCTCTACTGGATTTGGTAATTCGTTTTCTACATGTGCCCGAGAAACTCTGTTTCAAAATATCAACTCTTACACTTCCTCATATTCACAAATTCGAGCTCCGCAACACTTTAATTGCACTTTGCTGATAGAAATGACAAGAAATCATTTAGATTCACCTTAAAAAATGATGTGTATTTACATCCCCTGAAGTCGTGGAATGTTAATGGCGGTAAAACCAGATGCATCGCACCATAACCATTGATTTTTCCCTTTCACAACTTTAAATTAGAGTCGTCCACGTGGAAGATTAGAGTCAAAATGGGCATGGGGGTGCCTTTTGCATTTTATGACTTTTGGAGAAAATGCACAATTTTCACATTTTTCCCCGCCCCTCCACCCTTGAAATATGGGTTCGACACGTGGCTTAATATAGGCCTTTAATGGAGTCACGACTCATTTCTACAATTTTACCCTTTTTTACAAAAAGGAAAAATTTCCAATTTTCCTTTGGTGACCCACTTCTCCACCTTTGACTTTTCAATGCAGACTTCATTTGTTTCCTGGTGGGGCCGCGCTTCACTTTTATACCTTTTTTTCATAATAAAGCAAAAAGTTCCAAATTTCTCCCGACGCTCTGCCCTCCCGATTTGACTTTTCAATAGAACTCAACACATGCCTTTAACTGGGACCCAACGGAGTTGCGAATTATTTCATAAATTTCACTCCTTTATAAAACAAAGCCAAAAATCGTCAATGTCTTCCACCGATCCGTTTCCCTGCCTCTACGTAACTGCTCAACTGATGACACATGTACTCCTTCGGGGTAAAAAGTCAGAATTTGCTCCGCCACTTCATAAATTTAAGTGGCCAATAAAAACTCAATAGAGCCATGGGACCAATTAAACCTTTTTGCAAACATAACCAAAAGTGACAAGTTTATAAAATAAACCTACCGTGTCGTAACCAATTAAGAATGAACACGTATCTGCAGATTAGAGATAAATTTTGACAGGGAAAACACGCCCGTCAAACAGTAAGATGCAGGGGAACTTCACCATTTGCGCCAAGAATTGAATTTTTCTTCAAGGACAAAGAATTTGCATATAATTCATGGCTCGATAGTAATCCACGACCATAGAGAAGGATTTACAATAACACCCTGGTAAAGATAAAACTTGTATGCATCCATTTGGGGAGATAGAAAATACGACGAACCAAACAGATTGGGAAGTTTTTTAGAACAAACGGGGCAAGATCAAATCGAGCACCAACACTATACATGTAAGACTACATCAATGACTTGATGCCTCTGCTTTTCAGATATGCATTTGTTATGTTTGTGGAGCCTGTTTTCATGTTAGAGTTTGGAACACCTTCCGTGTGTTACACTCGAATATTTTTACGGCGGTCCTGCTCGCCGGTGAGCGGGTCAAGGGGGTTTGGGGGCAAAGCCCCCAAAGCAAATTTTTATGGGTGGTTTATTAACCCATGGGTAATGGGTAACCGTTATGGGCTATTTTTGGGCCCATGGGTTTTCGGTACCAATTGTTTTGTAAAACCACCTCTTCAACTACCTATTGATGTACTTATAAATAGATGGACATACGATAGGATTTATAAGAGTTTGTTTTGTGAAGGTGAATAGTGTGTGTGAATTCAAGTGCGAATTCAGGAGGGTTTGTTGAGCACAACTCCAAACAAGATCTGATTATTTGTAACTGTGAAGACTGTTGGCTTGTAATAAAATATGAGCAAGTGTTCTTGGTGGATGTAGCCCACATTGGGTGAACCACGTTAAATATTGTCTTCATGTTATGCATATTTCATTTCTGTAATTCTATTCATACTTCTTATTATTACGATTCTAAGGAATTATTCCGCATTAGATATTATTGATTCCTAACAATTGGTATCAGAGCCTAGTTTGGTTTGCTAAAGTGTTGAATTGTAGGGAAATTTTTTAGCTTGAGTGGGAGCTATGGCAGATGATGGAAGATCTAGGGTTGATAAATTCAACAAGCATAATTTAAGTCTTTAGAAGATGCAGATGGAAGATTACCTTTATCAGAAGGATCTTTATACTCCACTATCTGAGAAGGTGAACAAACCCTCGAGTATGATAGATGCGGAATGGGATTTCTTGGATCAGAAGGCACTTGGAATGATCCAGTTGTGTCTTGTATCTTCGGTATTATTTAGTGTTTCAAAGGAAAAGACTACAAAAGAACTGATGGATGCATTAGGGAAGTTGTATGAAAAACCCTCTGCCTCTAATAAGATATTTTTAATGAAAAAGTTGTTTAATATGAATATGTCTGAGAATGGTTCAGTAGTAGATCATCTAAATGATTTTAATACGGTTGTAAATATGCTAGCTTCGGTTACAATATAATTTGATGAAGAAGTTAGGGCTTTATTAGTTATGTGCTCTTTACTTAAGAGTTGGAATAGCTTGGTATTGGCGGTAAGCAACTTGGTTCCTGATAACTCAAAGTTGAAGTTTGAGGATGTTGTAGGGGTGATTCTAAGCGAGGAAATGTGAAGAAAAAGCTATGGCGAATCTTCTACTTCAGGGAATGCTTTGACAGTGGAAACTAGAGGGAGACAGAAGAATAGAGGAAACCATGGAAAATTAAAGGATCGGGCAAGGTCAAAATCCAAAAGCAAGATAGTATGCTGGCACTTTGGAAAGTCTGGGCATGCAAAGAAGGACTGTTGGGAGCTTCGGGACAAGAAGAAACAATAGGAAGAAAACAAGGAGGCAAATGTGGCATCGGGTAATGTATGCCAGGATGCTTTGATTCTTTCTTTGCATAATATTACTCAATCTTGGGTTTTAGATTCAGGGGCTTCTTTTCATGCTACTCCACATAGGCATTATTTTGTTGATTATGTTTAAGGGGATTTTGGGCATGTTTTTCTTGGTGATGATGAGCCTTGCAGTATAGTTGGAAAAGGTTCTGTTCAGGTTAAGATGTAGAATGGGAATACATGGCTATTGAAGGATGTCAGACATGTGCCTACATTAAGGATAAATTTGATATCAGCGGGGAAATTGGGAAGTGATGGTTGTACTGTGATATTTACAGTTGACTCTTGGAAGGTTACCAAGGGTGCTCTTGTAGTGGAAAGAGGTAAGAAGGTTGGAACCTTGTATTTAATCACTGATAGTACTAATGATTATAATCTTATGCCTTCAGATGCAGATACAACATTATGGCACTATAGGCTCGGTCATATGAGCCATAAGGGCATGGACATCATAAAGAATAATTTGCCTGGATATACATAAACAAGTTTGGATTTCTGTGAGAACTGCATATATGGGAAATAGAAGCGAGTAAGGTTTCTCAAGGTTGGACCTACAAAGAAAGAGAGTAAGTTAGAGCTGGTACATTCTGATGTGTTGGGGCCGGCTCAGGTATCATCTCTTAGGGGCTCAAGTTATTATGTTACTTTTATTGATGATGTAATAAGGAAAGTTTGGGTTTATTGTATTAGAAACAAATCTGATGTATTTGATACTTTTGTTAAATGAAAAGCCTTGGTAGAGAATGAAACATGTCTTAAGTTAAAATGTCTCAGGTCATATAATGGAGGGGAGTATTACAACAATGAATTTGATGATTATTATTCTAAGAATGGAATCCGTAGGTAAAAGACGGTTCAAGGAATCCCGCAGCAGAATGGGGTGTCAGAAAGGATGAACAGAATAATAATGGAACGTGCTAGGAGCATGAGGATACATGCAGGACTGCCTCTTTATTTTTGGGCAGAAGCGGTGAGCATAGCTGTGTACTTGATAAACAAAGGACCCTCAAGTGCCTTGGATGGAGGCATACCTAAGGAGGCTTGGTACGGTAAGAAAGTCGATTACTCATTTCTTAGAGTCTTTGGATGTGAGGTGTTTGTTCATATTGACAAGGATGATAGGACCAAGCTAGAGGCTAAATCAGAAAAATGCACTTTTATTGGTTATGGTGGTGATGACTTTGGATTTAAATGTTGGAGTATTAAGGACAAGAAAATCATTTTGTCTAGGGATGTGGTCTTCAATGAGAAAGTCATGTACAACAAATAGTTGCAGGAAAATAGGGAAGAATCCAAGAAAGAATATGCAGTGGTAGAGGATCTTCCGGATGGGACAGTGACCCAAGAATCAGTTCAGGAACCTACTCAACAAGAACCCCAAACTCCTACAGTGAGGAGGTATTCTAGGGTAGGAAAAGAACATGAACGTTTTTCTCCTTCTCTTTATTATTTATTACTCACCGATAGTGGAGAGCCAGAGAGATTTGATGAAGCAATGCAGGTAGATGTTAGTAAGAAGTGGGAGCAAGCCATGGATGAGGAGCATAAGTCTCTCATGGAGAACCAGACTTGGGATTTGGTGAAGCTACCAGAAGGCAAAAGAGCATTGCAGAACAAGTGGGTGTACAAAGTTAAAGATGAAGAAAGAGGAAAGAAAAGATATAAGGCCCGGTTGGTGGTCAAGGGGTTTGCACAGAAACAAGGTATAGACTTTGATGAGATTTTTTCTCCTGTAGTAAAAATGACTTCTATCAGAATTGTTCTTGGAATAGTGGCAGCAGAAGACTTGCACTTAGAACAGTTAGATGTAAAGACTATATTTCTCCATGGTGATTTGGAGGAGGAGCTATATATGTAGCATCCAGAAGGATATGAAGTCAAAGGTAAACAGGAGATGGTGTGCAAATTGAAGAAGAGCTTGTATGGCTTGAAACAAGCTCCACGTCAATGGTATAAGAAGTTTGATAGCTTCATGATGGAGCAAGGTTATAGTAGATGTCATTCTGACCATTGCGTGTATACAAAGAAATTTGAGGATGGAAGTTACATTATCCTGTGTTTGTATGTTGATGACATGTTGGTTGCAGGTAAAAACATGCAAGAAATAAAAGTACTCAAGAAACAGCTAAGTGAATCCTTTGATATGAAGGATTTGGGGGTAGCCAGACAAATCCTTGGTATGAGGATAACTCGGGATAGGAAGGAACAGAAAGCTGAATTTATCTCAGGAAGAGTACATTAAGAAGGTATTGGATAGGTTTAACATGCAGGATGCTAAACCGGTTGGGACTCCTTTGGCAGGCCATTTTAAGTTATCAAAGGAGTAGTGTCCCAAGACAGAGCAGGAAAGAAACCAGATGTCCAAGGTACCTTACTCATCAGCGGTTGGCAGTTTGATGTATGCTATGGTGTGCACTAGGCCTGATATTGCCCATGCAGTGTGAGCTGTGAGTAGATTTATGAGTGATCCAGGTAAAGAGCATTGACAAGCAGTAAAGTGGATCCTTCAGTATTTGAGAGGGACCATGGGGAAAGTTTTGTGCTACAGTGGATCAGACACCACTTTACGTGGTTATGTAGATTCAGACATGGCTGGAGATGTTGACAGCAGGAGGAGCACGACAGGTTATATTTACACTATAGGTGGGACATCAGTGAGTTGGATTTCATGACTACAGAAGCTGGTGGCTTTGTCAACCACGGAGGCTGAGTATGTTGCTGCCACAGAGGCAAGCAAAGAGATGATTTGGTTACAATAATTGCTTGAGGAGTTGGGGAATAAGCAGGAGGAATGTAAGCTACATAGTGATAGTCAGAGTGCTATACACCTAGCTAAGAACTCTGCTTTCCACTCCAGGATGAAGCATATACAGTTGAGATATCACTTCATCAAGACAGCTTTGGAGGAAGATAAGTTGAAGTTGGAGAAGATTCATACCAGTCAGAATCCTGCAGAAATGATGACCAAGGTGGTCATAAGGGATAAGCTAAAGCTATGTTCAGCTTTGGTTGGCCTTTGCGGATGATAGTGAAGGGTTAAGAAGCTTTCTCAGAGGAAATCAATATCTAAATGGGAGATTGTTATGTTTGTGGAGCCTATTTTCATGTTAGAGTTTGGTACACCTTCCATGTGTTACACTCGGATATTTTTACGAAGGTCCCGCTTGCCAGTGAGTGGGTCAAGGGGGTTTGGGGGGTGAAGCCCCCGAAGAAAATTTTCATGGCTGGTTTATTAACCCATGGGTAATGGGTAACTGTTATGGGTTGTTTTTGGGCCCATGGTTTTTCGGTACCCATTGTTTTGTAAAACCGCCTCTTCAGCTACCTATTGATATACTTATAAATAGATGGACATATAATAGGATTTACAAGAGTGTGTTTTGTGAAGGTGAATAGTGTGTGTGAATTCAAGTGCGAATTCGGGAGGGTTTGTTGAGCGCAACTCCAAACAAGATCTTATTATTGTAACTGTGAAGACTATTGGCTTGTAATAAAATCTGAGCAAGTGTTCTTTGTGGATGTAGCCCACATTGGGTGAACCAGGTTAAATATTGTCTTCGTGTTATGCATATTTCATTTCTGTAATTCTATTCATACTTCTTATTATTGTGATTCTGAGGAATTATTCCACATTAGATATTATTGATTCCTAACAGCATTTTATTCCACATCATCACTATCCTTCATCATCATTTCTCTTTTGCGAGTTAAAATCCATGAGCATTCAGGTCATCTACACTAGTTCTCCTCTATATGCATTTACCTAGCCATATGCATCTTCCTACAACTACTTCTACTCCTGTTATGCATTCAATTGCATTTGGTCTAAGTAGCTCATACGACATCACCAATCTCCCCATTTTCTTGTCAACTTAGAAAACTTTGACTGCATCACATTTCTACAACTTAGGGTTCCATGCAAGTTTTCATCAACATGTCGTTTTGTCTAGTTTTAGGTTTCAATGTTATCATGTCAATAGTGATTTTTTTGTTCAATATTTTAGTAGTTGATTATTTTGCATATGAGTCTTTACATTTGATATGGTTTGAGTGTTGTTTAAAGAGTAATCTAACTTTATTACTTTTTAAATATACATTTTCAGTGTAGGTGTTATATGTTTATTTCAAAGAGCTTTGTGTTAAAGTCGAGAATCCTAGTCAAATTTGTTGTTATCAATGTTATTAAGTATATCCCATGTTACATTATCATTTAAGAGTCAGATTCATAAGTATATTTCTCATTTGTAATGTTTGTTGTCAAAATCGTCATATTGTGTCGTTATTTTTTATAAAAGGTGTCACAAAATTAAAAAAATTGGTTGCATTTTACCTGGACACATTGTCATTTGTACACGATGTTATCTTGTAAAATGAGCCTCAAAGCTAAATTTTCTAAGTAAAAATTTGTTTAAGGATTGAGGAAATATAGGAAGTAGGTCAAGTAACGACCTTTTGTTAGCCACTAGTGACAAGACTATCCAAAGATTTGGTGGCAAATTTTTAGTGTGATTTCTTTCCATTGTGCTATATTGAGATTTCTTGTTGTATTGGTTTGTTGAAGAAACCCCTTCACTAACATTTCAGAAAACAAACATATTACACAAATATAGCTCTTAGGGACAGGAGAATATTTTGAGGTAAACTCAACATGGATTTTTTGTTGCCCTCAAAATTCCCCTCTTTTGGAGTCAAGTTTCAAAATTTTTGAGTCTGTTCCTTGGAATATTGGATCACGTTATGCATGGCATTGTTTACAATTTTCCCATTCATGGAGAACAGTTTAAAAGTCAGGCATAACAATAGAGTCTTTCCCCTTCTTTTTATTTTCTTCTCGTAGTCAGGAATGACGGGCGTATCTTCCCCGTAAAATTTTTCCCCATAGTCCATGAGTAATACGTGAATATATTTGATTGGATGTAGTTTGGCCATATTTTAAGGTTCAGCGGAAGCCTCCACGCGTACAAATGATCCAACTCTAGGGGCAGGGTCCAAGGAACAATCCTCAAATAGGCACATGTTTTCCACGTGTCCCAGGATGAAAATGAAGGCAAAATAAGTTGAAATTGGCTAAGTATGGAAAGCTCAGCAGACAACGCCACGTGCCTCATCGGCGCAGCTTCAAGAGTCAAATCCGAGGGCAGTTCTCAAACTTGCACCAGTCCTCCACATGTCCCAAGTCCAAAAAGAGACAGATCTGATCATTGAAATTGACTAAGTATGGAAGGATCATTGAAATTGACTAAGTATGGAAGGCTTAGCGGACGACACCATGTGCCTCATCGGCGCAACTTCAAGAGTCAAAGTCGGGGGTAGTTCTCAAACTTGTGCCAGTCCTCCACGTGTCTCAGGTCCAAAAAGAGATAGAGCCAATCGTTGAAATTGTCTAAGTATGGGCGGGTTGGTGGAAGTCTCCATGTACCTCAATGATGCATTCTGACAATGAAACCAAAGGGCCAGTCTTCAAATGAGCATCGGGTCACCACGTTAAGATCTGTGGAAGGAGACATGCGTTAGCGTGGAACCATTTCAGAAGTGAAATCAAAGGGTCAGTCTCCAAGTAGCGCCATCTCGCCACATGGTTAAAGTCAATGGGGAAACATAGTTGGCCATTTAAAAGTCCAAGACTGGTGGTAGGAGACATGTGTCAGCTTGATGCAGTTTTAACAGGTGTTTCCAAAATAAAAACTTGGATGAGCGCTAACCCTCCACGTGTCTAGGGGTCAATATGGGTCAAGTAGGAAATTGGCCCGATTCGACTAAGAATAAAGGAACTGGAGGAGCTCTCCACGTGTTAGTCAGGCGTAGCTTCAAAGGCACCTAATGCAGAAGGCACCCACAGACCCGTTCCAATCAATTCCTTCCACATGGGTGAACCAGATTTAAAGTTGTAAAAGTAGATTGAATGGACCATATTTTAACTGGCAAAATAACGTAACGACTATATATTTGAACCTAGTTTTTCGCCATTAACGTTTCTTTGCGAATCAAGAATTCAAAAGGGTGCGAGTGGTATGAATAATTTGTAACTATTTCTTATTTGCTTGAGGAAGTTGTAACTGTTTCTTGTTTGTTCAAGGAAGTTGTAACCGTCTCTTGCGAGCTATATCATGAGCTTTTAAAGCCATTGTACAGGTTGGAATTTTGATATTCTGGAACTATAATTTCTAATTGGAAGAAATCAATACAAAGGTTTTCCCCCTTTTCCTTTGTTTCTCTTTCCTTCTTACTCTGGTCTGTGAATCATTTAATCCTTGCATTCTTAGAAACATTGTGTTCTGGTTTACACAATCTCAAGAACTTTGAGTTTGCGGATTGTGCCTGTTATAAATGTGAATGGTTCTACTCTTTATCTCATTTTCTCAATACATATAAGGGTTTTCTCTGCCATCTCTTTCCCCCGAAAGTATTGTCTTTTTCTATCCCCCTTCTGTCTTTGAGTGCTCTATCCTCACGTATTGATAACTTTTGATGTATAAAACACATTTCAAGATATCAGAAAGCCACTATTGAATGAAAGATTGTGTATTTATACATAGGTTTTGCCCTTGCTTTCAATAAGGGAACCTCTCCCATTAAAGAGGAGGGACTTGCTTGTCCCCTGACCGTGGTTTCATTCTAAGTGAAAATCTGAAACCCAATAGTTTTTGGTGATTGCATTGGGGAATTTGTTCAACAAATTTCCTTTCTTAAAAGAACAACTAATTTGATCATTTATTTGATCTAGTGAATCTAAGATACACTCATGGTAGAAGGGCTCTTGGAATTGAAGATCCCCAATTTCAACTCCTGGATCAACAAGGTTTTCATATCCTTCCAACAGGAAGAAATAGAAGTGCTCGTTCCCCAAACACACCTCTTGTTGAAGACAAAGCTTTTTCTAGTTGCATTCCTCAAGAACATCTTAGTCCTAATCTCCATGCCCTAATTCTTGTTGGTGTCTCAGTTCCACTTCAAACAATATTTCCAAGGATGGCAACACCTTGACCTTGGGGATAAAGAGTTGGACCTCTGGCTCTTCCTCAACCATTGCATGAGTTATCTAGGGGTAACAGGAAGAATTTTCCCAAGTTTAGAGGTGATGGAAAAGTACACCCTGATGAACAAATTACAACATTCATTATTGCGTGTGGGGTCCTTGGAGTTGAACATGAGGATGTCTCTGTTAGGCTATTTGTGGAGACCTTGCAAGAAAATGTTGCTGATTGGTTTTACCATCTTCTTACTGGGACCATCATCGATTGGACTACTATGAGGACTTAATTTGAGTAGCGTTTCAAACCTGCTGAAGATGTGCATGCTTTGATAGCTCAAATTTCTCAAATCAAGAAGGAGTCACATGAGCCTATGAGATAATTTGTGGCCAAGTTTGACAAGTTGATTAACAATATTCTAGTAAATACTAGGCCTGTTGATCAAATTTAGAAGTGTTTCTTCTTGAATGCTCAATTGCCGGAAGTAAGCTATGCCTCAAGGAGAGAAAATATTGTAACTTTGGATGTTGATCAGAGATTGGCTGTCAGTGTGGAAGATGACTTGATCATGTCTAGCAAACTGAAAAGGGATTCTTTCAAATCCAAAGCATCTTCTTCTTCCTCCTCTCCTGGAGGTAATGTAAATCAGTTGGTGCAAAAGCTAGCTAAAGACCTCATTGCCATCAAGAAAATATTGGCTCAGCATGCTCCATATCAAGATCTCCCAAGGAAGAACTTTCAGCCTAGGAACCACTTACCCTCTTCTCAAACCATGTTGGCCATTTAAGGTCCACCCCTCAAGGTGTCTGTCAATGCTACTTGCGAGGTTCTTGAACCTAATGATGAGGAAGAAAATGGGATCTATGATGAACAAGAAGTGGAAGCTGATGAAGAACTAGAGGAGCCTGGTGGTTCTCGAGTTCATTTCCTCACCACTGAAGGTGTGGATGATGAAGATGACTATGATGATGTAGTGGCTAAGATGAACAATGATTCATATGTTGTTATGACCCAGGAGTAGAACAACAAAAAGGAAAAAGTGATGTAACTTGCAAAAAGACCCAAGGAGTTCCCCATCACCATCCCGGTGACTGCAAGAAGATGAGCTCCTATTCCTACTACTTCCACTCAAAAGGTAAGCTTGTTAGTCCTTCTCCCTCTACTTATGCTTCTGGGAATTCTTATCCAACAAGCGATAAAGTTGCTAGATCAAAAGCTCCTCCTTCTCCTAGTAGTGATTTCCCATCCACATCTGGATCTTTTGACATTATAGACCATTTTAAAAAGACCAAGATTCAGATTTTTGAGGTAGAGTTCTATCAAACCCATCCTAAAGCCTTTGCTAAAATGGTTAACTTTGTAAATTCTAAATCTAAAACCCCAACGCATTCTTCTAAAGGAATTTTGCCCACTCCCTCTTCCTTACCTCAATCAAGCCTTGTGGCTGCAGTCACTTCCCCAAATGAGAAAATTGAACCATTCTATATCACCCTTCTCATAGCTAGCCATAAACTCAGTAACTGTGTTATTGATTCTAGAGCCTCAGACAATGTAATGCCTGCAAAGGTAGCCCATGCTTTGGGTCTGACCCTAACACATACCTTTGTTTCCTATTATTCCATGGAGAGTAAGACAGTACCTTTGGTTGGCCGAATTAAAGATGCACAAGTAGCTTTTGCTGCCTTCCCAGAGAAAAGGGTCTTAGCCACTATTTTGGTAGCTGATATTCCTCTTTCATATGGGATGTTGCTGAGCAGAAATTTCTGTAAGGAGGTGGGAGGGGAAATCCAAATGGATTGGTCACATGCCTTGATACCTGTCAACAGGAAGATGAATAAGTTGTTTCTTAAGAAACAAGTAGAGTATATTGTGTAAAAGATAGATGATCCTAAAGCAAAAATACTGTATGCAAACATTGGGCATGGGAACTACATGATCATGTCACAAGAAGAGACAAGTATGCCAAAGGGAGTGATGCTCGATCCTAATGACGTGTGGACTTTGGGGTTTTATGGAAGCTACTCTTCAGCAGGTTCTAGAGCTGGTGTAGTGCTCATTTCTCCTGGGGGTAAGGTTCATCCTTTCTCCTTCAAATTTCAATTTGAAAATACCAAAAATACTATTATGTATGAGGCCCTCATTCTTGGGTTGAGCATGGCGAAGGAAATGGGAGTGAAGAACCTTCTTACTCATGGAGATACAAAGCTAATTGTAAAACAAGTTAGATACCTTTATCAGGTAAAGAACAGAAGGTTGAAGCACTGTAGGAATCTGGTCTGGGATTCCATTAAATTCCTTGATGCTTTTCCATTGAAGTTATGCCAAGGGAAAGGAACACTAGGGATGACTCTCTAGTTATTTCGGGGTCCTTGCTGATTCCTCATCCTGATTTCCCTCAAGAGAAATTCATCATCGAGATGATCCATAGACCCAGTGTGCCTGACAATGCAAATAATTGGCAAGTTTTCAATGATGACGAACATTTGACTTCTTTCTTGGAGCTCAGAGACAACTTTGATCAACTGTACTATAAAGGAAGTGATAATCTTCCTAGAGAGTGTGTGTCATCAAAAGAACAAGGTGTCAAAGAAGAGACAGATCAAGATGGATGCATCAAACTGAAAGGCAAAAAAATTCCTAAAGGGCTGGTGATTTTTGAGGATCTTTTTGATAAACATGATAGATATATGAAGTCTAAAGTTTCCCAAGGAGCCCGACAATCTGTTGAGACTAAGAAAGTGAATATTGGGAGTCTTGATGATCCCAAAATGGTCAATATTGGAAAATGCTGCACTCAGGAAGAGAAAAAGAAGGTGGTGAATCTTTTGAAAAGGTATGTTGATGTTCTGGCTTACTTTTATGATCATCTTAAGGCTTTTCAACTTAAATAAATGCAACATTTCATTCCTCTTAAGCCTGAGATCAAACCCTTCAAACAGAAGCAAAGGTCATATAATCCAAAGATAGCTGATACAATTTTCCAAGAAATACAAAAGCTTATGAAGGCTAGGATTATCTTCCCCATCCACTAATCAACATGGATTGCTAATATAGTGCATGTCAGGAAGAAGAATGGTGAGATCCGGATCTGTGTGGACTTCAAAAATATAAATCAGGTTTCTTTGAAGGACAACTACCCTCTCCCCGTGATGGACCAAGTATTGCAAGTTGTCATAGGCTTGGAAATGTTATCTATGTTAGATGGATTTTTGTACAATCAAGTAGAGGTGAATACTGCAAATCAACATAAGATTGCCTTTACTACTCCTTGGGACACCTTTGCATACAAGAGGATGCCATTTGGTCTCATCAATGTTGGTGCTACTTTCCAGAGGGCCATGGACTTGGCTTTTGGCAGTTTGAAAGGGAAATGCATTGTTATGTATTTGGATGACTTGACAGTGTTTTCTAAAGTAAGAAAATATCACTTCCAACACCTTGAAACAATATTGCAGAAGTGTAGAGAGCATGGAATTTCTTTAAACCCTAAGAAGTCTGTGTTTTGTGCCACAGAAGGAAAGTATTTGGGACACGTTGTTTCAAAGGAAGGGATCAAGATTGATCCGGAGAGAGTTCAGGCCATCCAAAAAATTCCTCTTCCATCAAGCAAGAAAGGTGTTCATTTTTTCTTTGGTAAGATCAATTTCCTAAGAAGATTCATCCCCGATTTTGTAGAACTTACTATGAGCATTTCTCACATGATGAAAGGGAAGCAAACTTTTGATTGGTCCTCTGAAGGGAAGAAATCATTTGAGGACATTAAACAAGATATTACAAAGACTCCAGTCTTGGCATGCCCTGACTTTAGCAAAGATTTCATTATCTATTGTTATGCCACTTAAAATACCCTAGCTGCCGTGTTAGCCCAAAAGAATGTTGAAGATCATGAGCTCCCAATTGCATTCATGAGTTATGTCTTGAAAACTCATGAGCTGAAGTACATCATGATGGAGAAACATGCTTTTACAGTCGTCAAAGCTATCAAGCAGTTTAGGTTTTACTTTCTTAATTCTCATTCTGTGGTGCTGGTGTCTGATACAACAATCAAATCCATTCTTACTCAGCAAGAATTTGGAACCAAGAGAGGTAATTAGGTAGCAAAGGTGCAAGAGTATGATCTTGACATCAGGCCAACAAAGTTGGTTCGAGGTAAGGGCCTGTGTGAACTCATTGCTGAGGGAGCTACCAAGGAGTTGTCCAAAGATGAAGTTGATGTCCTTGTTGTTCTGTTCCTTAGTTCGACAGATGTATGGTACGCTGACATTGCTCACTTTCTGACCTATGAAGAGTGTCCATCTCACTTGAGTGCCAAAGAGAAGAGATCCATCAAACTAAGGTCTATACAATACGTGTTATGGGAGAACGCCTTGTTCAAATGAGGTATGGATGGAAGGTTTTTGAAGTGTGTAGACAAGGAGCAACAAAAGAAGTTGTTCTCTACTTTTCACGACCAGGCTTGTGGAGGTCATTTCTCCTCTACTGTAACAACTCATAAAATACTTCGTGCTGGTTATTATTGGCCCACTCTGTTTAGAGATGCATTAAAATGGGCTGGTAAATGTGAAGCATGCCAAACATTTGTTGGAAGACCTAAGTTGGTTGCTTCGCCTCTCAAGCCTGTAGTGATTAAAGAGTCATTTCAACAATGGGGTTTAGATTTCATTGGAACTCTTAACCTAGCTTCCAGTGATGGACATACCCATGTGTTGACTGCCACAGATTACTTCACCAAGTGGGTGGAAGCCATCCTAGTTAAGAGAACTACTTCCGAAGTAGTTTGCAACTTCATTAAGGAGAACAAATTGATCATATTTGGGACCCCAAACAAAATTGTGACAGATAATGCTTCCAATTTTTCTTCTACTAAGATGATGGACTTCTGCTATGGGTATGGGATCTCACTTGCTCATTCTTCAGATTATTACCCCCAAGGGAATGGACAGGCAAAATCAACAAACAAGAACTTGGTGAACATAGTTAGAAAGCTTGTGAATGATTCTAAGAGGAATTGGCATAAAAAGCTATATGATGCACTTTGGGATGATAGAATTACACTCAATAGAGCAATTGGAATGTCCCCTTTCCAAGTGGTGTATGGTGTGGAAGCTCAACTGCCAGTCACAGTGGAATTGCCAACCTTGCATTTGATGAAAGCCATTGAAGATTCAAGTTTCAGTAGCTCTTTGGACACCGAATTTTGTACCTTCAAAAGCTTGATGAGGACAAATTGCAAGTGGTTGACATGATAACATCTCATCAGTTGAAAGTGAAGGATTTTTTGACAAGAAATCCAAACCCAGAGTTTTCCAAGTGGGAGACGTCATGCTACTTTGGGACAAAATACATGAGCCACAAGGAAGCCATGGTAAGTTTGATTCTCTTTGGCTTGTTCCTTTTAAAATCAGACATTTTGCTGGAGAGAACTCTTTTTACCTAGATTACATGGATCGTTATCCTCTCCCACTTCCTTATAGTGGGCAATATCTAAAGTTGTTCAAGTCCTAGGTGACTAGGTGGTCCTTTTGTATATTCTGTACAGTGTTATGGTTTTGGGTCCTTCCTTTGTGTTTCATTTTTGTTCTTCACTTTTGGTTTGTTTTGTTTTGTTTCTTTTTCCCATCTTGTGTGTGTTGCTATGTATTGGTTTTACTTTCAAATCTATTGCCTAATAGATAAGGCATTGGTCCTCTTTCCCAGAGTTATATACAATTCTTGTTCTTGCCTTGTGTCTTTGTTCTAAGCCAAGTCATCCCCAGAAAGAGCCAACTATTGTCACCCTCAAAATTCCCCTCTTTTGGAGTCAAGTTTCGAAACTTTTGAGTCTGTTTCTTGGAATATTGGAACACGTTGGGCCTGATAATGTTTGCAGTTTTCCCATTCGTGGAGAATAATTTAAAAGTCAGGTGTAACAGTGGAGTCTTTCCCCTTCATCAGGGGAATCATTGACATGTTGGATTATAGGGTTTCATATTACATTTTACAATTAGCCAATGCATGCAAGAATAAATATTTGTAGGGAAAATCCTCAGGTATGTTAGTGGCCTTGTGAAGCCTCAAATTTCTTATTTTTTAAAGAGAATGTGAGTACGAGGATCAAACAGGATGGAGTGCACATCACCCAAGTTGCACTCAAATGGAACCATGAAGTAGCTCCAAGTAGTAAGAAAATAATCAACCATCATGTAATTGTGCATGCAAGAAACATGTCTATTCATTCTCATAGATTAGAAAAATAAGTACAAATAGGAGTGTTGTGTAGCTCCAATGCAAGACCCATCATACCTCCATAAGAGAGAAAGGAGTTATAATCCAGAAATGCTATGTAACTCATGTATGAAACACTGATGCACATGAACACGTATGATTGATTCTATGATGGAATATGTCATACCTTGTAATGATACCTAAAACTTATGATCTCACCTAGGTGAGATGCCTCATCAAGTGAGGTGCAAAATGCCCTGAGATGACAAGGAAAATACCTCACACCCCAACCCCCTTCATCGTAACTTAGAATGAGGCATGGAAAGTCAGAAAAAGAAATGGGTCTTGACAGCTACACCTAATGAGGTACCCATGCACAATAAGGATCTCAAGTAATAGAGGAAAACCTAGTGGGAAAAACATCCACTTACAAAAGATCTAAGACTCCCCTAAACAATCTAGGAAAGATATGTCAAATGGGTCTCGACAACTAAAGGCATGATGAGGTACCCATGTACAAATTGTAGTCCTTTTAGAAGAAGAATACGAGAAGAGAAGAAGGAAACTAAAGACACTAAAGAATATGTGAAGCTACAGTGGACCTCACCCAAGAATAAATCATAAGTAAGAATACTTGGCTTCAGCAAGGGGTTTGGTGAAGAAGCCTATAACCAGATCTAATGTCTGGGACTCTATGAGGTCTCTAAGAATAGTGTTCATGATGTGGTCTTTTGCATGTAGATTGAAGAAGGTCCATCCACATTGAAAAATGTTTTTCTCTTAAGAAGAACAAAAATTGTGTACTGGAAGTCCACCCACTCCGAGAAGGAAATCAAAGGTAGTAGTATGAAGAACTTTGAATCTGGTCCATAACCGAAGTGTAACATAGGTCTGGAAAACAGGTGCTCAAGAACTAAAGGTAATGTCACTGAAGTAGAATTGTAAGAGTATGGGCATGGATCATCTGCTAAAAGAATGCCCATATGAAATGAAGGCATAACAACCCCCATAAGAGGATCCACAAGTAGAGGTGGATCAATGATGGTCTCTGAAATAGTGGAAGTGATAAAAGTCCCAAAAGGGGAACTTCCAATAAAGGAGATGAAGGACTCCTCTGAAACACCTTTAAAAGGAAGAGAAACTCCCTGTACTATTGTTGGAAGCACAACCACTAGGGGGAGTGAACCAGTGGGTAATAAAACATTCATTAACTTATTCATTAACATTCATCAACAATTCAACTTAGTTTATTCATTATGAATAATCAATGTAACACAACCATCAAAACTAATGCAAAAGGAATGCAAGAACACCATATTTAAATCGAAAACCATAGAAGGGAAGAAAATACATTGAAACAAATATTTATTGGAGAAATTATTTAGATTTAGTTGAGCACCAACCCAATAAGGAACATCAAGCCCTAGGTTTAGTGAGGCACCAACCCCATAAGAAACAACAACCCCTTGATTTAGTAGAGCATAAACCCTACAAGGAGCACCAACCCCTAGATAAATCAACACCAACTAAAGCCACCTAATTTTGTTTGTCACCTTTGGAATATTGCACTAATAACGAATGATGACACTTATGAAGCTCTCTTTCCTTCTATCTTCTCCAACTCTGCCTTTCTTGTTATGTCACTCAAGCACTTCTCCACCAAGCTGCTTAGGTCTAATTACCTATCTCTCCAATATCATCTCACCCTATAGAGTATCATGACACACTATATGCCCTCTTTATATGGTCATAAATACCGCCTTTACTTCTTTACCCTCCCCTCTTGCTCGCACTTTTCCTTACTCACCCATCTACTAAATAAGCCTTTTTCACATTGCTTATATACATGACTCGTGATCATAACACACCTAGTTCGGCCATAATAGGGCATATAACCTTTAAAAAAATGAGAACATTATAAAATTTCCATATAAAAGACCACTTAGGTCTAAAATAACACCTACAAACTCAAAACCTTCATTAGGGCACAAGTAGCCCTAATACACTCAAACTGCCCTCTCGTCAGAACCAAGACTATTTGGGCTAACATGAATCCTACAAACTCATTTAACTCTACACCATCAAAACATGTTATAAAGCCACCAAAAAGAACAACTCTCCTCACTAGGTCTATGACCTACAAAACCAATCCTAGGAGAATGAATTCAAACCAACATCAAATAACCTCAACTATGTAAGTATGACACCTATATGGAAATATTATTACCTTAGGGTCATCATCAAAATCTCACAACACCATCACTCGGACTGAAACATCACCAAAACACCTCTGCAACCAGGACCACCAAAACTGTCTAAAACTACCCCAAAACCAGTCTTGCAAGATAAATCATAACAAACATCCTAAGGGCTCAAACCTGATCTAAAACCATCATATGCATGTATTATGGATTCCCAATTTCCTCAAATAATAATTTATCCAATAGCTCCAATGCAGAACTTTGGAGAAAACACAACTTTTTCATAAACTTACAAATTATTGTGGGGTCCACACACTATCAAGACACCTAAATTCCACCTAGATAAAGATGAAGGAATCCTCTGCAAGATCCAATCATCATAAAAGAAAATCCAATCCATTTTGGGTGACTATGAATAATTTATTCTTCATTGTTTTTCAACTAAGGGTTAAGAAGGGTTTAAGACCTCCTCAACTTCTTAACAATTGTTCATAAAAATTTACCCCTCAAACTGCAAAATAATGCCAATAACATTGGTATAGGACCCTTCCCCAACTACCATGAAGAGATTAGCCTCCCATGCATACTTCACACATGCCAATGAGCATCAAATAGACCACCTTGAGCTGGGTTTTTCACTTTCTAGGAACACTGTAGGGCTAAAAATCAATTTGCATGATAAATCTAGCAAGCAAACATATAAAACTTCTCCCACACCACTAAAACAACCTAATAAACCTTCCAAAAAGATCATATTTCCATATCCATGCTGAAATCTGACTTGTTCACCTCATTAGGTCACCTAGGGCTTAAAAATAGGTCTAGGTACAAATTCAGAAAGTAGTCTTAACCCTATACCTGCACTCTGAGACACTTGTGAGTGTCCCTACACCTCATCCTTATGCCCCCCATGCTCTCACCAAACTTATCTAACTTCTACATACATGTACTCCATTATGACACACCTCATCCTGTTGACTAGGCCTTTAAACTAGGCTTCTTGATCACCTTGCACCAAAAATCCTAACTTCCTCATGACATTGTCACTCTTTCCCACTTAAAAAACCATTTAACATGTTTCATGTCACCATCAAAAACTTAATCTACCTCTGCATCACTCCTACAATTTAACACTTTCTCAAGATACCTCAAGACATCATGCCATTTCATCAAGCAACTCAACACAACACATGACACTAATAATCAACATTCATCTCCTCTTCCTTTTGACATCAGTGAAACCTCATAAATCAATGACAACATCACTCTCATCATATCAATTTGACATAAATGATAACAAAATGCTAACAATCTCCCCTTTTTTCATTGATGACAAACACAACTATCCCATTCTGCCCCTAAGGTACTCATATGTGCTATGTAGTCTCATTATTCACCTCTAACTCATCTTTTATACCCCAAGTGTGTCGGCCTATCAACCAAGCATTGGGCATTCACCCAAGGCATACCCAGGTGTTGAGCCCCTCCTTTATGTGAGCCTTGTGAGAATATTTCTCCCTTAATGGAGTAATGGTTTTTAGAACAAAAACATGCATACAAAGGTAGTGAATCTAATTCTAAACACAAATGCTCCATGAGATAAACATAAACATCACAACAACATAATGGAATCAGATCTAAACCATGAATAACATGAAAAACACTCTAGGGTTTGGCCTATAAACACATGTATCTAGAACATAGCTTCATATATTGATTATAAACGTTCATAGTAGACATATTACATTAAAAAGGGTCATATCAGATCATATACATCAAGGAATATCATCCCATCTGTACAAAACTACTCTACATAGAGAACGCTAGCTATGTTCTTCCATTTCAGCTCTGGTTTTATACCCAAGCGCTTACATCTATGCATAACATCATCCTCTCCTAGCCTCTCCCTATTGCTAACAGTAGCAACAACCTACAATAACAATGACAACTCCTAACATCATGTTAGCATATGGATTTGCACGCATGCAAATGACATGCAATAGTGTGGGAACGAAGTCCCTCCTCAATGAAAGTGAGGCTGCCTTTATTGAAAACCAAAACTTTATTTACATATATACATTCAAAATTGTATGTGGGGGGTGTTTTGGAACATCAATGGAAAGAAAAGTGAATGAGGGAGATGGATTGGAATGAAGGAAAGGAGTGGAATGGGATGAACTGAAAGAACATGCAAGAGTTAGGTAAAAACAAAGCCTAATATTGCATAAAGATGAAAGATGAATAACCAACACAAATAAAACGGAGTTTGAGTTAGCCAAACAAGAACGTGTAAAAGGGAACACACATGAGCAAGTGGATAATCAGAGCTTGATCACTGTGAACTAGAACAAATAATTAATAACGTTGACAATAAGATCAAAGATAATTTTTTCATGTAAGATTCAAAACACCTAACATCTAATGAACATAAGAACATCAAATGTTACAAGAGACAATGAATGAGACATAAAATTCGTATTCCATTAACTCCAAAATGTTTTTCACAAAAGAACACAAAGTTTCTTCCTGAAACAAAGCTTGCATAAAAGTATTTTCTTCTCCTCTCTCAAAGTCAACCTTTACAAATGAGCCCCTCACTTCCTTTTATAACCCAAAAGTTGGTTACAAAGTAGTTAGGGTTTTACATGATCATTAAATAAGGCACTTAAGTGACCTTTGACTTTTTCAACAACTTTCTTAAAGACAACCCAAAAATAGAAATTACTTAAAATATCCATTGTTTCCTGAAAACAAATAACAACACCTTTTAAAATATACAATAATAACCAATGCCTTATCCATTGAAATGGGGTTCGCCTATCTCAAGTGTATGAGAAATGGACTCTCCCACTTCATTAGATACCAAGAAAATCAACTCCCTGCACCGCCGATGAAATTAGGATCTACCGCTTTTGCCAGTTGAAAGGATCTAAACCTTCCTAAATTTTCAAACATATTTTCTTCTTCTGGAGGTTCACTTGGTCGAAGAATAGCCTCACAAAATACCTATAATTCAAGAATTCTACTTGGCATATCATTTAAATTAACAATTTTGGATTGAGCATTCTCAAATAAGTTCTTTAATTTGATGCACCGCTCCATGGAAACTGACGAGAAGTTATTGGTAGGATTGTACATGTCCTTAAACAATTATGAAAATTGTTCTTCCACCTGCTCTGATGAACACCTTTGATTATGCTCATTTACGAGGTTACAAGGAATCCCAGCCATGAATTCCTGAATCAAGGAGAGTGAAGTGAAGGCTTCATTGCACATAATTTCATAATGGATCATAGAATCCTTGAGAATCATTTTTCTTGATTTAAGATGCAGACACCAAAGAAAACGTGTCCCTCGATGTTCAAATTTGAAAATTCCTTCAATAGCTAAAATTGAAGATTCCATACTTGTCATCTCTTGTAAACTAGGCAATATCTCATCCAAATTTGATATAGCAGAAACAAAAGTTTCTTTGAAAGAAAGAATTGGATCAAAATACGCATTGACATCTTCATGAAGCTTAACCGCGGTTTTGATCATCCCCTGGCCTAAAACGAGAATCTCTGAAAGCTAAGTTTTAGTGACATGGCCCAATGTGTTTATTTCCTTTGACAAATTGAGAGTATCTTCATCTGGGGCAGCCACTACATCAGGTACTAGGAAGGTGGATGATATAGGATTTATCAAATGTTGAAGATATTCCACCAATTGATTCTTTTTAGCCTTGAGCTGAGAGTTTTGAGACTTGTATTTCTCAAGTCTTTTTAGCACGATATCAATTGAATCATGAGCCATCGCCATGTCACTTTCTAATGTATATCTTCCAAGTCCAAGTCTGGAAACTTCATAGTCGGCAGGTGTCATAACATCGCACTCTTTATCAACTTGTGGAATGGCAAGGTCTGCAAATTTGTTTCCATCATTATTCACCATTATTTGAGAAAGCACCTTAGGATTTTTAGGAATGACATCATTCGAAAGTTTGAAAAGGGCATCAAAATCAATGTCAATTGGCTTAACAACTCTCTTCCTTTTATTTACTTCGGAATTAACCAAAGAAGGAGTATCATTCACTATTTCAGCATATAGAATCCTGGAGCTTGAATTAATATTCTCATTATTCTCGACATCATGAGATCCTTCTTGAATCCTATTTACGACCTCGATTTGATGAGAAATAACCTCAATATCCACTTCCTGATTATTTGGGAGACTTTGGGAAATGCCTTCATGAACTACATGCTCTGAAGTGTTTGATATTTGAATTACCTGCACCTGAGTGGATGTTTGTCACTAAGCATGGCTAAGGATCATTTGCTGCTAGCTTCTTAACACTATTAACGATGTGGGTAGAAGAATCTCTACTCGAGGTAGAAAATCTAGACACACGCTCTCTTCCTTCTTCAGGGTTAGGATCTTTAGATCTTTCTCCTTGTGACACGTTACTTGGCGAAGTGGATTTTGGCAACCACTCTTTTCTTGCTTGTTGTGTGTGATTGGATGGTAATGAGGTTGATTGCGAAGAGACTTTGGTCAAATGGAGACCCCCTCGTATTGGCAATTTTTGTGATCTCGAAACATGATCTGGAATGGATTGCAATTTGGTAAGTTCTCTGTCATACCAAGATATGCTTCTTTCAATAATTGGTTGGTTCTTGCCATCAAGAGAAAATTCATCTCTTTTAGTCCAGTCGATTCGAGGCAATGGGGTAAAGGCAACGACATCATATGAGGGATCAACAACATCCTCATCTTCATCTATGAATGAATCGGAAGGACTCCTAATGCGGAAGGCCTTGATTTGAGCAAGTGTTAGGTGAGAGTACTCCCATCTTCTAACCTCATGTTCATCCGAACAAGCAACCCAAAAATCTTCCATGGTAGGATTATGCTAGTACTTTGCTCCCATAATCTTTTGCGTATATCCATTGATATCAAATTGGGCTCTCTTCACATATGGATGAATGGTTATGAGAGTGAACTCTTTTTCCATGAGTTTTGCACTGAAAATATTTGGATATGGTATTCTCTGATTTGAATTGGAAAATGAATTCCTGAATGGTGCTTGTCACTAAGAAGGTAGTGAACTTGGAATAATTGTCGCGCCAACTCCATTAATGCCCATCTGTCACTGATGTACTTAGGAAGTTTCCACGGGGTACCAGTAAAACCACTCACGCGAATGTAGGAAAAAGATGAAAATTGAATAAACTAGGTTCCCCATTGGGAAATGACACTCATGGCTTCTTTGGAAAACCTTTCCTCAGTATTCCGATTTAGGTTCTGGATCACGCGGAAGGTGAATGCATCGTTGAATCTTCTAAAATGGTGAGAACTATTTTTGAAACTGAGTTGAGGGTAATAATGAAAAACACTGTTTGACGGCCCCATGACTCCTCTCGTTTCAAGTCTCGAAAATAGCTTTCTTCTTGCTACTGCATAAGTCAAATACGATGTCATGTAGAAGCATCCAATCATCTTAACTTCTATCAATTGTTTGTGAAGGGTGTTACTGATGATGGTGGCCCAATCCACAAACTCTTTCTTGGCTAAGATGATACAGATAAACTGGTACATCCATGGGTGGAAAATCCTAGTAGAAGGTAGAACGAAAACTCGACTTAGAAGAGTGATCATGTCTTTGATTTCTTCCACAAACTCAATGAGGTACAATTCTTTGGGAAGCCTGTCAATTCGAGGTCTCTTGGTTACTAACCAGTTGTTGTTAACCATCTTGCTCCATCTCTGGGGTTCTTCATCCCAGAATTATTGTGCTGATTGGCGAGTGATATCCACATTCTTGGGAAAGTCGGGTATGCCGAGCAATTCCTCAATGTGTTTTGGTGTGAATAAGAGGAAAGACTCGCTATTATCTTCAAAAATTCCTTGTCTCTCAGGGTCATAATGCTCCACGTAAGTAATAATCAATTCCGGACACTGCACCGAGACAGGAAACGCTGTTGCTTGGGGTAGACCACTATGGTAAAGTCTATATGAGAAAGTGGTTTTGCCTTAAGTTTTCACCCGCTCGCAAAATTGTTGCACATTGATGTGACCTAGATTTGTATCGGTGATGTTGTCATATGTTGACTTAATGGAACTGGGAGGGATAATTCCTTGGAATTCATATTTCAGGGCAGATTGGTTAGATTTCTCCACTGGCTTCCTCGATCTCCTTGCAGATTTGTTAGATTTATCGGCCATTATGAATTTAATAGAAAAGTGACTCAGGGATGCAAAATAACGCAAACGGGGCCGGGTCTCAGTGTCCAAAACCCCGTCGATGCAAGAAAAATATTTTCTGTTATATTATTATTATTATTATTATTTTAAATAAAATAATAACTGTCCCAAATTACAATTTTTTTTTTTACTTTTAACGTCCCTCGTACTTACATTTCTTAATTTTCCAATAAATACATCTTCAATTTAAAGGGTTAGAAAAACCTGTGAATAGGAAGGACGCGCATGCCACCCAAAAAAGAAAGAAAGATACGCCTCTGTCGTGTGTGTGTTAGAATTGATTTTAGGATGTTGATTCCACTGGTTGGCACGCTATCTGTTTTTAGAGGTGATAACAAAATGGCGATCTCGGGTGTAGGATTAGCATACAACTACACACACCCTTCTCCATCTTTACTCAGGCCGAACCGTAGGCATCCCGCCATTTCTGTATCAAGGTAACCTCTTCAATATCTACAGAAGATGGCCTAGCGGGAGGTCCCATGGGCGCGCCCCCTCTTTCTCTGCCTCCAGGGTTCAAGCCCCCAAAGCCCCGTAGGTTTTATGTGGCTTAAGATACTGGCAGCGTCTTTCGCATTGCCCCTCAGACTAGGCTGTGAAGCTCTGGCACAAGGGTACGCTCTCTCAAACTTGCTCATCCCGTCCACACTTTACACCACAAAATTCGAACGAGACCATTAAATAAATGGAATGAAATCGGTGCTTAATCCTTTACGCTCTCAACTTAGAAATTTTTAGTTACAATGTATATCGACTAACCTCTTATCCGCATCATGCACTGTGAATTCCTGTTTTGCTATATTACTCGATGTACATGACCGTAACTCATATGTTTTTCCTTCTTATTTAATGGAACCTGTAACTATTTGCGGAAACTTGTACCTGAGATAAGAGTAGCTATATCGAACATCGCGGTTCTAATAAAATACTAGTTTCAGTGGCATTTACCATGTGCTTCACCCGGGTGTTATTGAGTGGCTTCTGCAATGTGGTTCTAGATATTAGAGAAGCCGATTGTAGCCAACTCGAAACCATTAGATAATTCCTCCTTATTTCACAATATTCAATATTTTGTATCTTGTGAAACTAGATGTTCATAAGAGACATAACCTTGCCCTCTTAGCCTCGTAAGTGTTGCTTATGTGTTTCTCATATGTGTCTTTTCGAGCCAAATTCTTTCACATTGTTACAGATTTTCTCCTCTTTTTGCTCTTCCTATCTCTCCTCTATAGTTTTTCTTCTTTTCCCTTGCATTTCCTCCTAAACTGCGATTTTCCTTAAAAATGTGAATCCAAAACTGTTTCAGAAAGTTGTGGTGATATTTCCCTTCATCTTTCCTTGTGGAATCTTCAAAATCCGTGTGATTTGCAGTTTTCAGTGAAAACTGCGGTGGTCTTTTGTGAGCTTATAAATGGCACTGAGAGGCTTGATTTAGGTTTAAGATTTCTTTCTAAGCATGTTATGTACAAATATTTTCACCATGTGGTCAGATTGTACTGAAATAGTTGCATTTTCCACCATGTTATTCAGGTGTGTTATATTGTGGGATGCGACAAAATATTATGTCCTTCAGAAGAAATAAGAAGGAAAGCTTCACACAACTCTTTCCAACGAGTTTGACGGAGGAAGTTATGAGGATTAATCCAACTTCCTCTCTTCCTGTGTAGTGGACTTAAGTGCCAGGGGGAAATGGGGAAAACAACGACCAATTGCCAACGGGAATGACAAAGTGGGCTAGCAATCCCCGTTCAATTCCCCATGTGGGAAATTGAGGAATTTGTTGCCCGTTGGCCAATCCATGATTTGACAATTGGTGGAGAAAATCCCACGTGTGGGAAATTTGAAGAAGATTGCCAGGAAAGGGGAAATCTGGGTTCGGGAAGCCAAATTGGTATTCCCGACAGTTGGAAGCGTAAGCTTACTTCCCTGGCAATAAAAATTTGTTGAATGAACTTTTAATTAATAATTATTTAATTAAATACTCTCAAGTTATTTAAAAGTTAATTTTATGAAACAAGGAGTGATTAATTAATTAAATATTAATTAATTAATTTTAATGTATTTTAACGCGATTTAAAGCCTGGTTGGTAGAGTTCTCGCCCGAAAAGGATGAAACGATCACAAAAATGAGACGATCGCAATGAGGGCAATGAACCACAAGAGAAACACTTTTGAAAATTTTCAATTTTTTTCATTTTTTATTATTTTATAATTTTGCAAAGTCAAAATTAGCTGATAACACATCACAACCCACAATATTCTTGAAGCACTTTGTTGCCTCTACAACTTCTTCTATTTCAAACCCAAGCAATCCTTTAAACAATATATGGATCCTTCACCACCATAGCATCACCCATGAGCAGATCACATGCTAGGTGGAAATATGGTCCTCCATGATTAATTGCTTGTGCTAGCTTGCAAAAGCCTCCACTATTTGTAATGATCCTGCTAAAGAATATTCCCTTCATGGAATATTCTTTCCTTGAGCTCCAAGACTCCAGGCTAGCACTTTATCCACTCATTATGCCCACTTGAGCCTTCACGTGTTTTTCCTACGATGCCACCTTGGAAATGTGGCTAAGTCCCCAAATTATTTCCTACTTATGATGCACACCAACCTTTTCCCCTGTGTTCCTTTCCTTGAGAGATTTTCTACCTTACTTGCCCTGTGTGAATGCTCTCTTCCTATACCTCATGACTTAGTCAATTTCGGGGTCTAACGTCACCCCACACTAAATTTTTTGTCTTTCCTTAGAAACAACATGTTCTTCTGAAATGAATAAATAATATGAAGAAAGAATAACATGCTTCCATATTGTGCTAAATAATAGAATTATTTCATCACTGCTAAAGGAGAATTGAGAATTCTTTATTCAATCCTTTTTTAATCTTACTCTAAGTGTCCACCTCATTTTGCACTTGTTGATACAAATCCCCTATCAATGCATTGAATTCATCAAATGACATGTCATCACCCTTAGGATTTAGAGTATCAACAATGTTTTCCATCTGTTTCCTAAGGTCACCCTTAGTGTATCCATCGAGTGAGTGACTTGTGGATACAATCCTTTCACTTTATTTTTAATCGAGACCCTTAGTCCTTCGATCAATTTAGACTTATTCTTGACCTTAGCAATTATTTTTTCTCATTCTTCCCTGTTACCCTTGCTATTCTCCTAAAAACTCCTTCAGGTCTGCTTCATGGGTAGTAACCAATATACCTGCCACTATATCCCTATCTCCACATTTTTCATAAAAAACTTCAACCATGTGTGTCATGGTTCTCACTGAGGCAAGGAGCTCAGAGTATCGAGTTATTTTATTCCCAATATTTAACTTTTCCTTCTCCTTCTGCCACGTCATTATCTCATTTTTTGACTCTAAAGAAAGTGGTTGTCTTTCCATTGTGAGAATGCACGTCAAGTATTCCAAGAAGTGCATGGTTGACTCATAGTTTTTCTTAGGAGGGGCCAGATTCGGGTGCTTTAGGACAATGGAATTTGAAATAACATATACCTTCTTATAGGCTTTGCATACCTTCACCTTTTCATCCCTAAGCTCACACCTTAAGTGTGCATTGATCAATTCCATTTGTTTTATCTCCATGTCCCTCTCAATTAAATCCTCATTATTTTTCTCAAGTTCGTCCTCCAAGAATCTTATTCTTTCATTATTTCCAAATATTCTTGCTTCCACCTCTATCGATACCTTGTTGAATGCATTAAATATTTTCTCATCAAATAACCGTTGGGAATCCAAAATAGGGTTTACCCCCTCAGTCCCTGGTGGCTCCATCAATGCATATTTTTTAACCTTGAATTTGGGCTCATCGACATGGGATTCAAAGGCCTAGGATAACATTTTCCTTGTGTGTGGGTATGCACTCTCTTCATCAAAAGATGACCACCAAAGGAGTTGATCTATGGGAACCGTAATTTGGAAGCACGCGTGCATGAACTTGTTTGGATAATTAATGTAAGTCATTACATGTTCTTGTATTAGTACCATGCCCTTTCCACTCATGTGCTTTGCCTTGGGAATACTTACCTATAAACAGGGATCTCTGCCCATGCTTCCATACTCCTCTATGCTTACGCTCTCCTCTATTTCCCTCAGTACCTCATCAGTACCTCAGTCTATCTCATGCTCCACTAAGTGGTGTATAATACCCACCACCTCCTTCTCTACTGTGTCATCTATCTATTCTTTGGTCAGGGTTGGTGTCTTCTAAGCATGTGTCCCCACTTCTTACTCACTACCTCCCACCCTTCTTTATAGTCACTCCTTTCTTCCTAAGAGTCATCCACATCATAAACAACAAGATTTTTAGCTTCCCCACACTCCTCATTTTGTTCTTCGGTCCCATGGAATTATACGCTTTCCATCTCCTAAGAGTCTGACCCTTGTGCAACTCGTCGCTTCTTCTTCACTGATAACTCCTCTAATACAAGGTAATTATATTTCTCATGTGAATCCTCCCTCTGAGATGACTCCTTTGTGGTGGAATTTTTCCTCTAAGTGTGGGTACTTGTGTCGGTACCTAACTCTTATGCCCCAACAATTTAAATTGTATGCGTGCTTTGCACCTTTTCTATAGGAGTCTCCTCTCATTATCACTTCTTTATTACTACTTTCTTTCTCCCTGTAGGGTATTCTGGGATGGATACATCATTCTCAAAATATGCACCCTTTTAAAGATTTGGCCTTAGTTGTACATACACCCTTATTTATGTATTCCTGGAAATAGGTAGTGTCACTGATTTCAACATATGTAAGTCATGAGAGACATACTTATCTACATAAGCACATTTTTTAGGATATACCAAAGTTTGGCGCAACTTGTGGTACTCTTGATCCACCTCACTTAGATCTGATATAAGCTTCTTGGCCTCCTTAAACCTATTGAGGATGCTCTGAATGTACTATGCTATGTGAAGGAGATGGATAACTTACACCAAAGGACTCTTGGTGCCATTGGTCAAAGTAAATTTTTTGATACAAAAGTGTTGATATATAACAAACTTAGCCTCACCATCCACCAATGCTAGAAATTTTTTAGGAATTCTTCACTCTTCCCTAAAAACATCACACATTCATTTGTACCACTTCTCCAAGCATGCCTTATGAGCAACTGTCATCATGTCATAAGTGTAGGCTTCAAATATTTTAGCAGGAGAGGGTTCCTCATCTGGGTACTCCCCAACATACTTGTTCGTCCCATTAAGCACTCCTATTTTTGAAAACACAATGATGAGAAGGAAGTTACCATACATAATCTTGTCTCCATCACGCACGAAATCTATGATGTCCTTTGCAATAAAGGCTGAGAGGTTGTAGACCATTCCCTCTGAAATCTTGCGACAAACATTCAACCACCTCTTGTTTATCTATGTCCAAGTCTCTTGCCCATTCAACTTGGTGACCATATACATGGCCATCCTCATGACATGATCAGTGATCGATCTGATATAAAGTTTTGAACCCTTCTTGTACTCATATGTCTTTGTCTTCTTGATGGCATCCTTGTCACCTAAGTCATCATCCAATTCAATCTCCTTCGTAGATGAGGCCAAGTGTACTTGGAGATGAGTTGAGCTGGTCAAGTGCATTCTCCTTCCTGTAAAGTAAAAATAGTCCTCATGACACGTAACATCAACCACTGGTATAACCTTTCTAGGATTTTCCAAAATAGGGATACTCGTAGAGTTGTAAGAGTCCAGCCTTCTCCATATTGGTCTTCACCTCATCATCATATACAAGCTTTCCATCCTAGGTCCTCCTTCCTATACAATAGAAAAACTCCAATGCCATTTCCTTTTCATGGTGCTCTTGTCTGATGGTTGTAGTCACTCATAGACATCTTACGTATGTGAGACACCCATTCCTTCCCTAAAAATATGTCATCTCAGGTATTGCATCTCCACATACCATTCTTCATTAAAAGTTGTCAAAACGGATGGTTTTCCTTTGCACTTTCCTTTGACCTTCTTTGGTGAAGTGTTTCCCCCCTTCCTTAGTGCCATTTCATTCTGTCAGGTCTTTGTTAATCCCTCCTTGCATCTTTCTTTACAACAACTCAATCCCTCACCTCCACTTTTATGTGAAATCTCCGTAAAAACACATGCCCTAGATTTGTAAACCCTAACCTGGAGCACCCTTTTCCCATAAGGTAGTGTATTCACTTGCGAGAATCCACTAGACAACCTATTCCACGTACACTCATGTACTCCTGGTTATGTCAATTTCTCACCTTCGCACAAATCTTTCATAATTTCTTTGTAAGAATGCCTTAGATCCAAGAGATCTTCAACAACAAACACAAGGTGAAAAAAATAACTTTCCCTACCTTCTATTTATAGTTTCTTACTTTTCTACACATTAAACTCCGTGCCACATACCACCATACCTCCACATTAAAGTTGACTTTTTCCACAGCTATCCTATGCATGTTTGGTCTAGCACTTTTCCTTCATGCACAAACTAGTGAAAATTCTCTCACAACCTTCTGGCATGTAAAAAACTTTATTGACCACAAATCCTTACGCGCACTCATAGTGTCAAAGGCAATATTCCTCTATGTCCTAATTCTAGTTCTTGACATCGCCTACCTCATGTTTCCCTACTCTTTTTACCCTTGTACGTGGTTTTCTTGAAGCCTTTTGACACCATTCTTCTACCATGAACACTTGTTTTACGTGCTTTTCTCCATTCTATGTGCTTTTGACTTCCAAACCTGGGTCACCAACCAACATTGCTCCCAGACTTGCTTCTTACCAGACTCTTCATAGAGACTCTCCTTTGACACCTTCCACCCCAAACTTAAACAGATGTGTGGTCCTCTGTGCATAAAAACCTTTTCAAAAGTAATTGGCTACCAGCGCACAAACACACCCACAACAAAAAGAAAAGACAAATAAAAGTTACGAAGAAGGGAAACACAAAAAAATAAATGCATTAAGGGAAATCCTAAGATATATGATAATAATTGCCTTATTTACAAACACATTAAAGACTTATTTATAGTAGGGTTCAACCTACTCCCATTAAAATGACCAGGAAACATTGTTCCATCCAGCACTTGTAACTTGTAAGCACCTAAATAAAGTATATGAGATATCAAATATGGACTCAACCAATGTACTTTAATCTTCCTTAGGTGGCGCAAAAACTTGGAATCATACAACAGGACCATCTACCAAACCTCAAACTTCTTGTTCTTGATGTGCATATCATGACATTCCTTTTGCCTGGCCTTTTCCATTTTATGACTCCATCGTGCTATGGCACATTTCTCATCCAGCTTCATCAACTTATCAATACATTCCTCAAGTGCTTATTCATCAGCTAAAACTTTTACACGTGCAATATGTAATGAGGGTAACATAAACTCAACAGGTAATACAACCTCCACACTAAACACAAATTGAAAGGGTGTTTCTTTGTTCAACCTTTTGTAGGTTTTCCAATATGACCATAACACGGCAGAGAATTTGTCATCTCAATCCCTTCTCCCAACATCACAAATCTTTGTTAACGTGTGGCTCAAAATTTTATTAAAGGCCTCAGCAGTCCCATTAGCCTAAGGGTGATAGGGCATAGTCTTGTGATGTGCCACCATGAACTCAACCAACAAGATTCAAACAGTCTCATTTAAGAAATGCGTACCCCTATCACTCATTAAGCTCAACGGGCATCCATATCTATTGATTATGTTCTCCTTTAGGAACCTAGTTGTTGTAGCCGTCATGTAATATTTTGTAGGCACCACTTCTACCCATCTTGTAAGATAATCTGTGTAAGTGATAATGTAGCATGAACCTGTCATTCACGTGGCTGGGGAAATAGGGCCTACAAAATAAATTTCCCACTTCTCGAATGGTTCCGCACTAGTAATAGGCCTTAATGGCATTTCGTCATGCCATCTTGGTTTACCAAGGCATTGACAATGGTCACATGCCTTGCAATATTCAATACAATCCTTATAGATTGTTTCCCACCAAAGACTTGCCAACAAGATCTTGTGTGCAGTCGCATTCCCCACATAGTGACCTCCTGGAATGCCACCATGAGCTTCCTCCATGATTACATCACATTCATGCTCTAGCACACATCGATGCAAGACCTCATCTCGACCAATATTGTACATGTCTCCTCCGATCAACATATAGGGTGTGGCACGTACAACTAACTATGTTTTCTCCAAGACCTTCATTCCTTCTAGCGCCACACCCATTCATAGGAAAAAAAATATCTCCTCTAAGTCAGAGGGTGCACACTACAATCTAAATAATTATGCATCTAGCATCATTTCCTCAATGCTTTATGCATCCTCTCCTAAGTCAATCCATGATAAATGGTTAGATCCCAAATTACTCTTCCATGGTTTCACCACAACCATAAACTCAAACTCCTAAACAATAAGACCCACCTGCATATGCGCCCTTGCAAAATGGGCTTGTTCACCAAGAACTTCAATTCCATGCAGTCCATGTAGAAGATAAAAGGTGTTTCCATAAGATACTACCTAAATTTGTGTAACGCGTAGATCATTGACAATGCCTCATGCTCTATGGTATTATAATTCTGCTACGCTGGGGTTAACTTCCTACTAGCAAAACACAAGGGATGGTCAACAATCCCTTCTCCAGGTTGTGCTAAGACTACTCCAATCACCATACCAAATGCATCAACATGAACATGAAATGACTCATCCCAAGAGGGAAAGAAAAAAATGGGCGCAATGGTAAGCTTTTCTTTCAATGTGTCAAATGCTACCTATTGCGTGTCTCCCTAATAGAACTTAATTTTATGTTTCAATAGCTCTTTTAGGGGCATGGAAATCTGGGAATATACCTTGATGAATTTCCTATAGTACCCTATATGCCCTAGGAACCCACGCACTACACTTTGATTGGTAGGATCCTCCAATCATACTATAACAATAACCTTTGAGGGGTCTACCAGTAAGCCTTATTTGTAAATAATGTGTCCCAACAACATGCCAAAAGGAGTGGAAAAAACACATTTCTTAATATTCAGGGAGATTCTCAACTTCCTGCATCTCTCAAACATCAACCGTAGATTGTCACAATGATCTTTGACTAACCCATACACTGTCCAGTCATCCAGGTAAACTTGTAGAAATTTATGGATGAAGTCTTGAAAGGCCTACACAACAATGCACAAAAACATAACAAGCACGTTCTTCAATCCAAAAGGCATGACTGTATAAGAAAAAATTCCCCATTCAGTGGTGAAAGTTGTTTTCTCCTGGTATTCCTTCACAATTCTCACCTGGTGATAACCTGAGAATCCATCTGTAAAAGAATAAATCTCTTTCCCAGCTACACCTTCAGAATATCTTCAGTAAATGGGGTTGGGAAAGGATCTATGACACACGTAGCATTGAGATCCCTATAGTCTACACATATCCTTATTATTCCATCCTTTTTTATACTAATGACCATGGGGCTTACCCACTCAGATTCCTCAATAGCCTTAATAATTCCAGACTCTATCATTTTGTCAATTTCCTCCTTAACCTTTACGTACAAATTTGGGTTCATTCTATAGGGTCATTTCCTGATGGGGTGCACACCTTCTTTCAACTTGATCCACATTTTTACCAATGAAGGATGAACCCATTTTAACTCATGGTACCCACGTAGGAACAAGTCTTAGAAATAATGCATTAGTTCAACCACTTTCGAAACCTCCTGGTCTTTCCAGTAGTCTCCAATAACAACTTCCTTGGTACCAATGTTAACCTTCTTCATTTTCAAGGGTTCATGGTAGGTGCGCTTTCTCATCTTTCTTATCCAGGATCTCACACGTTCCTTCTGAATGCTCAACATGAAAATTCTCCATCTCCTCACCATCCACTAGGTACACCAACTTACCCTTTTCTTTCTCCATGTAGGTGAACTCAAGTTGTACTTCTTCCACTTCTTCTTCAATGAAGCACACCCCAACTTAGGTTCTCCTATCAACTCCAAAATTCCATCCTTGGCCATGGCACAATATCCCAAAGTAAGGCACTTGACTACCTCCAGTGCCTCATTCACCGATTTCTTAGGGGATTGGTACTCAAAAGTTCTGGATGATATCCACCATCATCTCCTCTTGATTCCCTGTCTAACGACGTAACTCCTGAATGGATGTACCAGGCATGCGCACAACCCTTGCAAGGTGGAATAAAACTTATGCACCCATAGGGAAGGGGGTAAAGCTTCCATGCCTCCCATCTAAGTCTTCTCACACTCCCGAACATGGCATGAGGCACGTCCTTTTCCATCATAGTCACAAATCTGAGTTGGTGCATTACTTCGGAGAAACCTTACAGAGATGACGATTCTCAGCTCGTGCCATTTTAAAAGATTGTCTCGATGGGTCACCCACCATCGTTCCACACAAAGTATAGGTAAGCATATTCCTTCTCTCCACTTGAGACTTCCATTGGATCTCCTTTTGTGAAAAAAAACATCAGGGTTTCCCTCCCTAGTGTATAGTGGCAATGACCTTCATCCCTAGTGCCTAACTAAGCACATCTTGACAACTCTTAGTCCCAGTGTCCTTTAGATACCTTCCAACCAACTCATATGTCACATGCCCAATTTTCACAAGAAATGTTGGTTGTATCACTTATAGACTGAGCATCGTCCCACTGAATGACCCCTTCCTTTGATGGTTGAATGAACTTTGGGTCCCTGATGGTGTGCACATATATCTTGTTTAAGTATTCTTCACCCAATGGTTCCACATAAGGCACAAATTGTCCATCAGTTAGTGGAATGATCACATGCTCCTCCTTGTTCTCAAAATTGATGTAGCCTTTATTGAAACATAGGTCAACATTGTTTTCATAGCACCAAGGGTGCCCAAGTAATGTTGGGAAACTATCAGCCTCAGCAAGCTCTAGAACCTCAAAATCTCTAGTAAAATTTTCCCCTTGAATAGTTATGGATGCACCTTTCAACACTCCTAGAGGCATGGCCTTTGTCCTATTAGCCATGTACAACACATTTGAAGATGGTTGTAATGGGGGCCTCCCCATTTGATTCCATGTATCTAGAGTAAGGACATTGACCTTCATGCCTGTGTCAATCAATATATTACTCAGGAGCCACCCATCAACAACTACATTCAGTGTGATCTCCTTATCATAATCAATGTTGTGAGGAGGTAGGTTAGCATGTAGGAATTGTCTCTCTGCTCTCCTCCAAGCGCATGGTACCTTTTCTCTCAGCCATTCTCCCAACAGAGGAATAATTTTCTCCTATTGTAGCATCCAACACACTTCCCTAACCTCATCCATATCCTACTGAGGAACCTCAACACTCTTCTTCTACTCCAACTGGCATGATTGCTCCTTCAGACACTAGATTTCTCCTTGCAAAATCCTAATCACCTCCATGGTTTCTTGGTACACCTCCTTCTGGTGGGTAGGATCAATATATTTCCCATGTATCACTTCTTCTCTTATAATAAGAGGTCTCTAATTTTATATCTCTCAGGTGTGTTTAGCCTCAGCATGTGTAGTGACCAAAACAAGCTCTAGCTTGGAGTTAAGTGCTACCCTCGACATCCATTGTGGGTCGGTCCTCTTTACACTCACCATCCCCATGCATTTTTCCTTCTTCTGGTTCTTTCTCATGTGGTCATACAACTCTAGAAATTCTTCATACTTGTGCTTCTTCCCACACCATGAGCACTGCAACAAATCAGGGCACTCGCACTTGTAGTGTTCAGTCAATCCACAATTGTAACAGGTCCCACGGGGAAATTCACCTCTTCCTCCATGACCGTTATGGCCTCTGAAGCCTCCACAAAAACCTCTTCCTCAACCTCCTCCATCCACACACCCTTCATACTAATGATCCTCATCCTTAGAACTACTCCCAATGCTGGTCTGGTGCACACCGAGATCAATGGCATCATGGATTTGGTCTATCAATTGACAGTCCTTCATATCATGAGTAGTGGATGTGCAAATCTTATAATAGTAGGACACGTTCTTGTTGATCGCATTGCAACAATGGGCATCTACTTGCATCATGATCTCCATGATAGATTTCACAATCTACTGACATGGTATGTAACACCTTTCATGGGAAACTATCCTTTGTGTGCCCCTCCACTTCACAATCCATGCACCAAAGTCCACCACGTGTTTTCATGAGCCAAATTCACAGACAACTTCTCAAGTTGTTTAGCCATGGAAGCAATTTGAGCTTCCAAAAATGGACTCATGGTAGTGTCAACACTCCCCACAGCCTCATCACGCAAAGCAACCTCCAAGGCCTCACGTGGATCCGTGAAAGTTTTGTGTGAAAGGGATCACCTGAAGGGCATGATCAAGCCCCCGACAAACCATTTTGCATGCTAGGATGGATGGATATCATAGGATAACTTTGATAGGAGAGTCTTAAAATGTGCGTCATACTCCTGCATGCCCTCCGACATACCTTATTATATTTCCTTCAACACATTGATGCTCTTCTATTTGAACTTAGGAATGTGAAACTCTGCTAAGAATTCATCATGCAACACAGTATAATCCACCACCATCTGATGGGGGTCATACTTCCGGTACCAACTATGTGCATGCCCTTGCAATGTAGTTACAAACTGACTTACTTTTATGCTTCTAGGGTAGTGATGCCCTTTGTGCGCCATAACAACTCACACTTGTGTACATGCTCTACAACATCCTCAACACCCTTGTAATTAGGTAAATGGAGTGACATCTCATAAAACACATGTTGATGGTGTTGTGGACCTTACCCACCAGATCTAGGACCTTGATTCCCTCCTGTGTTTCCTCCACCACCAGATCCACTAGATCCACTAGCTCCTATTCCTCCAGATCCACCTGATCCTCCTCCCATAGCAGGTAAGGGTCCTGAAGTAGTTACACTCTCTATCCCCACCATTGTGCTAAACTACATGCCGACAGTTCGTGATACCGAACCACTCCCAGATGTGTTTCCCACCACACTTCTAGACGTGATACCCAAACTTTGTGAACCCACACCTTGCCCAAATGATGTGCCAGAAAAAATACCTCCAAACACTAGAAATGTCTGTGTGGCCATAGATGGGTGTAATGTAAAATGATATCTACCTAATGCTACTTGCTCACTAACACCAAATGAACTAGAAATACTTGTCTCAAATACTAGGAAAACTAAGCGCCAGGGTTTAGTCACCAGGTGGGTTAAGATGTACACCTATGGCTCTTATTCTTTCTCCATATGAAAATCTCTCACTAGAAGTTGAGGGGGTTTCTCTCCCATGCTTTCCAAGATGGGGTAGCATAGACTGCTCAGGTCCCACGCCCTCCACGCAAACCTCAAATCCTTCCCACAACATATCCTCTCCATAAGTCCATCACACCAGAACTTCACAGTTGTCTCACCAACTCCCTTTCTCATGCTTCATTATACTTGAGCCGCCTCTCCTCTCTCTCTACTTCCACCGCAAGGTCTGCCATCTCCACCACACCAGACTTTCACACCCTGTGCCTAGTGAGAGTTTAGCCAGCCATAGGAAATGCTTCCAAACTCGAAGTAATAATCAATATCTTGATGGCTAATGTAAAACACACAAGAAAGATCCTTTGGGTTCTTGCAAGAACTCAAACTCAACAACCTCTAGACAATAATAAGTTGAGATTGTGTACTCCAACGTGTATACTAGTCAACACACCTCTCCACTAGTGATCAACAACAGGAGTCTAGGTCAGATCAACATCCTGCAACCACTGATATTCCTCCTGGGTCCAAACATGAGGTCTATAGTACCAACTCATCCTTGATGCATATGCTGAGAGCCATTCATACAACTCTACTGGGAAACAATATAATAATGTCTCATAGAGCTCGTGATATAGGTTCTCCTCCACCCATTTACATGCATCAAACTTAGATCCAGTACTAAACCTATAAGAAAAATCATCCTCCATGCTTTTAAGCTAGGTCTTGACATGTCCAAGGTTAGACGCTCTATCATCACACATCATTCTCACGACTTCAAAATAGGTCCCGATAATGGAACCAAAATGTAGTCTCATTATTTACCTCTAACTCCTCTTTTAAACCCCAAGTGTGCCGACCTATCACCCAAGTGTTGGGTGCTCACCCGAGGTGCACGCAAGTGTCGAGCCCCTCCTTTATGTGAGCCTTGTGAGAATATTTTTCCATTAATGGGGGAATGGTTTACAGAACAAAAACATGCATGTAATCTAATACAGAGGTAGTGAATCTAGTTCTAAACATAAATGCTTCATGAGATAAACATAAAAATCACACAAACATAATGGAATCAGATCTGAACCATGAATAACATGAAAACACATTAGGGTTTGGTATATAAACACAGATATCTAGAACAGAGCTTCATATATTGATTATAAACATTCACAATGGCCATATTACATAAAAAATGGTCATATCAAACCATATACATCAAGGAATAACATCCCATCCCTACAAAACTAGTCTGCACAGATAACCCTAGCTATGTTATTCCATTTCAACTCTATTTTAAGACCCGAGAATCTACATCTATGCATAGCATCATCCTCTCCTAGCCTCTCCCTAGTGCTAATAGTAGCAACAACCTACAACAACAATGGTAACTCCTAACATGATAACCCACAACATTCTTGCAGCACTTCATTGCCTCTCCAACTTCTTTTATTTCGGACCCAATCACTCCTTTAAATAGAATCTGGATCCTTCACCGCCATAGCTTCACCCATGAGCAGATCGCATGCCAAGTGGAAATGTGGTCCTCCATAGTTGAGTGCTTTTGCCAGCTCGTAAAAGCCTCCACTAACTGTAATGATCCTCCTAAAGAGTATTCCCTTCATGGAATATTCTTTCCTTGAGCTCCAAGACTCCAGGCTGACACCTTATCCACTCATTACGCCTACTCGAGCCTTCATGTGTTTTTCCTGTGACGCCACCTTGGAAATGAGGCTAAGTCCCTAAACACTTTCCTGCTTCCACGCACTAACCTTTTCTCCCACGCACTTTTCTTCAGCACTTTTCTACCTTACTTTCCCTACACACGCACACTCTTCCTCTACTTGGTACTTAGTCAATTTCAAGTTCTAACATGATATCAACTCATTCTCCCCCTTTTGATATTAATGACAAATAAACATACCTACAACTTCTTCTTCTGACATCACATTAGGCTCAACACTTGGCTGAGACATCAAGAAAATAGGTTCCATTTGACCTCTTTCATATCTATTTTGACTCCTTTCATGATGCCAACAAAATTTCTTAAATGCTATCAACATGCTTCAACTTGTTTTCATGTCTTACATACCTTGGCACAAATCACCTACTCATGGAGCTCTTCTCAACTCCCCCTTAGACCTAGAAACCTTATGACTAATTCCAAATTTGATCTCATGTAAAACCATACTCACATGCTCTTGACACCAATGGACCAAACTTGACATACCAATTGTAAGGAATAATGAAAAACCTCTTACATTTTAAGGACCACACAACACTTCTCAACTACCATTAGCTTCTTGACTTCTTGAACAACTTTTGGATCTTAATCATACCTCTCAAACCTACCTTGTGAAACTGCATACCTACTGATATAGATAGCTTGAACTCATTATGCATCTTAATACTATCTTGAATTCATACACCTCCTTTGGCATCGCATAAAGAACGTAACCATGCTCTACTATCTAAAACATTCACTCAAAAGTTACTTTCCCTTGAATATTCTTCTTCTCATCTCCCCTTAAGTTCTTATCGGATTCTTGACACCACATGCTACTTTGATTAGCTTAAGGAGAAAATGAACCAATATGAGATTTAAAAAATTTGGGACATCCTTCTTTGATAGTATAAACTCTAACTCAAACAACACAAACATACCTTATCCTTTGAATCACAAAGCCACTAAGATCCCCCTTATTCATACACTCTTGTCTCTCTATCTGATAGGCTTCAAACACATTGTTTGAAGCTCAAATCCTTCTTGAATATATATTAGTGAGTGACCAAATTAAGACATCTCATCACATACCTTTGCAATAATCTCAAGCTCATATTAGGTCACCAAACACAACTCCAAGCTCAAATTCTCACCATACTGCATGCAAACCTTCACATACCATCTTAAAGCCCATGGACCACTTCACTATCCTCCATACCTTCTTCAGACGCATATTATAGATCTTCAAACATAGTATCCTCATTGTACTCTACCTAAATACTTCAAAAACACAAGAACACTCCTATATCTTAGTCATGCTTACAACATACTTCCATGATAGCAACTGTACATATCAAATCACCTAGTAACACAACTTCATGACTATGAAAGGACTAGCCAAGTCACCACATTTCTCTAAACTGACTATATCAACTTAAAGCACATACTTTGTAAACATCTTCAAAAGTCTTCATGCCTGACCTGCAAACACATATCACCAACACATGACACTTTTCCTTTTGTCAATACATCTTTCATGCTTGATTATGACCTAAAAACACAACTATGCTTCAATACTTCATGGAATCATTTTGGGATCATCATTTCATTCATATAGGTTCAAGTATCAACAAACCACTTTGGTCTTATAGACCAATCACCATCTCACAAGGTCGCAAGCCTCAATTTGGTCTCAAAACACTAACTTAATCTCAATCAAGCAACATTATAAGCCTTCATGATTGATGACATGCTTTTCACAACAACACAAACCTTAATAGAGATCATCCTAGCTTATCTACACTTCAAATGCTTCAAGCAAGCTTCAACCAGTCTAACTGATTCAACAAAATTTGATAATTTTATTAAAATTTGAAATGAACAGCTATGATAAATGACATATATTGAATTATAGATGCTAAGTAATTTATTTGATATTATAAATGAAATGAAATGAGAGGGAAAATGTACTTACTTGAATTTAACTTACCTTGCAATGATCTGGGAATGAGCTATGTGATGGAACAAAGGAGAAAAGCATCCTAACGGACCTCAAAAAGTGTTAGAGGAGGAAAATATGGCAAGATTGTGGTGCTTGGAGAAGGATGGGGGCACCTGGTGCGCCTTGGTATGAAATCTAGGTGCCCTAGTCTGTGGAAAAGGTCTGAATCTTATTTTGATATGGTCACTAGGTCTTCACACTTCTTTTCTTCTTGTCGTGTGAGCGTCGATGTGTGATCGTTGGAGAACTGATAAATCTACAATGGAAGAATCACCTGCAAAACCCAAAGCAAAACATCAAATCCCTAAAAAAGAAAGATACATATGAAGGGCTCAGACTATCATTAGTTGCCACAATGGTGGACTTACAACTAAGATCCGTACTACATATTAGATCTAATGTAGTTTTATGTTCTTATGTGTGTAATAATGTCTGTAGGTTTCCCTAATGCCAATGATGCAGAGATAATAAGCAATAGCTAGATAAAAATGTAAATGGTTGATGGAATAGAATAAAATCCCCTTTCTTATACAATTTGTATGCAAAATAATGAGCCCAAATACAATCCCTTGCTCTATGTAGATATCTAGCCATTGATAAGATTAGTTTGCCCCTATAATGGTATGCATGTTGTGTTTATATAGGGATGTCTTGCTTGAATTTTGACACTAATGACTTGACATGACGACTAGTATCTTGGGAGATGAGAGGGAAAACCAAAAAGACCAACCTCAAGTGCGAATATAAAAATCAAATACAAAGAGGACAAGGGCACCCACGATGGACAGGGGCACCTGGGTGTTCCATTCCAAGCCCGGGCACTATTGTCCAAAGGCCAGTGACAATAACTGAGTGAAAAATGTCAGACATGGATCCCCGAGATCTAACCAGAACTATGAGAATGAGTGACAAATTTGTAAGACAAACAACAATAAAGACCAACAATACAAAGAGATGGACTATGGAATGGGTCATCAGTGAATAATTTTCTTACAAAAGATCCATATATAAAACAACATACTTGGTGGTATAATAATAGCAGTAAGTGCATGATTTTGTGACTATACTAATCGACACTTAGACCTTATTAAAGTGCATCATATAACAATGAAAATAACTAAAATTGATCAAACATACCTTGTAACTTTTTAAATAACCTTTTAAATATCTCCTTTACTTGCAATGTAGTTGCTGGCTCAACTCAAACCTAATTTAGGCCTACAAATATACACACAACAATCATCTACCAGAATATCTACCTTAAAGCCGTCTCATAATTTCTTGACTGTACACTTGGTCCTTCTTAAAGCTACACCAGATCTACAACATGGTATCTCACCTCAAGTCTTCATGATAAAAATTTTTGGACACCTGTCATCATGGGGTGCTACACACCATTTATTAGTTCAACACAGTCTACAAGACTTCACATAATAGCTTCTAAAGTGCATACCATTCTTAACACTTAGTATGTATGCACTACATATCGTTTTATACTTTCACATTGGATCGAAATTGTTTGAACTAGATCATATTTTTACACACCATCTGCAGTTGTGTTCTACACTTCAGGAAGTAGTTAAAGGTTGGAGGATGATACTAGACTTTTCTCCCTACACTTCTTCCAATTCTTGGCATGAGATCACCTGAAAAAATCACATTTAGCATAGCGGGCGGAAGATCACCTAAAAAACTCATTCTTCTACATCATCTACAAGATCCTTTCTATCTCTTTTCCTCATCATGGATTAGGTGCACATGTTCCTTTAAATTTTTTATATTTTATATAGTTTATCAAACACTTTTTACTCATTTTCATTATATACATGCACATTTGACTACATGTTCATTCTTTTATTTTACAGGTCCATCCTTATGGGAAGCGGTAGTCACATCACTTCAACATCAACATCGACAACATGTAAAATTGCAACATATACACATGCGCTTCTGCTCTAGGGTCATCATCATCATCACTTTTTACACTTTCTCCTCTCTAGTTTCCACACTCCACATTTTTATCATTCCGTGCTTTCTCTTGTCTCTTGGCACACTTTTCTTCATCAATCTACATGGTTATCAGGTAAAAACCTTAGATCTACTTTATGTTATAAATATTTTTCTCAACAACATAAAGTGGGGGAAAATATAGACACTAAATCATGCACTTTGGGTATCTATCTAGTCTTGATTACATACGATTATTCTTATGATTCCTAAGTAAGAAAATTACTAATTAATCCATGTCTTTGGCAATCTTTGCGTGTTTTCAGTTTCCACTTTTGGTCTTACACTCTTTCTAGCCTAGTATTTCTTTTCATACTTTGGCATTTATCATCTTGGACACCAACGCCTAGCCAAGATACCAACGCCAGGCGTATTCGTTCCCTTTGGGTAGCCCTGACCTCTTTGTACTTTGTTCACATCTTTTGGGCCCTTTCTATCCATTTAGGCATCTTATCTTTTTAGTAGTCAGAATTTTCACGGTTAATTGTAAAATTTAAGCAAGGGAATCATATAAATGTAAAGTTATGTGATCACAATAAAGGACCAAACACTAAGTATTAGCTATCACAGACCTAAAGACGCATCCAAGGACCATTACAAGAGAATTCAAGAATTCATTTAGCATTTACACAAGGGAAAGGTACTTCATTATTCTACATACAGTTCATATGAGGGGAAGTTAATTATTTCATCCACACATCTATGTAAATTCTCTACATCTAGCTACTTTCTTACTATCAAGTGTGACACACACAAGAGCTACCTCGGGCATAATTCTTCACACACCTACATAGAACTACATTAGATCTGAAAGGTAGTAAAATGCTCAGTCATAAGTTCACTTGTTTGAAAATTGAGGAAAGTTTGACCCCTCATTTGTATTTGTTTTTTTGGGATTTGATGCACTTTTGAGGGTTTTGCATGTCATTTATTTATCACAGGTTATGAGCGACATCAAAGATCATTGTGTGACATACTAGCAATAAGAAGCCAAAGATAGTGAACATCTTGCAACCTTACAAAGAAGGTTTCATGAGGGTTTGATTAGTCACAGGTTCCCATAGTAGGTTTTTGGCACCCACAAGTACCCTTGACCCATTTGAGGCACCCCAGTCTAGGAAAATCTTACGGTCACACAAATTTCTGAGGCTCTATGTGACACTTCTCCCTTTCTGTTCATTAGTTCATCACTTCGACATAGTCCAGATTTGATTGTGAATCAACTAAGTCTTATTTTCCCCTCTTTGCAACTAGGGTTTCATACTTTTTAGCTTAATTTTCTTGAGTCAATTTTGTAGTTCATTGCATATTTAATTTACAACACTTACATATTTAGATTAGGCATTTTATTCATTTTTCAAATTTTTACCTAATTAGCAATGTATATTCCTTGAATCTTATATGAATTTTTTTAGTAAATCCTCTTCTGTAGGGTGGGTGGTTTGGTTGGAACCTCACCAATTTTATAATGCCCTTCCAGAGAAATGTGTCTGTGTTGAAGTGGACCTCTCTAAAGAATTTAAAGAGTTTGTGGAGATTCAAATGGGAGACATTTATTACTCTTATTGTATCTTATACATCAATTTGCCTAACACTTTCTTCCGGTGTTAGGCCTTTGATCAAAAGATCAAGGAATGTCCTCTTTATATACCTCACACCACCTAGCAGCTAAGGTGGTTTCAAAAGGGGCCAAACCACCTTATGAGGATGGGTGGAAAACAGTTGGAGGACATAAAAATAAGAACAAGCCAACACAACCCAAGGCCCCTGATTTAAATGGATTGAGTGAGCTAGTTGTTAAGGAACAACACTGTGACCAATGCCCCAAGGAGCCGGTAGTTTTTAAGGACTTTCTTTTACTACTACCTAAATTATCCAACATTCCCAAGGCGGACTCAGTTCTCATGGAGTAGACAAATTCCATAGTTCATTGCTTGACCCTTCCACTGTCACAATTGTTCTTAACAACTGGTTCATAAGGACCATCCAAAAGGGAAAAAATTCCTGCTTACCATTCCCAAGATCATATCCCTGCTGATAGTATGAATTCTATTGAGGAGGAATATATTATAGAATATGTCGGGCAAAGGAAAATTGAGTTGTAGAATTTTTTGAAGAATAACAATACTCAATTCTTGAATAACCAGTTTGATGCCTTGGATGACTTGAATGTGGATGATATGGCCCTTGACCAATGTTTCTCATGAATTACATATCATGGAATGTGCATGGTATTACAAACTCTAACCACAAGTATATTGTTCAAGATAATTTTTAGCATTTTGACAATTTAGATGTGTTGTTTTGCAGGAAGTGAAAGTTAAAGGTTTTCAGTTAGAGATGGTTTATGAACCCATCTGGACTGACAACCTGACATTATGTAGTAATCATGATGGGGGGCGTGGTGGTTTAATTTCCCTTTTTGCTCCTAAATGGTGACCCTTTTTACTGGATCATTATGTCGACCCCACTAATCATGTCATATTGGTCTTATATAATATTGACGGCCACCCTTTTGGCCTCATTAACATTTAAACCTCTAATGATGTGGCTGAAAGAGCTGATCTTTAGTGTTGGATAACTAGTGCAATTCCTTATGCATATTGGGTTAAATGCGGTGATTTTAATATGGTGGATCTTCCCACCAATAAGTGTGGAAACTTGCCTATGCAATGGAAAGTTGACGAAAGGGAATCATTGTTCTTTATGAGCAATAAATTTGGGTTTTATGACCCTAATGCCTCTCTCACTCCCACCTCTAAAGCTTTTTTCACTTGGTCCAATCTTCAGAGAGGATCAGATCATGTCCTTAAACAACTTGTCTAAGCTATGATGTCAAATAGATATTTTTTTGAGTTTGACAACATTTATTCCTTACTTGTGGAAGTTATGTCAGATTTCATCCTTTCAGACCACTCCCCCATTCGATTTCATATCACTTAGAAAAATAGACGACCTTTTTGTCATAAAGGTTAGTTTTTTCTCAATACTTACTTGATGGAACATGGGCCCAATCTCAACCACATCAAGCAGGTGTGAAACCTCTCCCCTTGGCCACATAATTTCGAGAACTATCATCCACCTATACGTTTTAGGATGACCCAATGGTGGGAGGATGTTATGAATAGGATGACTAGATTCCTAAGAATCTATGGTCAACATATGGCTGAAATTCAACACCACTCATAATCTGCTACCACCTCTTCTTTTAGCTGAGCGGTGGTGGCACTTGAAATATATCCTTTCTCTAAAACTTTGTAGCTTCAGGTGGTAAAAATTCATCAGAAAATCCAAATTGTGGATAATTACAATGCTTAGGGAGGGAAAATTTATGCATGTATGCACTAGATTAAAGTGGGGGATCAGGTGTCAATTTTATTTATCTTTCTCTCAAATCCAAACAACCTTATTAACAAATTCATGTCATTTGTGATGGTGGAACTTAGGTTACAGATCCCTAGCTCATGCTTCAGGCCTTTTCCAAGCATTATAAGATGGGTTTTCAAGCTCAAGCTCCCTTAGACAAGAAACAAACATCTCTTAACCAATGTCTGGTTGTCATTCCTTACAAGCTCTCACCAGCTCAAAAGGTAACCTACGACTATATGCTCACCATTGATGACTTGTATGAAGTGGCCATGCAAATGGCTAATGATAAGGCTCCCGTGTGTGATGGCTTCCCATGAAAATTATATAAGACATTGTGGCATATTATTGTCTCGGACCGTCATCAGGTCTATCTTGAAGGATTTCAGAACCAATCACTTGGTGCGCGTATCAATAAGGGGAATATCAAGTTCATTTCAAAACTAGGAGACCATGAGTAAATTACCAGCTGACATCCTATCACCTAACTCAATGTATCTTACAATATTATTACTAAGGCCCTTACAATTTGATTGTGTCATATTCTTCATGTTATCATTCAGTAAGAGAAAACTAACTTTATTCAGGGGTGATACATTCTTGACAATATCATTGCCACCTAGGAGGGCATAAAATGGGATGGAAAATCCAACCAGTATGTTATGTTTATTAAAATTGACTTTGAGAAATCCTATGACATGATAGAATGTACATTCATTGTTGTTATTCTTCAAGCCTTACGCTTTGACCCTATCTTCATCCAATCTGTCCAAATGTTTTTTGTCAATTCCTTGTCCCAAATCACCATTAATGGCCACAACTCAATTCCCTTTGGTTTTTTTACTCCATTCACCAAGGATTCCCTTTAGCACCTGCTATTTATGTTCTTGTGGTGAGAGTTTTGTGTATTAGCTTGTCCAATCCAAATCTTAAGGGCTTCTCGTGGGGATTGCGTTGCCTACTGTGGATAGCTCCTAATTACTCAATGGCCTCTTTGCAGATGACTCCTTCCTTACCTTAATGTAGGAAGAAAATAATATTCACAATGTCATGTATTTCCTTGATATTTTCTGTTCGGATTCAGGATCCTCCATTCAATGGAAAAAAATGAAGTGTTAGAGACAATCCTTCCTCCCTGCACCCACTTGGTTGGATTCTTATGGTTGGAAAATATTAGGCCATGGTGAGATGTTTAAATTTATTGGCATCTGCTTTTCCTTTCAAGCATCTCCTACAAAGATTTGGAAGTATGTGGTTCAACGGGTGGCCAAAAATCTAGAATTTTGGATCACTAAACCACTGTCATTAGTGGGGAAATTCCTGATTTGTGTCAAAGTCCTTAAGGCCACTCATTTCTATTATTTGTCTTGTTGGGTTCCATCCAAAACCTCTGTACAGAAACTAGAAAAACTCCTCAAAGATTTCCTCAGGGCCAATGCCTCTTCTAGAAAAGGGTTTCATAGAGTTGCATGGGAGATCTGTTGCTTTCCTCATGAATATGGATGAATGTGTCTTATTTATATTTTGTGAAAAGGGTAGGAAATTTATGCCAAATGGATTATCCATTACATTAAAGGTTAAAAATCTTGGAAAATCATTTTACGCTATGACATTGAGGAGGGTTCCCCTTATGGCTGCCTATCCTGGAAAGGTTTAGGGTTTTCTAATCTTCTCATTATTCTGGTACCTAACAAAGTTGTCATCACATTCTTGCTTAAAATAATTGAGAAAGCATGGGAAATAATCAAACCATGGAATTAATGGAAAGGAAATGTCTTTCCCAATGACCGTTCTATCAACTAGCAATTTTTGTGGTGGTCACATGTCATTCAAGTCTAGGATCAGTGTCTTGCAGAAGTCCCTGGAATTCTTGTGTTCAAGCTTTTCAAGTATGGAATTCATTCCATTCAATATCTATATTGTAAGAAAACACAATATTAATATCATTTGAATGAGCTAAAAGCTCAATAAAAACTTACCACGTCAAATCATACTAGTATCACTGAAATCATTGATTCAGTTCCTGATCATATGCTACATAAGATATTTTTGTGTCCCTTTCATCCTTGGTGAATGAACGGACTGGAAGTGGTTCATGGATACCCCATTCCGAAATTACTCAACTAGTAAGGGATATTGCTGGCTTTCACCACATTTTCCCATGATTTAAAAGCTCAATACTCGATGGGGATTCAATCTTCTCCTTCTTGTTGGAGAAGGAGGTTGGACATAGTCTGGTCAGCCTATATGGAGCCTAAAATTACGCACTTTCTGTGGTGTATCTTACATCAAAGTCTCCCGATTGGCACAAAAATGATTCAAATTGGTGTTTCAGCTCCCAAATTTCCTTTCTTTGGTCACTTAGAAACCTTACCACCCATGTTCTAGTTTTTATCCAAATCCCAGTGGGTTTGGAATTAGATTCATTCATTCTTTTCCCCATCTGGCTAGAGTGTTTCACCTGGCATAACATATTCTTGTAGGAGATAGCCCAAGATTACCTCCCATGTTTTCCCAGATTTGGCATGCTTTCAGAGGGGATTTTTTTTAGTTATGGAAAGAAATGAATGATTTTTTACATGCTAATACTGAAGTTGATCAATAATTCTCCATGTATAATAAATTAGTGGTTATCTCCAATATGTTATTGCAGATTCAAATACAAGCTAAAAAGGTGACCCTTGAGGTAGAGAACCTTTAGACTCTTCTTCGACATTTGGGTGATGCCCCTTGTAATGTTACTCAGGAGCCACCTTCTCCCTCTTGGCGCTATCTTCCCTATGGCAGCTGTCCCCAAAGAGGTCATCTGAGTTGCTCCCACTGACACTCTTTCAAGCGTGCTCACCGGTCTCTGCACAATAAACTATGGAGAATTCCATCTCCACCAACTTGCCATCAGGGTTAGGGCTCCCCCCATCTTCTCATTAGCTTGGTTAGGGCTTGCTTGTGGCTCCTGAGCCACACACCCATGATGGGTAGAGCCTGCCACCTCTTTCTCTCCCTCTGTCAGATAAGTCCCCCCAGATGGATCTTGCAATCTCTCCCACATGGGTTGTTACTGACAATGAAGAATAATAACTTCTGGGTTCAGGCTAGAATGTGCCACACACTAGAAAAGAACCTTCTTGTCCTGGCGGACCAAATGATCATGACCCCCCCTCTACTGGTCTTTTTTTTGAAACTACTTGACTTCAATGTCTCATAGGTTATTTTTGTTGTATTCCTAGGCGTGTCTTAGTGTGCTCGTGGCTTTGGGTCATGCTCTCATACCACTCAATTTTTTGTTGGAACAATCTTTTATCATGTTTCTTTTAATATAATATAAGATATTTTTCATAAAAAAAGAGTAAGAAGTACATTGTCATAATCATAATCTAAGCAACTGATATGGAAAACATGAAGGTTCTATTTAGGATCACTTTTTATGTCATATTTAGAAATCCTAGAAGACACAAAACCAATAGGTAAAGGATAAGATGCCAATTTGTGTATAAGGGGGTTATTACTAATATAATAGATTTCATTATAGTAAAAGAGGTATAAGAAACTTGATATAATTGTAACACTTGGGCTTGAAAATTATGAACAAGTTTTTCAAGATGTTGTTTATTAGAAGATTAAGGGTAAGCCCATGGTTGTGCTTATTATATATAGGTATAGTAATATACATAGGAATGAACATTATAACATTGTGAAGGGGGTATTGGTTTCCCCTAATATATGTGAATATTGGAGATAGAAATATTATGCGTAGCCATAGTGTATGATGTAACAATGGACTCAAGGCTCTTATATGCATTTATACACATTTTTCCATCTCTAGTAATGTATAAAAGGGCATCAAAGTGTTGAAAACTTTGTAAAATGTTCATATATGTATGTTCATCATCCTTGGTAAGAGTGCATATAATGACATCACATTCATCATGTGAACCTTCCCCTAGAGAAGGGTCTATAAATATATTGGAGATAATAGTAGTAAAGACAAAATCCATACTCCTGTATCAATGCACGGCTCCCCTATCTACCATAACACATGAGTACAAAGTAACCCAAGAAAAGCATTTGGAAAGTAGTAGAGGGCAAATGTCCATAAATATTATGAAACATAGAAAAATAGGCTGTATGTGTGTCATCACAATCATAACGAGATAAAATTCATCAAGCACATCAATAATATCCTCACACATGCTTATATTATTAAGCGACATAGATGTGGGGTCATTAGTATATAAATAAGAAAAGGGTGCTATATAGTACGCCATGAAAACACAAAGGATTAAAATCCTTAAACCAAAGAGATAGATCATGCTCCAAAGAAGAACCCTAAGTCATCTAGGGTTTGAAAAAGGTGAGAGGTTAAATCAAGGGTTAGGTTCACAAAATAATTAGACCCTAAATAAATAAATAAGTGTTTATGTTGTATTTGGTTTTTATTTATTTAAAGGCATAAGAGTTAGAACATGTTGTATATTTTAGATAATTAAAAAAAGTCAATGGAAAAATTAGAATCTATATCCAAATAAATTTGCACTATGTAATGATAAATATTATTTCTTAAAACATAAGAGTATAGGAGTATTGAGTACTTTTATCTAATAGGATCAACTCCAACAGAGACCATTACCACAACTTGAAGCTTTACACAACACATACATAAAAGTTAAGAATAGAAATGGATCAAAATATCCTCATATTATTTAACTCTAAAATGTACAAAATGTTATATCCTTTTTCTACTATTATAGATATATTAAATGAGTGCCTAATAAATAGGCCTTAGGAGTTTGTTTCATGCAACAAAAAATTGTTTCATGAAACCAAAATTTAGTTAGGAAATATTTACACGTACTTATTATGGTGAGTGAAAATAGTTTTCACACAATAATTAACTAACTCACTCCTAATCAAGCTTCACTCATATAGTGGGTGTGAATATAAATAAAAAACTAGTTTAGAAATAGCCCAAAGCATAAGACAATGTAAACAAAACTATTCCAACACCCTCCATTAAGCACAGAGTAGGGAGTGAGAAAAAAGGAAATAAAGAGATTAATGGGTCATAAAAACAAGGCTTGATTAGGCACCCATTTACAAATAAATGGAAAAAATGAGTTATCATGTCTTAAAAAGTGTCATTGCAAGGTACCCAAAAACCTAATAAAACAACTAAAGTAGAGTCATAACTTATCCCACAAGGTGTCCTAAGAGGCACGACTTAAAAACTAACCACAATGTTGAAGTAGATGTATTATATGGAATGAAGGTCATCAAACATAAGTGCACTCAATGGAATTGATATTAACACAAGATTTGATGAGACAAAGTGGTGTAAATCTACTAATGTTTGTTATGTATTGGAAATGCCAAACTTACAAATCACTGCCAAGTCATAATCAAATTCTCTTCCTAGGAGATAAAGTTGTACTAATCAGAAGACATGTCTGGTAAAAATATGTTCACTTAAAATCATTTTGCACTAGTGGTTTGGATCCACTACTTGATCACACAAAAAATTGATGACATTGTAATTCACTAGAATAGCTCCATGTAGGGAGATTACCAATGGTTTATATAATGTAAGATTTTTCCAAACTTTAATTCAATCTACTCAAAGAATATGTAGTCTACCAAATAGAAAAATAAAACATATAGGAAATGGACACAACACCTGAAGAAAAATCAATGCCATGCCCCCATATTACCGAATGGGTGGAGTGGCACTACAAATCTATATGATTAGATAAAACCAACTACTTTAACAATTACAAGATGACATTGTATTATACCATATTAACTACACTTAAAAAGGAGAAAAGCTGAAACAAAATCTTAAGGAGATTGTCAACATGCTTGAAAAGTGTTGAAGATAAAGATGATATATACCTCTTAAGAAGATGGCCCTGGTGGTGATGGGAAAACCATGTAACTGAAGGAGAGAGAAATGATCAAAATGGATCAAAAAATCATGAAATAGTTATATGGGTCTATATATTTAGTGTGATTAAAAATGGTTCTATTTAAAATAACATCACCAAGTGACGCATAAAAAATTTAGAATGTTGTCAATCTTTAAGTAAACCATCTAAAACAAGATACTCTTCCTACAAATTCTAAAGAATATCTTAGATAAAAATAATATTATAATGTAGGAGGAGCAATGAGTGGATCAATAAGATGAATGGTGGAGGATCCATGCATGTAGTATCATCTCAATAAACATTTACATTGCCGCCACATGTGATCAAAAATCCATCCTAAATGAACACATATGGCTGGGGATATTGTGCAAAGGGCATAGCTAGAGCATGAAAGACAACATTAGAATATCTTTTTGTTTGATCATTTGTGAAAAATAAAATCTCAGGATCCTTAAGCCTGAGTGAATCCTGAAGGTATAATAGAACTCATGTGTACCTTATAATCCTCATTAAGAGTCGAGTGAACAAAAATAGGAGTTATGTAAATAAGTGATCAAAATGATTTATTACCTACTTTATTACCAATACTATGGTTTGAATTCCACTTAACATGATAGATATGGGAAATAATACCTTATAAATGTCTATTAATACATCCACTAGAAAATCTGATAGACCGAAGCATCCAAGAACCAAATGTAGTGGTGTGCTTCTCAAAAGAGATATGAAGGTGAAAAGGAGATGGAGTGAGATAAAAAAAGTGTGTAAATGCACTAGGTATATATGAAAAATCATAATATGTAATAACATGTGCACCATCATTAGGAGAAAAACCTATAATAGGAGCATCAAGAGTAAAATAAAACTTAGAAAATGACATGTCAAGGTCAGTGGGTGCGGGGGCAATATCTGTAAGTGGACTAGGAGTAGTTTTTTAAATGTCTACAATATGAGGCTAATGTTGCAATATATAAATTTTATATTGTAGGGAGTTTATGAGGTCATCCTTTCTATGAATGAGGATGCAAAGAAGAGAGTTTTGTTTCTCAAGGTTTATATTCCCTTCTACAAATTTTACATTATCATCTTAAATGACACAAACTTTAGATAATAACATTTAATTATCATACTTCAAAGCAAGGATGTCAAGGTAAGAAGATATGATCGAATGGTAAATAGAAGGAAGCATACAATTATTTACAATTGAGGGGGTCTAACCCCTTTTAAAATGGATCTCACCCTCCAGTCTTTGACACACAAGAGAATTAGTGCCTCCAAGTAAAGAGTCCACCCCATAAGTATTGCACAATAGGCTTGAGAGTGGGGGTCTAGGGGTGATAATCCCCAACGGGGTCAAGGGGCAATAAATCCTACAGAAAACACGAATTACCCTTTAAAACAACCTTTGAAATGGCCCAAAACTAACATTTTATGCTTTAAAAATCAAATTTCCTTAAAAACAATTTACCCCACCTTTTTACAATAAAATGTCACTTTAAAAAAGCAAACTTATCTCTTTTTAAATGTTTTCTCTCAAAAATTTCCTCCTAATAAAATATCCCACACTTTTAAAATATTGCTCTCAAAAAATCATAAAGCCTCAAGAAAAATAGATCCTTCTTTAAAAAAAAAACAAATTTCTTGAAAAAGTCGACCTTCTTAAAGGATATCAGATCAACACAAGGAGATGGCAAGACATGTATGAAAGATGATATCAACAGGCTAAGAGACATCTCGATGAGATGGGAGGAAGCTTAGTGAGCTTAGACAATGCCTTAGGGAGCTAACAAAACCTCACAGTAATCGTGACTCAAACCCGTGATCTTGAGGACATAAGACCACCTCTGTGACGAGCATGCCATACTTTTCCATGTGATAAAAAATGATTAGGTAGGGGAGATGACCCCATAACTGCACACCTTAACTTTAGATGTGTGTAGATTTATGTCGAGGCATCGTTAGTGCAAAATAATTATATCATTATGTAGCATATGATCATGTCACTTCACTATTTCATTTCGTGCATTTATTTGGAGGGGAAAGTGGATTTAAAATTGATTTAGTACACAAATAATTTTAATAAAGCATTTGAAAAGTGTACCAATAACCGAGCACCCTATTTGTCACATTGTGGTTGGATCTTAAAAAGTACCATTAATGAACAAGTGAAAAATTATTGGTCATTTTCCCATTAAGTTATGGTGAAATCGAATGTACATGTTTTGGTACATGCACAACTATGGGGTCATGTCCCCTATGTAATAACGTTTGTTGATGTTTGAACAAAATTAAAAAGAGAGAGAAAGGATCACTGAGTTGGTAGAGATATGAATTAGGGTTAAAACCCTAAAATTTCTTAGAACTCATGAAGAAATATGTTGCCAACAAAAAATCAACAAAAAACTTAATTATGCATGAGATATCTGATAAGCATGATACATGGTCAATTTGATCCCACACAAGCTTAATAATTGAGTTGATGAATTTGCACAATGACCTCTTTGTTTGAGCATATCGAAAAACAAGGCCAAGATAAGCTAGAAAAACCCATTGAATGGGTGAGGCAGGTTCCAAGCTAAGAGAAACTCCACGTCAAGCCAAGTTGAGAGACTGTGTAAAAAATGGGGAAAGTGATGTGTTGATAGGTTGAGTCAATCGAGCCACGTAAAAGATAGATATTGGGTTAATATGGGAAAGAAAAATGAGCAAATAAAGACTAACAAAGAAGGCCAAACCAGAGAAAACACATTTCAGGCTGTCAGAAGAGCCGAACTAGAGCAAGTAAGGTTGAGCCAAGACAAAATGTGTTAGAGTTACACTAATCCATATAACGTGGACTAGATATAAACATCGAATTGAAATAAAATGGTTTAAAAAATCACTGAGATGAGGATAAGAAAGGCTCAGGTGGAGAAAATATGAGCTCATACTAGGCTAACAAAGAGCCAAGAAATATAACCTATGCACAATAAAATCTTCAAACAAGTCTTGAATCATAAGTCTTTAAACCATACAAATAATTTTGAGAAGAATAAATCTAAGAATATATCAAAAAAGAGATGGGATAGTAAGAGATCCTGTAGAGAAAGATGAGGATGGAGACAAAAAAAACCAACCACTACATAATATTGACCTCTAGATCTCAATCAAATCTTTCAGCCCAAAAAAGTGTAAACTGGGTACTTGTAAAATTATACTTTAGTAGGTAAATGGTTGTGATAGTCAACTTTGAAACCACATAGGAGTATTGGATACTCTTAATAATAGAATCAACTACATTATAGATTATTACCACAACTTGAAGCTCTACACAACACATACATAGAATTAAGCATAGACATAGATCAAACTCTTCTCATATTATTTATCTCTCAAATGTACAATCCATTATATCCTCTAACTACAATGATAGAGATATTAAAGGAGATCCTAATAAGTAGTATTTAGGATTTTGTTTCATGGAACAAAAATTTGTTTCATGAATCCAAAATTTAGTTAGGAAATATTTACACCTACTTATTATGGTGAGTAAAAATATATCTCACACAAGAATTAACTAATTCCTAATCAAGCTTAATTCCTATAGTGGGTGTGAAAATGGATAAAATAAAAATAGTTTAGAAATAACCCAAACCATTAGCCAATGTAAACATGACCACTCCAAAAAATAGATGTGTACTTATTTGATTATAGAGATAAATGTGTGATGTAGAAGTGCAGAGTGACTATGAAAACTAGAAATGAGTTGTTGATGCTTCATATGTAGAAGTGTAACAACAAACTGGGTTGGTGTAGAACTATGTTTCCTATCCTAGAGCACGGTATGGTTTAGTGATGAGATATATAGTTTTGGATAAGGATTAAATGGCATGTTCACCTGTGACACTTTTTGATGACCTTTCCATTGAAACCCTTTATGTCACAAATTTGTAATACGCTCTGTGTGATGTGAAATAACTGTCAAGCCCTAACCTTGAGTGGGAGACCTTATAGTAATGTTAGTGTTTAGGTTGAAGTGATCCTCTACTTCATACTTTGACACTACTTTGAACATGCCTCAAACCACACATAGTTCTCCACCTAACATGTAATATCTATATGGATGCAACTACTTTAGTAACTAGATTTTTTAGCAATGGGAAATAATGGCTTGGCTCACTTAAGTTTGTCTTTGCTTGTATTTGAAGGTCTCTAAAATGAGAAGATTGATTCTTTAATCTAATTTGGAGTGTTTCATACCTATGTATGGGATAATCCTACGTTGTGTTGTTTCTTTGAAGTAGTCTATGAGATCTTGGAGTGCTTTAGGAATGTGTTTTGCAATGACTATTCTCGAAATTATTAGTTGCTTGTTAGGTTTTATTAAACAAGTGAGTTAACATTTCTTCTATAGGCATTCGTAGGTTCAATTTCAGATTAATACCAACTTATGGGATATTAACCTACACATGAAAAAGGTATCAAATTGGAAAAGTGAAAATTTGGTGGAATGAAACATGACCACATGAGCTTGGACTAGAACGTAGTATATTTTGGTCTAAGCCAAATAGACCCGAACATGTGGTTCAATGGGTTTCCTAATATTATAGGTGATATGCATGGATATATTATATTACTATGGGTTATTGCAAGTATTCATGTAAGAAAATGAGAAGTGTAAATAGGTAAGTAAGTCACATAGGATAGATAAGTTACCTAGGCTTAGAATGTGCATACAATTCACGCTTCAGGTGGAAAGCCAAAGTTGTCAATGCCAAATTTAGGTGTCTACACATACATACCTTGTTTTGATTGTGTCCATGTAGTGAATAGGTAGAATATAGAAAGAGTTTTTTAGTGAAACTAAATACTTAAAATTTGAAAAAAGCATTAGAAAACAAAAAAACAAAAATAGGTAATAAACCCTAAGTTAAGTGGTGCTCACGAAAATATGTTAGAATTGGGCTAGCTTAATAAAGAGAAATAAAAGTATATTGTAAGTATGAATGAGATTTATAAAGAATATAAAAGGTAAATTTATGAGAGGAATCCAGGCTAACAATCTTAAATATGGAAAAAATAGGATAAATGATTATTTAAGGTGTGAACATGAACTAGGTAGGTAAGCATCACAAGATGGAAAAATAGGATATTTTTGAAAAAATTATAAAATTTCTTGCATTATACCAATGAACTCATAAGGAAATAACCATCCTAACACTTCTTGGAAATGTAAATAAGATTTATGTTTGCAAATATATCGTGATTTTATAAAAATGGATGTAACACTAGAAGATTTCAAAAATTTAGTTACAAACCTATAAATAGTAGTTCAACCTATTCATCACTTTGTGAAATAAAATTTAAGATTCTCAAGGTCTAGGTTCTTTGATTTTGACCAAACTAGACTCCATGGATATAATATGAAGAGGTAACATTGGAAAATTAGGTAAAGGATAGGGAGGGAACTATACAGAGGAAAAATGACATGAGCGCACGACAATGAATGTCGACAGGGTAAACGATGTGCCCTTGGTGCACAGAAGTGGCGCACGACAATGAATGTCAACAGGGTAAACGATGTGCCCTTGGCGCACAGAAGTGGCGCACGACAATGAATGTCGACAGGGTAAACGATGCGCCCTTGGCGCACAGAAGTGGCGCACGACAATGAATGTTGACAGGGTAAATGATGAGCCCTTGGCGCACAGAAGTGGCACATGACATGGAGTGTCGATAGGGAAAAGGATGTGCCCTTGGTGCATGGAAGAGGATGTCGACACACACACGGATGCACCCTTGGCACACCTTCAGGAGGTGCAACATTTTGAGCGCTAACAGGAAGCAGACCCTGGCGCAGATATTCAGATGGCCATAACTTTTGACTGGGAGCTCAGATTCATGCAAGGTTGGACTTTTCGGAAAGCTTATGAGGTCCTCTGTCCAAATACGACTAGATATCTTTAATTAGGTGAGAAAAAATTCTTAAAAATGCAAAATACAGTTCACCACTTTTGGGTTCGCTGGGTTCTCACCTACCATCATAATGAGATGAATTAAATGCAACCTAGAGGTGGTTGGGGTAGCTTTGGAATTTCTCTCTCTTTTCTCTCTCATTCTTCCTATAAATTGTAAGGAGGGGCTTCTTTCTAAAGGTTGGACATTTCTGTTTTGCCCCTCCCTTCTTCTCTTTGGCAGGTGAACTTGTGGAGTTAAAAACCTCCCATTTGAAACTGTAATACAACCTTGCCTCTTGGCATTTTGCAGTGTGCTGTATCAATCTTTGGAGAAAATTAATGCATGTCTGTGGATGATTCTCAACCCTCTATGTATTCATTTGCATCCTCCTGATCTTTCACTGTGAATCTGGCTATTTGTGTATGATCTTGCATTGCATTTTAATGGTCTGTGTTTATTGGCAAGACAGGTGTTCTTCATTCCTCGGTGCATCACCTTTGTAGTTTAGGTTTTATTTTATGCATTTTCTTACCCCTGTCTCCTTGGCAAGTTAGATTAGGTTTTTAGTAAACCCTCTGCATCTTCTACGTGTGCTTTTGAATAGAGGAATAGGCACCAGCCTTCATCCGGAGAGGTTTTCTGATTTCGCAAGGTCCCACACTTGGGAAAAGCTCCATGTTATGCAATCATACTGAGAGTCTCAACCCATCGTGTTGCAGACATTCAGGGGTGCTACGATTCGACATCAACAATTCCCTATGTACTTGACTTCCCAAGGCCGTGCTGAGATAACCAAAATATGGAAGATGACATGAGTATGGAATGCATATAGGTGATAGATGTGAAATAAATGAGGCATTATTATGAATTGAGGTTTTAAGGTCAAGATATTCGTGATCGATCAAATTACAAGTAAGAAAATTTCTCAACAAGGGTAGATAAATCTTGTCTAGCCTCCATGGGCATGATGTTATGATCAAGGATTATTGCTATACGTAACTCCTGATCTATATCCGCTAGACCAAATACACTTTGACATGGCTGTTGGAATTGTAGGAAGTGTTCATTTGTCTCTAAGTATTCCTCTGTAGATATGGTCGTGAAAGAATGATAATGAAGGAAACAAAGATCAAAATAAGTGTTTAGGCATTTGGCTCGGTTTACTTGGTTCATTTGGTCATCCCAAAAATTTTCATCTACAGTTAATTGTTCATTTAGGACATCTAGATGGCCAATGATCTGAGGTGGTAAAGGAGTAGATCAGAAAACTAATGCTCATAAACCCAAATCTATGTCTCCTTGATATAAGTCTATTCCCGAAGGGTAGATAATTGGCTAAAATATTCTCCTACGAGGTTCCTTCGTACCAAGAATGGTCATGTGAAAGAACCAACTCACAAGTAAGGTAAATAAAGCCAAGAAACTAGTCAAAAGGGGGTAAGGACTATGAACTAGTAGTTTGAGCCTTTAATAACTAAATTTTTTGTTTTGTTATAATTTTCTAATCTACTCCAAAATATAATTTTACATAAACAATGTAAAAGGAATCTAAATTAAATAGAAGAATTTGTTTACCTTTTTAATTAATTAGATCAAAATTACCACTATTTAAATAAAATAAGCACATCTACTTATCCTAATTATTTTTTCAATGTTTTCACTAAGCTTTTCGAAAAACAGATGATTAAAGTAATTAAATTCCTAATGTTTTTGTGTTTTCAATAATAATTAAAAGAAATGAAAGGCACTTCTACAGACATAGGGAATTAAAAATAAAATCTACGATTTCTTTAGATAAAAATCAATTCAAATATATGGCTACTTTAGAAATTAAAATAAATCTAGAACATGGATTAACCAGGTGTAGTTTTTCCTCTATTGCAGGTTTTTGTGTAAATATTATTATAACTCGAATGATATTATATACTAAAGCACAACTTCTAACCAGCTTCTACCTCCAGTTCTTCGGAAATAGAAAGCTTCTCAAAAGTAATTTATTCTTTTCGTATGACCTTCCCTAATAGAATGGGTTTTTAAAACAAATAAAAGAAATAAAAAATGAATAAATAAAATATAGATACTACTACTTCTTCATCCAATCAATTTCCTGTACAAATCCATAGGGATATGCTGGGAAGAGGATATCAAGGGAAGAATTATTTTTGAAAAGTAATACTGACACACATGGGAAGTGATGAGATCTTCCCCTTCCTAATTAATATTAATAAGCAATTTATTGTACTTACAAAAAAATGGTTACACTAAAACTTTAAAGAATTGAATAAAACTCCAATCTGGTCACTATAGTGTTATAGTAGCTTGTTCTAGAGGTGTGGTGCATATGATGTCTCCTCAGCTTCAATCCCCTTCCAATATATGTGTTCAAATTCATCCAGGAAGGTAAAAAAATGAATCTCATTAAATAAATAAAGAAATTAAATGGTTGGATTTGTGTAAGGAAGCTGATTGGAATATGAATAGAAAGGAAGAAAAAAGTAGAGAAATGACTATCTATGTAATCCCCGTCTAAAATCTGGCAGCATAAAAGTTCTCAAAATTACAAAATACCCAACCCGTATTGTCTCATTTTTATAATTTGATGGAGAAGAAGTTGTCAAGAACACATGTCAATCAATAAACGGTGACTCATCTTGAGGAGAAGAAATTAACACACTATATTTAGAAAAAGAGGAAAAGGAACTCAAGACCAATCCAACAAGCCTCAAATTAGCCAATTTGACCCATAAATATGAGATAAAATCATGTCAAAATAAAAAAACATGTTTTAGTTTCATGTTATATGGTGTCAGGATTTCCCTTGTTGATAGATAGGTGGTTACACAATCACATCTCTATTAGCAGGGACAGTTCCACAACTTCCATGGTGGTTGTGTAACCGTCAGAGACGAATAACAGGAAAAGGGGTTAAAATGAAGTTTGCAAGAAAAATAAATCCTATAGATGGGAGTGAAAGACTACAATGATCCATAAGGGGAGTGAGAAGAAGAGGGAGGCATTTGGATCACATATTTACCTCAGAAGGAGGTTTTTCATCATTAGAGACATTTTGCATTTTTCGTGTTATACCATGTAATTTTTAGGTACGTACATATTGCCCCCTTGAAAGAGAGTTTTATCCATGAATATGTTAAAACATGATCTCCAAGAATGGTTCTTCCCAAAATAGGAGGGTTATAAAATCACCTTATCTGATGACGTGTCAGTTCAATGCCATTTGAGCTTTCCCGCTACCTACAAAAGAAGGATGGGAATTCAGTGGAGTAATAAAATGAAATTTAGAAAATGTTTTAAAATGAAAATATAATATTAATTACCATCCGTGTGAGGGTGAGTAGATTTACCTACACCATCAACGTCAGAACTGCATGAGTTCACTTAGAATGACATTATAAAACCAAAATATTACATATATACCAATTTTTTATTTTTAGAAATCATTTGTGTCATACACCTTTGTGTTGGAATTTTGTTTTCATTGATGTCAAAGAGTGATGTTTTAATTAAGTTTTATTGATGTCAAAAGGTATCTGGAACATGAAGGTTGATTGGTAGTGTTGAGTTTATAGATGAGATAGTTTGGTTTTGGTGATGGTGCATGGTGTCTTGAGTCAATATGCTGATTTGTAGAGGTTTTTTAAAGTATTGGTGATGCTAGAGTGATACCTGGAGTGGTATGAAGGTCATTGTAGGTGTGAAAGGTAGCCAAGGTGATGAGAAGGTTAAAGTTGCTGATGCAGGCATGTTTCAAGTGCTTGTTTGTGAGGCCTAGAGAGTATCATGAGGCATGACATAATAAAATGAGGCATGTAGTAGATGTATATGCATGGTGAGAGAATGAGAAGTAGGTATGTAGATAAACTCAAAGGTGTCTTATAGTATTGGTTCATGTGTTAGTGTTTTCAGGTATGTTCATATAACTAATCCTTAAGAAAGTTGATATTGGTGTGGAGTGAGTATGTCTGTGAATATTTGGGTAAAGGTGATTATTAAATATTGCATTTTTACCAAAATCAAGTTCCTCAAGGTGAGAATTTGAGATAGAAGTTGAATTTTAGATGCTCTTTGGGGATTTTATGATTTACATGGGGACCCAAGCTCCTTGGGGTTATTGAATAAGTTAGTTATGAAGATTTTCCAAGTGGAATGACGTTTTTTTATTGTTATGTTTTTATGAACAATTGTTAAGAATCCAAACAACCTTTTAACCCTCTTAAAACCTTAGGTGTATAACGACATCAAAGAAAATGATTTTAGTGGTCCAGAATGGAGTGGTTTTAAAAATGTGAGGATTTAATGTTGTATAGGACTCTTACATATTTCTCCAAGTATGATTTATAGGTTGTGACAATATGTGGTCCCCACTCAAATATGTTTGTTTCTGGAAAGTTTCAGTTTGTGCAAAAGTTATCCATTAGAAATATTTAATAATTAAGCTTTTATTTAAGAATGAGATTTTTTATTACTGCATATAATGGTTTCATATCATGTTTTATCTTTTAGGTGGTCAAGTGTGCCCTCTCTTTAAAGACTGGTTTTTGCATAGTTCATAGTAGTATGGGTGCAGAGAAACTTTGGAGGTGCTACAGTCAGTTTTATATCTTGGATTTAGTTTGATGATGACCCTAAGGTTAAGATATTTCCAATGGTATATCACATTGAATTTTTGATGATATTTGAGCAAGTTATGACCTGTGTTTTGAAGACTAGTTTTTGGGGTGCTTGTTTCTACATGCTCATGAGAGGCTTCATGATGAGAGATAATGGTTTCTGAGTGTTTCATGCTTATTGGAATTTTTTTAAGGATTATAAAATAGGTATAAGTGTGTTCTATGGTTTGGTGAACTTTTTTTTGTTCTTGAATAGTCCCTTCACGATGAGTTGTTATTTTTGGTGTTTTAGGGCTTGTTGAGTCCTAATGTTAGTCTAAAAGGATCTAATTGTTGGTGGCGACCTATATGGTCCTATGAGTGATGTCCTCATGATGTTTTTATATATTTTTAGTGATATATTCTCTATGAAGGTCTACCTACATGATGTGGGTGCATAATACAAGTATATAAGTAAGTTGAGAAAGCTCATTTGAAAGGATTGTAAGATTGGAATGTAGCATATTTTGAAAGAGGGTTTGAGTGTGATATGAGGGAAGAGTTGAAGAATATGAGGCCTTGAAAATGATGGATAATGATTCTATGTTTCTGATTTAAAAATGGGGAGCTTGAATAAGGTCATCCATACATGACCTAGTTAGAGAAGAAGATGTAATTGGTGTGCATGAGGATGAGCGAGATAGAGGGATGATTGAGGATATGTTACAAGTATTAGTGACCATGATGAGAGGGAATAGATGATAATCATGATGTTATGAGTGCTCTCTAAAACTATAGATGTAGGTCACTTGACTTATTTATTCTTGGTGAAGAATTCCTAGAGTGAAGAAGACAAGAAGGTTGTTTTGAGAGAGTTTTAAGTAAAGAGGTCTGAAAAAGTTATCATAATCAATTAGTTGAGAAATAAGGATAGTAAGTGATCTTCATATCAGGTGGATGAGTGGTTTATTTTTTATAAATTGGGGTGTTGCTGCCTCCTTATTGAGTTGGTGCTCTACTAAACTAGGGGTTGTTGCTCCTTGTAGGGTTAGTGCTCTACTAAACTATGGGTTGGTACCTCACTAAATAAATCTATTGTCATGTGTAATATCCATAGGAGTATTTTGTGTTGAGTAATATATGTAGAGGTGAAGTGGGTTTTCTTCCCCTTGAGGGTTTCCCACTTAAATTTGGTATCAATTTGTTATTGCGTTCTTCTTGCATATGCTTTGACGGTTGTGTTATATTGATAAATCTTAATGAATAAGCTAAGTTGAATGGTTGATGAATGTCAATGGTTAAAGTGAATGAAATTTTATATTCACACTAATTCCCACCCACCCCCCCCCCCCCCCCCCCCATTTTTTGTGCTTCCAAAACTTTGATAAATTTGGAGCTCTAGATTTCTGGTAACCATTTTACACATAAATACAACTAAATTGACAAGAATTCAAACATGATGGCAGAAAATCCAACAGAAACAGTAAATGGGTAGGTATAATTAAGTTATCAACATTTTTAATTTTCTCCCTAGATTTTATTGTTACTTTAAATGAGATCTAGGGGAAATTTAAGATGATTTTATAATCAAAATTATCATTGGGGGACGTCTTGTAGGTATGTTTCTATATTTGGAGTCATCTTCCCTATTATTTTTACTTTTTAGGTGTTTTTCCCTTAAAGGGAATGACTCAGTGGTCGGTGACACAACCGCCATGGCAGTTACATAATCACCGCTTTGAACAAAGTGGTGGTTACACAATTGTTATGAAAATTGTTAAACCACCACTCTACTTAAGAGGGAAATTGTACAACTTCTACAACGGTTTTGAAAATGTCACCCTATTGAGATGGATGGTTGTTCTATTGTCATATATTTTAAAGGGAAAATATCGTAAAATGAAATTTTACTTGTTTTTGTTTAGTATTTTGAGTTTTCTATAGATTTATTACTTACTAACAAGGATCTAATACACTTATTTTCTACTCGTTTTGGATGTAGAGGGCTTACATGAGATGGAATATATCCTGAGATCAGGTGTGGCTTTCTTGAGTACTTATTTTACTGACACTAGCTAAGATGGGCCTGTTGGAGAGGGAGAGGATATGGCGATTGGAACAAACTAGCCAGTTGCCCCAGTAAGTTGACTTATTTGTGATTTCTTGACATACTGGGACACATATTGGAACACATTCCTATTCCATATTATTTTTGGAGAGTGGAATATCATTCTATAGGATGTTTACATGATACTAGGATTACTCATTATAAGAAGTAGGTTGACACTAAGAAGTGCTAACTCAATTGATGAGGATAACATATATATGAGTTATTTAGGAGATGTATATGCACTCAATAGGAGTTCCAAGTAGGGAGTAAGGTTAGTAGAAAAGGAGGTAAACCGTATTCCCAGTCTACACAAGGACATCATTGGTATATTGGCCTTGTATTTGATTGGGGATAAGGGAGGAGACATATTATTATTTTGGAACCCATGGTTTATAGCATAGAGTAGTATGACAAAGTGTTCAAATGGGGGGTATATATGTTAGGGACTACTTACAATGATTTGTATTGGGTGGTAAGATACATGTCTTCATCATTGAGCCATCCCACACTAGTCATTTTGTGGATCTAGAAGAGGGTGATCCCCTATCAGAGGGGTATTGGGATTGTACACCCTGCTAGTATAAGGGTAACAAGGTACGTGGACATGACACCTCTTAGATCCATACTATAGGTGGTAGGCTAATTGAAGACATCAGATAAAATAACTCAACCATATCATGACATGTTAGGATAGTGGGGTGAGGAGAGAATTGTATTAGCCACATGTATAGCCACTACATAGTTGATGGAATGTGGTGGGCATAAGGATATTCATTCAATGCCATGAATTCTCAAAAGTTTTTCCTACCCTATGTTGATTCCCTTCCCATAGTTAGGACCTTATTTAGGGGAAAAAGGGAGGTGAGAGATAGTTGCATTCACTAACTGTGGTGGATGCTAGTATTACTTGGAGTACCGATTGGGACACCTAGATCCATACCTAGACATACCATTAGAGAAGGAGCTAAAATACCCCATGTCCTATAGATTGGTAAGGCACCAATGAGAAGTGAGGAGGAGGAGGCACATAAATATTTTAGTTTGGAGGAGGAGTCAGAACCTAATTGGTAGGGTAGTAGAGATGAGGAGGAGGTATCCATGGCTGAGGAGGAGTCTATTCAAGAAATGAAGTCTGTTTAGCTTGAGGAGGAGGCATCTTAGACCAAGGATGTGACTGTAGATCTTGATTGGGTTGAGGAAGATATTTTTGAGTAATCTTGATTCTCTTTTTCCCCTACTTCCTAGATTATAATTATATACTTAGATATTAGTAAGCTTTATTTTTGTTTTGTTTTGGTTTTACTAAGCTGTTGTTGTGGGCATGGGTTTTACCGTTAGGACCGTGAGATGGTGGGAGCTCATTAGGTAGACAAACATAGATTTGTTCTCCATCACATTTAGTTTTCCTCGAGACACTATATTAGAGGATCCAAGACTCTCGGGCTAGGATGACTGCCATATGGATGTTTTTAAGGAAAAACTAGCATGTGGTAGGAGATATTTATCTGATGCAGACCGAGATTACAGTTGTTACACGATAAGTCAAGGATTATTGCAAGATGCTGATAGGAGGAAGATCTACCTGTAGTGGGGCTAGTGGCACTACTAACTCACATATATTTTATCGAGAGCATTCCCATCATTATACACATGGAGGTTCCTATTTTGGGCCTAGCATACCTCTTCACAAGAGCCATAATAGGATCCCTCAACCAGTCTCCTCATAGGGGTCTTATACATATGGATAGGCCGAGTTCTTTATTACTTAGTCTCATTTTTATGTATAGATCTTTTTTTTGGGTTTTTTTTAATCATGATTCAATATTTTGACCAAAAATTTCCTTGTGTGTGATGGTCTTGTAATATAACATTGATATATATATATATATATATATATATATGTATATATGACCTTAGTTTTGGCTTGACATTCTATTGTACATTTACTTCTTTACACTCTATTTCATTTGTGCACTCTAAATAATTAAGAATTTTTGATGATTTTGTAATTTTTAATGAATAATATAGATAAAATGTAATATAGTAAACAAAATGAATATGGAACGAGATATAGAAAAAACACATGGTTATAAGTCATACTTAGGGAACTCTTTTTTTCTTTTTAATGCTTAAACATTTCATTCCATTAGAAAAATATGTTGTAGATGATATTGTGATGACATGTCTCACTCCATTATTGACCCTATACAACTAGTAAGATGTGAGGGCTCAACACCAAGAGCCAAGAGGGACATGAAATTAATGAATGAATAATGCATGGATAAATATACTTCTTAAAGAGACATGAATTTTAAAAAGATATATTCAGGAACTTACAACTCAACTCCAATAAAGTTTGTCTGACCAAATTCAGGATGTTTTATATTTATAATCCTTTACTAGACTTAGATCTATGGATGGCCTACTGATTGGCAAGATCTAGTTAAGGACTAATTGTATCTCCTAACATAGATGTCTAAATCATATGCTTGGGAAATTTACACATTCAAGAACTTTTCTCTCTCCTTATTACTTTAAGGCTTTTTTTTTTAAAAGACCCCCTACATCTTTCCCCATGCTACTAGTAAAAATAATTTGCTCATCATCCAAGGTAAAGTATAGATGAGTAAGGGCACATATCTCCTTTCTCAACCTCATGCTACCAGTAAGAAGCATGGGCTCACCACCAAAGACTAGGATTTTTATTTTTTTTGCTCACTCTAATATTTTTCTTATTGGGAAGGAACATTTTCCCTATGTTCTTATCCCCATGTAACTAGTAATATGTGATGGCTCCTCACCAAAGAGTGAGATGGATGAACACTAGATCCATATGAAATGTTTAGAATTTTCCTGTTATGGAGATAACTTTTTAGGGGAAGATTTTCCATCAAGAATCTTCTAGAGAGGACCATAGAAAAAACATCTGAACTAGGAGTAACCATAAAATAGGTAAAATATGCAAGATATTACATGACCAACATTAAATATTATCTCATGATTGGAAATGATGATGTGAATTATATAATTGGAGAATGCAAAGGAATTGTAGAATTTTCATGATTTTATATTTACCAATGTATGAAAAGTATAAAATCATTTGAAAAATAGATAGATCCATATTACAATCTAAACACGATCAAAATGTGAATAACACAGTGGGGAAAATGCAACAAGGACAGTGTGGAGATAAAATAACTATATGTAGAAACATTTCAGATGGAGTGAGTTGATGGATTCCCCAAACTCCTCGCCCTTTAAAGTGCAACAATGATAAGTGTCATTATTACAATATTCAATTAATTAGCAGGGACCTATCCATTTTTTTACTAAATTTTCTAACTTCACCAATCTTATTATTTATATGACTATTGACTCTGAGCACAAGGTCACCCACATGAATTGGACATTCATAAATTTTTTTATTGTATTGACAACACATTCCACCCACATAAACCTGATGATGTTGTTTAGCTATAATCCTCTTCTGATCCATGGTTTATAATTTAGTTAATCACATATTCTTTATTCATCTTTGTTTAATATGCCTTGTAATGACACACAAAGACTACAGAGTTCTACCTCTAAAGATAATACCACCTTTGCACCAAAAACTAGGGAAAATTATGTCGCCTCAATTGGTGTGTGGATGGAAGTACTATATGCCCACAAGGATGGGAGTATTTCTAAGTTCTAATGCCTTTTTTATCCTTAACTATTTTGAGGAGGATGGACTTTAACATTTTGTTCACAGCCTCATCCTGACCATTGGCTTGAGGATAATATAGAGAGGTAGTGTGATAATATATCTTAAATCTTTGGCATAATCCATGTACCTTATCATTATTAAATGAGGAGCCATTATCAGAGATGATAACTTATGAGACATTGCATCTATAAATGATTTTATTTTAAATAAAATTTTCTATGATGAAGTTGGGCACCGTGGTTAAAGGCATGGCTTCAACCCATTTCATAAAATATTCGATCACTGTAATAATGAAATTATGACCATCAGTGGTGGTAAGAGATAATTTCCAATTAATTCTAAACCCCACATAGAGAATGACCAATGTGTGACTATAGGTTGTAGAGATTAAGCCGATATATGCATGACATGGGATAATTCCTGAAATTTTTGACACCTTTGCGTGTATTCCATGACATCATGGTCTAGAGTGGGCCAAAAGTATCCCATTCAATGAATCTTCTAAGAAATTTAATCCCCACTCCACCAAAAACTCCACTATGGGCTTTATAAAGTATCCTTTTCAATTCTTCTTCATCTATGCATATAAGTAATAATCTATCAAGTGTCTTCCGATATAAGACTTCTTCTATAATGACATACTTAGTGGTTATAACACAAAGTCTTCTCCTTTATTGTGAGTTAGATCCTTGTGGGTAAGTTATATCCACAATATAATTTACCATGTCATGATACCATGGGAATGATGAAATTGTGGGTTTCTCAATGTGACATATACACTAATTGGGAAAATCAAGATCAGCTAGCTTGTTGGATTCCAAGGGGTTTTCAGCTAACCATTCGATAATAATTTTCCCCTTGAGTAATTTATGATTAACGTAAGTAAGATCAAATTCATTCATGAGTGTTATAAACCTACTAGATTTATTGGAGAAGGTTGTTTGAGTAATAAATGTCCATAGCTGGTTGGATTTGAAAATAACCCTTGTCTCTTAGTTGAGGATATAATACCTCAATCATTTAGTTACATAAACAATAGTCAGACATTCCCTCTCTTCCTAACTGTACCAAGTTTGGTAGTAAAAAATTAAACGACTAATGAAGTAAATAATGCATTCATGATTGTCTTTATCCTATTGTGCTACGATACATAAGATCGATACATCAATGGCCCTAGAATAAATATTTAGAATATGGCTAGGTTTGGATTACATGAGCATCAGTGGATAAATGAGATTGGGCTCCATGGAATCAATGAAATTATGACATTCCTCTATCTAGCTAGTTCAATACATCTCCATTAATAGACATTTGATGGGATGTTTGACGTATGTGAGGCCAAGGATAAATTTTTGGATCGCTCCAAGCTTACCTAAGAAATATGTAATGCTTGACTCATCCGTGGGTGGAGTCTTCTTAAGAATTGCATGAATATTTATGGGTTCTACATCAATTTCATGTCAGGAAATAATGTAACCTAAGAGCTCCCCTCTTGTGACTCCTAAAACAACAATTTTAGGATTCATAGTAACATTGTATTCGATTAGGCATGAGAGAATGATACATAGGACCTAGGGATACTCCCCTCTCTTTATATCCTTTACCAAAAGTTCATTGAGATAATTTTCAACAATATTATGGATGAGGTTATGGAATATGTAAGTCATTTCCCTCTCATAAGCACTGACATTATTTAGGCCAAAAGGCATAATTGCATAACAAAAGTTACCTAAGGTGTGGTAAAGGTCGTCTTGGTTTGACCATCTTTAGAGATTCTTATATAATTATACCCTAAAGATTTTTCCATGAGAGATAAAAAATCATAGTCAATGGTAGCATAAAAAATGATGTCTATTGATGCTAGTGGGAAATCATATTTCTAGAAGGATTTATCAATGTCCCTAAAGTCAATACAGGTTTTTATCTTTCTATTTTTCTTGAGGACTAGGATGATGTTGGATAACTGTTATCCAAAATGTTCCCCCTGCTCATTTTGTGGATAACTCCTCTCATTCTTCCCTCTCTTGTGCCTCAGTCACAAAATTTTACTTTTCAGGCACTCAAAACCTTCTGGAAATGGCACCATTGGATAGAGCTCTTTCTAAGCTTTCCAGAAAGGTAAAGTTTTCCTACTAACTCCATGTATTTTTGAAGTTATGGCTCGGCAGAGTTTTTTGGAAAAATTTTCCCCTGAAAGGCCCGTGGCCAATGAGATGCCGCCACATGGCACCTAGAGTGGTGGAGTGCGGGGAAATTTTGGAAAATTTTCCAAATGACCAAAAAGGTGCAAAAATTCGAATTTTTGCCCGCCGACCCGATTTGGTCTTGTTTTGACCTAAAACTTCAAATTGCCATATCTTTCGATCCAGAGCTTGGTTTTTCACGTTCTTTATATCAATGGAAAGCTGGTAAAATTCTCTACAAGATTCGGGGGTCATTTTTTCATTTTGGTGGAGTTTGTAGAGATAAAATAAAGAAATTCCTATGGCATGTGGTCATGGATAGAAATGACGTTTCAACCACCGTTTTTAATGAAGAATGGCTCACATTCTCTCCCAGCATGGTTAAAAATGTCAGGGAATGGGTTTGTCAGGGCACCCATGTTGTTTTGATGGAATTTTGGTCAATGGTTGAACCCCTTGCATGTTTTCCCACGTTTCTCTCTCCTAGGGTCGTGGTTTGCACTGTAAAAGCCAGAATGAGTTCATTTTGCAAAGGGGAGACACTTTTTCAGCTCTACAACTTCCTTTTTCTTCCTCCTTGGCAGAATTTGTGAAGAAATTTTACCTTTCCATGTAATGCAGCACCTTTTCTTGCCTCTGGATCACTGTAATGTACTGTATTGGATCTAAGATGTTGATATATGTTCTGTGATTAAAATCCATCAATCCTTTCATATATCTATCATTGCTTTCTTGATCTTTCATTACATTTTGAGCATTTGTGTATGTTTTGTGCTGTGTTTCCTTGTGGATTGTGTATTTCATGCAACATCAGGTGTCTACAACTCCTTTGGTGCATCACCTATTAACATTAGTTTTTTTTTTTTGCATTCTCTATCTCTGTCTCCTTGGAATTTAGGGTAGGGTTAGGAATATAAACCTCTGCAACTTGTAAGTGATAAACTTGACCAGAGGAGTTGAGGAACCAACCTCTAACCTGGAGATTCCTCTTCCATTTTACAAGTCCCACACTTGGGAAGAGGATTCAATGTTGTGCAATCACATTGGATTGCTTAGTATGATCAAACTAGAAATCTGATCAACATCCAGGGGGTGCTGCTGATTTGTAACAACAGTTTTGGCACGCCCGGTGGGACCTTAGAGGTATTCCACTTTATCTTTGACAGGTTAGTGTGTTCCTGTTAAAGATTCAGCCTTTTGGAGGCACTTTCAAAAGCACCTCTGGCGATTCCATATGGTAAACAACTCATTCTCTAAGTTGCAGACCTGTTTTCCATTCATTTCCATCCATTCTTCTTTCCATCATTTTCGTTATTTTCCATTCCATGAAGTTGTGCAATCATGAATTCATTTCCATCATGGAATTCACATTTACAACAGTAGTATATCACACCTACAACATGTTTTACAAATCCTCCAAATCAGCATTTTGATCAAATTCAAAATCAGCATGTCTACCCATATGAGCAACATTGCCAAAGTCAGTTTGGATATGAAGCATGTCAAGCACAAGGGTATGCTGGTTGTGAGGGCAGTCAAGAAGAAAATGCAGATCTGCTGGAACAAATCCAAAAGATGGAGGTAAACATGGTGCAATCCAGGGCTCAAGCACAAATGAAAGCTTTTAGAATCGGTTGTAGACACTTTGTCCATGGGTGGGACCTTTTCCAAGGCATTACAACCATCAAGAGAAGCTAGACTTCATGATTACAACACTACCATTGCTTGCAAAGTGGACTGAAGGAATAAAGGTGTATGAGAGGAGTATTCAACAACCTTGTCAACAAGTAAGCACACCATCTCATGCCTTTTCTCTCCCTCTTTCCCAATCTGTCTTATCTCAGCAGTGTCAAGTTTTAAACTCTCCATCTACTGTCCCAAGTGTTGAATCCATTTCTCCATTCCCTAGTCTTCCACCCCATCTCAATTCTTCTGTCCTTTTCCCTTCCAAACAGCCATTCCCTCCAAAGAAACAAGAGTTCATACCTCCTCCACCACCACAAAAAAATACAAAATCAATTGAGTTACAATCCACTTCTCCTCTTACATTCCCAAATCCATGTTGGGAGGATAAAAATCAGAATGCCAATCAAGGAAAACAGTAGCAAAAAGAAGAGCCAAACAAGGATGAAGAAATTCAAAGTCTGAAGAGTTGGGCTCTTAAATTCGGGATTACAAAAATCCCCTTGATGGTGAAACCAATAGAGGATGTTGAAGTTAGAGAACAAGTGGAAAACAAGGCTGATTTTATAACAGCAGTGAAGCGAGAAAAACAGCAGTTTGTTGGTGATGAGTTAGGTGTGCATGTTGGCACTTTGCCCAAAGAAAATGCTGATCCAGTTTACATTGCAAAATCAGCCATCGAGAAGGAAGGAAAATCATCTCAAAACCCCATCTTTGAGGAGCAAATGGATGAGGTCAAGTCAGTTTTTACAACAATAGAAGAATGAAGCATTATTGATACGTTTTTGCTTTCATTTGAAAGGGCTGATTTGATTGATGAAGCCATTATGGAGGTGAACAAAACAGGTCCAAATTGTGAGCAAAAGGCACAAGAAATTTCATGCTTCTCTCCCACTTCATCTCTCCAACAATATGATTTTTGGGATGAGTTTGGATTGACAAGTTTCATGTTTGAAAATGAAGTTATACAGGGTGAAGAAAATGCAGATTTGGAGGCCACCATACAAGAGGGAGAGACTTTGCTGCAGTAAGACATTCAAGAGTTTGATTTGCCATCAGACTTAGAAGAATGTTTAGATGAAGAGCTAGCTGAAATTACCATGTTTCCTTCTTCACCATTCGTTCTCCAATAGCAAGAACTTGCTGCCATGGACAAAAGAGTTCAAGGACAATAGCCTACAGTTTGCAACATGCCTCTTGAATCAAAGCTGGAAGAATTTGATCTTCCAAAAGCTACAATGGAGGAGCTCCAAAGCCAACAATGTATTGCAGTAGGTAACAACAATGCAAAAGCAACTTCATTGTATGTTGCAATCAATAACGAGGAGTTGCACACTATAGAAGAGTTCCATGTTGCCATGAAGGAAGAGAAAGGGCAGAAAAGTCCTACCATTGCTTCCACATTACCCACCCAAGAAGGTCTACAAGAAGACTCCATTTTTGGAGTTGAAAATCAGAGCTATGGGCATATCAAATGGATCATACCTTGCCCAATAAGGTATTTGACTTCATTGGAGTCAAAGGTGAAGTCACAACCAGTCATGCTTGCTTCTAAGCATGAGGGTGAGCTACAAAGTACCAAGGATCAGCTGTCATACCTCTTCAATCCAAATGCAGAGCAACTAAAATAGGTATTGGATTTGTTTTCAATTGACACCTTGATGATTTGGGTAGAAGACTAGCTTCTTGTTGATTTTCCACTCATCCAATCAGCCATGTTCAATGCCAAATTAGTTGTATGGTTGTCAATTTTGAGAAAGGGAAGCTATTTCTCCCAACTAGTTGCAGGGTTTGTTTAGCCCACTTTTGTTTCCAGTTAGAGTAGGATAGGTAGTTTTGCTTTCAGTAAAAGAAGTTCTTGTGCACACTTTGCATGTTCCATTTTGGAGCATGTATGACCTTTTAGTTTTGTACATAGTTTTTGTGGTGCTGGTTTTGCTCTTGTGCAGTCCATTTCAGTGGGTTTCTAAGTGGCTTAGAGAGGAGGTTTTCAAAGTTCAGATCAGTTTGTAGGCTACAACTCATGACTCCATGCCCAATGGATGCTTCAGGAAACTGGTAACTTCATCCAGTAGGTAGATGACCCCTCTCAGTCGCCAAAATTGTTATCCAAAATGTGCCCCCTACTCATTTTGTGGCTAACTCCTCTCATTCTTCCCTCTCTTGTTCCTCAGTCATAAAATTTTGCTTTTTAGGCACTCAAAACCTTCTGGAAATGGCACCATTGGATAGAGCTCTTTCTCAGCTTTCCAGAAAGGTAAAGTTTTCCTCCTAACTCCATGTATTTTTGAAGTTATGGCTCGGCGGAGTTTTTTGGAAAATTTTTCCCCTGAAAGGCCTGCAGCTAATGAGATGCCGCCACGTGGCACCTAGAGTGGCGGAGTGCGGGGAAATTTTGGAAAATTTTCCAAATGACCAAAAAGGTGCAAAAATTCAAATTTTTGCCTACTGACCCGCTTTGGTCCTGTTTTGACCTAAAACTTCAAATCTCCATATCTTTCGATCAGGAGCTTGATTTTTCGCATTCTTTATATCAATGGAAAGATGGTAAAATTCTCTACAATATTTTGGGGTCATTTTTGCATTTTGGTGGAGTTTAGAGAGATAAAATCAAGAAACACCTCTGGCACATGGTCATGGACAGAAATGACGTTTCAACCACCGTTTTTAATGAAGAATGGCTTGCATTCTCTCCCAACATGGTTAAAAATGTCAGGGAATGGGTCTATCAGGGAGCCCATGCTGTTTTGATGGCATTTTGGTCAATGGTTGAACCCCTTGCATATTTTCCCACGTTTCTCTCTCTTGGGGTCATGGTTTGCACTGTAAAAGCCAGAATGAGTTCATTTTGCAAAGGGGAGACACTTTTTCAGCTCTGCAACTTCCTTTTTCTTCCTCCTTGGCAAAATTTGTGAAGAAATTTTACCTTTCCATGTAATGCAGCACCTTTTCTTGCCTTTGGATCACTGTAATGTACTGTATTGGATCTGAGATGTTGATATATGTTCTGTGATTAAAATCCCTCAATCCTTTCATATATCTATCATTGCTTTCTTGATCTTTCATTACATTTTGTGCATTTGTGCATGTTTTGTGCTGTGTTTCCTTGTGGATTGTGTATTTCATGTAGCATCAGGTGTCTACAACTCCTTTGGTGCATCACCTATTAGCATTAGTTATTTTTTTTTGCATTCTCTATCTCTGTCTCCTTGGAATTTAGGGTAGGGTTAGGAATATAAACCTCTGCAACTTGTAAGTGATAAATCTGACAAGAGGAGTTGAGGAACCAGCCTCTAACCTAGAGATTCCTCTTCCATTTTGCAAGTCCCACACTTGGGAAGAGGATTCAATGTTGTGCAATCACACTAGATGCTTAGTATGATCAAACTAGAAATTTGATCAACATCTAGGGGGTGCTGCTGATTTGCAACAACAATAACCACATGGAGAAGTCTACTAGCTTAATAAACCCCAATTGTAAGAGTTTAATTACTTCATCTTTGACCATTAAAGAAACTTTACACTTCATTGGTCTCAATCTTTTTTATTTCTTTAACATCAGTCTTAATTACCAGGTTGTGAACTACTACACTAGGGTTCACTTTTATCATTTCTTTATAACAAAATGCGAAAACTTATGAATATTATTTAAGGACTCTAGTATGCTCTTCAACTTCTTTAACATATATTGAATATCCAAGCTTCAATATCCTAGGGTTGGCTTCCGTCCTTATATTTATGTCAATTGTTCCTTTTATTAAGGAGGAATTTCCCTCTTCGAATTCAAGAGGGACACGAGGAAGTTCAAGAGATTATTCTTCCCCCTTTTAAACTTAGAGATATTTAGGGAAGGGAATGAAAACAATCTAATCTACGATGTAGGAAAATGGATGCATGGTAAAAGTAAAACCCCTCTTGTGATGTGTGGTAAGGAGATCAATGTATGCATATACGAATCATAAAATCGCCTTGTCATTCTCAATAAATATATTTTGATAGGTTCATTCTTATTTTCTGTGTAGGATAATATTGTTGCATTTATAATTCTTCACACTAGAGGTTTAGTTCTCATGGATATAAAAAACTTGATTTTTGTTAAATTATCATCCAAGATTAAGCGAGAGGAGGAGGAGGCCATAAAATCAGCCAATCGGCTTCTCTCCCTAGGGATTTCCTCAATGGAGATAAAATCAAAATATTTTCTTATCTCTCATACAATGGCTTTGTAAATTTAGAGGTGTTCATATTTGGTTTTGTAAACTTCCAAAACTTGTTTGGATACTAATTGGGAATCTATAAGGACTCTGATGTTTCTAACTCCCATTTTTTTGCTACAATAAGGCATAAAAGTAAAGCTTCATATTCTAACCTATTGTTAGTGCATTCAAAGTATAACTTGATATAAAAGAGCACGATTCTTACTTTAGGAGAATTTAGGATCACCCCTACACCTGGACCATACTGATGTTTGGCTCAATTGTAATGGAGCATCCAATAATTAGTGGGGAAAATAGAGCATCCATTATTTTTAAGATTTTCTTCCCACACCTCTAAAACTTCCATAATACAAATATCTATGAGATCATCGACAATGAGAGAATTTATACCGATAATATTACTAATTCCTTGTGGATCGACAGGGAGAGTAATGGGCAAGTCATTTTCCACTAGCTTTATTATATTTTCCATTGTTTTGGTAGATGTCGTTTCTACAACATTGAACGTTCTGTCATTATTTTTTGTAACCTCATATTTTTTGGTTTTATCTCCTTCATATTTTAGAACCGAATTTGTGGTCGTAACTAATTCCTTTTAAGGAGGTGGTTTGTTTAATTATTTTATAGGGATTTCAAGTTCATAATGGATTCATGGTTTGTTTTTAATATTTTCCAAATGTATATCAAAGGGTCTAGGATCCCCTCGAGTTATAAACACCTTGCCTAAATGGATGAATTTAACCTGTTAAAACAATGTGGAAGGAATGGCTTTCATCCTTTGAATCCATGGCCTTCCTAAGAGAATGTTATAATTGGTTTCATTTTCATTGATATAGAACTTAGTTATAATGGTTTTTGGCCCAAGGTAAATTGGGAGAATAATAGTTCCAATCAAAGTGGACTTAAGGCTATTGTAACCTTGAAATGTGTTCCTAGTTGAAGATAAATTAATCTCCATGTATCATAATTTTTTGTAGGAAAGAAATATGGACTATGTTTATTACAGCTCCATCATCAATCATATCTCTCTTAACTTAATTATTGTATACCCACACTTGTAAGTATATTGTGGGATCTCCCCTTAGGGATATCTCATAATTAGAGGGAATATTACTTATGTAAAAAAACCTAGTATCCCTATCATTTTTCCCTGGGGGATGCACATCAATGATGTGGTTTATTTTGGCCTTTGGAGGGGGCATGACATGGAATTATAACAAGGAAGAATGATGGTCAAGGGAATTATTCAACGTATATAAGAAAGAAATGAGGTTTGTAATCGAATCATATACATGTATGGGATTGGGAACTACATCGGGGGTCATCTTGTAATATGGGAGAAACTTGAAGAGGATGCAATGTATATTCCATTGTGTGATTCCTCGTGTTGATTTTTGAATATGTATCTAACTCAACTAATCCCACTATATTTTTTTGTTTCTTTGGTATAGATTGGGGGAAACTTGAGAGCAATCAGAAGTCTAGGCTTCATGATCATGGGTCCCTATATGAATACCCTTATTTTTATTTTGAGGATTTATTTTTTCATCTTCAATACATTTAGGGAATGGATCTTGGTAGATCCCCAAATTTACATTTTTTGGTGTGACAGGTCCTATATAACCAGGTTGTGGGGATCCTTCAGGGTTCCATAAGAACATATCTATGAGAAATTGACTTTGATTCTTCAGGAGTGTCTATTATTATAATCCCTACATAATTGTAAATCATGACGAATGATGTGATGAAAGCCAAAATTTATATTAGGATTATAATCCCTTGACTTTTGGTTTGAGGTTTGTTGTTGGTTGAAGCCTCAATTATTTTTTTGAGGCTAGTTATTATAGTTATAATTTGGTGCTCTTTGAACATGATTTTGATATGGACTATGATGTTGGGCCTAGTTTTGTTGGTGAAGAGGGAGGATAAAATCGACAATATTAATGAATGAAATAGGGTTGGTATTTATTTGATTCCCCATATTCCAATTATTTTTATTTGTTTTGAAAACATTAGGTTTCTTTGGTTGGTCAATAACACCATTTTGGTAACACCATGGTTTCAATTTAAAACTTTAGGACCTTGATTATTATTCATATTGTTTTGATAATTCATATTATTCTGGTTGGGAGTTACCAAATTCCCGTTAGGACCATACGTTTTATGCCCTTTATCAATGGATGATTGATCAATGTGAAGTGCACCTTTTAACACTTCCTCATAACAATGAAAATTAAACTTATGCACTTCCTCCTTAATTTATCAATTGAGTGAGTGGAGGAAAAGGTCACAAAATTCCATTTGGTCTATATTAGGTGCACTTGCAAAAGAGTAGAGGAATTGATGCCATCTTTGGATGAAGTTAGTATTGGATTTATTTTATTCCTACTTAATATGCAATAACTCTCTTATTAAAATTTACAAAAAAATTTCATATCGAAGGATTTAATTAATTCTAAAATAAGCTATTTAAAGGAATGTATGGAATCTTTAGGGATTCAATAATACCATTTTAAGGAAAATTATCTCGAGAGTATTTTGAAATATATTATCCACCAATGACTCCCAAGGGAGTAAATCCATAATGGCAGTAGCATAAGCCTTAATATGAACATTAGGTTCTCCGTCTCCTTTAAATTTAGGAAGATATGACAATGGGTGTGGAATCATGACACCCCATATAATGAAGTCGAGGGGTTATTTCAAGTATTCAACATAATCTCACATTACATAGGATTGTACCATGGAGGTTTCTTGATAAAATGGTGGAGGAGGATATGTTTGATAAGCCATAGTATAGGTGTTAGCAGAAATATATGGGTATCCTTGGAATGGTGTGAATGATCCAAGGAACCGATACATGTCTAGTTGTGGAGATTTTGAGTACATATTAATGTTAGGAGGAGTAACATCGGATAATGAATTCACATACGTTGTGTTATGGAAATTGACATTTTTGGGAGTGGCATATGAAAACATGTTTCTAACTAATCATTACATAGGTTAAGTTTAAGATGGGTGAGGGGTCATCCTGAGTGTGTCATACCCCGTAAGAAGGCCATTTGAGTTTTAATTAACTAGATAACCTTGCTATGATGGTTATTGCATTGGTTGGGTATCATAAGAGCGGTATGAACTTAATTGTTGACACGATGATTGGTGTTTTTCCTAGTTATATGAGTTGGTTGCGAGGTTCAGGAATACTCTGATTCTCTAATACCTCCTACTAACGTGGAAATAACATCATTTGGTGATGACTGTGGCCCTTTTTTGGGCACATGTTACATGTGGCTCTAAAAAGGAGATGGGTGATAATGGAGTTATATTTTCTAATTTTGGTAAGATAGAAGGAACATTGTTTTGTAGAAAGGTATCTGTATATACTTATAATCTATCTAAGGATCTATGGCTTTAATCCGGTCACCGCTTTAGCCAAATCATGTCTAAATCTTGTCATTAGGCTTTAAATCAGATGGGGTAGAATCATACTGCATGATAATTTGTGGCCTTGTCAAGACTTGTGGGTGTAGCCCTTATTCTCTAGTAAATGTCATATTATTAGAGCTAGAATACTCTGGTTGTGGGCCCTTTTACGTTAATAGATGGTCAATATATTTGATTCTCACACAAGAGGGAAGATTCAATGTTTAGATAGAAGGGACACGTGGTTAGGTGGAGCTTTATGAGTAGTTGTTAGCTGACCTTGATAAAGAGGGTGACTATTGAGTAATCATATAAGTGTAAAGCCTCAAGGCTTTAAATGGGCATGCTATAATATTGACCTAACATATCTAGGGGGTGTATAAACACCAACATAGTAATGGGAGAGGGGGAAGGTGGGAAAATAGAAGATAAACTAAAAAGGAAATGATAAGAAACTAGTCCTTCATGTTGAGTTCACCAGAATTTGTACACAATAAAAAGGATATGGGATTCCCTTCATAATTGACTTCGTGAGGTTTTTCCAAGATAGTTGAAATATGGAAGATGAGATTGGCATGGAATAAATATAGGTGATAGATGTGGAGTAGATGGGGGATTATGAATTAAGGTTTCAAGGTCGAGATAATTACAATTGATCAACTTACAAATTAGAAACTTGCTCGTTAAGGAAAACGAAAGCTTGTCTAATCTCCTTAGGCATGATATTATCATCAAAGATGATTATTATACATAACTTCTGATCTTTATTCACTAGACTGAATATAATTTGACCTGGCTTTCAGAATCATGGGAACTTTTCATTCATCTTTGAGTATTCCTATTCGGAGAGGGTCATGCAAGAAAGAGATTGAAGGATGTGAAGAGAAAACTAAGGGTTCATGCATCTTGCTCAATTTACTTGGTTTTTGTGGTCATCCTGAAATCTTTCAGCTACAATCAATTGTTCATTTAGGTCATCTAGCTGGCTAATGATCTAAGGGGGAAATAATTAAATAAAAAAACTAATGCTCGCAAACCCAAATCTATGTATCCTTGATATTGGTTTATGCTTAGTGGGTGGATAATTGGATCAAATATCCTCATAAAAGGTTGGTCTCGACCAGGAATGGTCACGTGAAATATTTTTTTTAAGGGAAATAAAGATGAGAAACTATTCAAAAGTGAGTCAGGGAATATGAACTAGTAGTTTGAACCTCTAATAAATAAGTTTGTTTTTTTGTTATAATTTTATAATCTACTCTAAAATCCAATTTTAAATAAACATTTGTACAAGGAATCTAAATTAAATAAAAGAAAATTCCCCCCTTTTAATTAATTAGATCAAATTTACCACTATTTAAATAAAATAATCATATCTACTTATCCCAGTTCACTCAGAATGACATTATGAAACAAAAATATTATATATATACCAATTTGTTATTTTTAGAAATTATTTGTGTCATACACCTTTGTGTTGGCATTGTGCTGTATTTGATGTCAAAGAGTGTTTTCATTAAGTTTTATTGATGTCAAATTTATGTGGAACATGAAGGTTGATTAGTAGTGTTGGGTTTCTAGGTGAGATTGTTTGGTCCTAGTGATGGTGCATGGTGTCTTAAAACAATATGTTGAATTGTAGATGTGTTTTAATGTATTGGTGATGCTAGAGTGATGCCATAGAGTGTGATTAATTTAATTGTAGGTGTGAAAGGTAGAAAAGGTGATGAAAAGGTCAGAGTTAGTGATGTAAGCACGTTTCAAGTGCTTGTTTGTGAGGCCTAGAGAGAAGTATGAGACATGACATAATAAAATAAAGTATGTAGTAGCTAGATATTCATGGTGATAGAATGGGAAGTAGGTATGTAAATAAACTCATAGGTGCCTTATAGTGTTGGTTTAGGTGTTAGTTTTTTAGTTCTATTCCTATAACTAATCCTTAAGAAAGCTGATTATGGTGTGGTGGAGTGAGTATGTATGGGAATATTTGGGTGAATGTGAGTATTGGAAATGTGTTGGAATGTTAATTTGGTTGTTTTTACCAAATTTCAGGTCCAAGTGATGAATCTTTTGTGAGATATTGCATGTTTACCAAAATCGAGTTCTTAAAGGTGCGAATTTGTGTTAAAAGTTGATTTTCATATGCTCGATGGGGATTTTATGATCTATATGGGGATCCAAGATCCTTGGGGTTTTTGAATAGGTTAGTTATGAATATTTTACAAGTATAATGAGGTTTTTTTATTATCATGTTTTTATGAACAATCGTTAAGAAGCTAAATAACTTTTTAACCCTCTTAAAACCTTAGGTGTATAAAGACTTCATAGAAAATGGTTTTAGTGGCCCAGAATGGATTGGTTTTGAAAATTTGGTTATTGGGTGTTGTAGACGACTCTTTTATATTTCTCCAAGTATGATTTATAGGTTGTGATAGTATGTGGGCCCCACTCAAATATGTTTGTTTCTGGAAAGTTTCAATTTGCAGAAAAATTAGCTATAGGACCTATTTATTAATTAAGCATTTATTTAAGCATAGTATTTTTTTTTCATGTCCATAATGGTTTCATATCATGTTTTATTCTTTAGGTGGTCAAGTGTGCCCTATCTTTGAAGACTAGTTTTTGGGTAGTTTAGAGAAGTATGGATGCAAAGTGATTTTGGAGGTGCTATAGGTATTTGTATAGCTTGGATTTAGTTTGATGATGAAATTGAGGTCAAGATATTTCCAATGGTATATCACATTTGAGGTTTTGATGATATTTGAGAAAATTATGACCTATTATTTGAAAACTAGTTTTTGGGGTGCCATTTTATGCATGCTCATGAGAGGCTTCATGACGAGAGATGATGGTTGCTGAGTGTTTTATGGTTATTAAATATTTTTGAAGGATTATAATTTTTTTAAAGTCTATTCTATGGTTTTGTGATTTTGTTTTGTTCTTGAAAATTCCCTTGGTGGTGAGTTGCTTGTTTTGGTGTTTTAGGGTTTGTTTTGTCCTAATGATGGTGTAGAATGCTCTAGGTGTTGGTGGAAACCTATATGGTCCTATGAGTGATGACATCATGATTTTTTTAATAATGTTTCTATGATATATACTATATGAAGTCATAACTATATGATGTGGGTGTATAATACAAGTAGATAAGCAAGTTGAGGAGGCTCATTTGAAAGGCTTGTAGGACTAGAATGCAAAACATTTTGGAAGAGGGTATGAGCAAGCTATGAGGAAAGATTTGAAGAGTATGAGGCATTGAAAATTATGAAGAATGATTCTATGTTAATAATATAAAAATTCCAAGCTTAAATAAGGTCATCCATACATGACCTACTTCAAGAAGAAGACCTAATTGGTGTGCATGAGGATGAACGAGCTAGAGGGATGATTAAGGATGTGTTGTAGGTCTTACTGACCACAATGAGAGGGAATAGATGATGTTCATGATGTTATGAGTATGTTATACAACTATAGAGATAGTTCCCTTGACCTAAGAACTCTTGGTGAAGAATTCCTAGAGTGAAGAAGACAATAATGTTTTTTTGAGAGAGTTTTGAGTGAAGAGGACTGAAAAAGTGACCACAATTAATTGGTTGAGAAACAAGGATAGTAAGTTATCTTAATATCATGTGGATGAGTGGGTGCTTAGTCATATTGGGGGGTTGTAGTGTACTTACTAAGATGGTGATCTAAACTAAGGGTTGGTGCTCCTTGTAGGGTTGGCGCTCTACTAAACTAGGGGTTGGTGTTTCTTGTGGGGTTGGTGCCCCACTAAAAAAAATCTTGTGATGTGTTATATTCATAGGAGTATTTTGTGTTGAGTAATATATGCATATGTTCAAGGGGTTTTATTCCCATTGAGGGTTTCTCACTTAAATTTTGTATCAATGTGTTATTGTGTTCTTCTTGCATATGCTTTGATGGCTGTGTTATATAGATCAATATTAATAAATAAGCTAAGTTGAAAGATTGATGCATGTTAATGGTTAAAGTGAATGAAATTTTGTATGCACACTGATTCACACCCCCATTGTTTTTTCTTCCAAAACTTTTCTAAATTTGAAGCTCGAGATTCTTAGAAACCATTTTACACGTAAATATAACCAAAGCGACAAGAATTTAAACATGATCACAAAAAATCTAGATACAACGATAAAGGGGTGGGCATACATAAGTTATCAACATTTTTTAATTTTCCCTAGATTTTATTTGTACTTTAAATGAGCTCTAGGGGAACTTTTGATGATTTTATAATCAAAATGATCATTGGGGGGTGTCTTGTAGGTATTTTTATTTATTTGGAGTCATTTTACAATTTTTTTTTAAATTTTTAGATTTTTTTTCCCTTGAAGGGAATGACTCATTGGTCAGTGACACAACTGCCATGACAGTTGCATAATCACCACTTTAAATAGAGTGGAAGTTACACAAATGTCATGATGGTTTTGAAACCACCACTCTACCTAAGAGGGTGGTTTCACAACTTCTACAGTGGTTGTGTAACTATCACCTTACTAAGAGGGATGGTTGCACTATTGTCTTATATTTTGAAGGGAAAAAGTCTTAAAATGACAATTTACTTGTTTTTGATTAGTATTTTAAGTTTGCTATAGATTTATTACTTACTAACAAGGATTTAATACACTTATTTTCTACTCTTTGTGTATACGGTGGGTTTACATGCGATGAAATAGATACCAAAAGTAGGTGTGGATTTTCCAAGTGCTTATTTTAGTGACACTAGCTGAGATCTACCTTTTGGAGAGGGTGGGGATATGGTGATTGGAACATGCTAGCCAATTGCCTCAGTAAGTTGACTTATTTGTGATTTATTGACATACTTGGACGCAGATTAGAACACATTCCTATTCAATATTGTTCGTGGAGATTAGACTATCATTTTATAGGATGTTTACATGATACTAGGAGTACTCATTACAAGGAGGAGGTTGGCACTAAAAAGTGCTAGCTCAATAGATGGGCCTCACAGATGGGCCAATTATTTGGGAGAAGCAGAGGCACTCAATAGGAGTTCCAAGTAGAGGGTAAGGTTAGTAACATTGGAGGTAGCCCTTATTCCCACCCCGCAGAAGGCCATTGTACGTACCCAAAATTGTAAGGTACTGTACCGCCAAAATAGTGTAACAAGTACCCCAATGATGATACAGGTCTCCTCGCAAGGTATTCGGGATCTAGAAAAGCCCTCGGAGTATGCGTTAACATCCCGCATGCCCCGCTTAGCCCCCGCGCCATTTGTTTTCCCCCTTTTCCCTCTTTCTTTGGCCTCTTGACCTTCAGTGATGAAACCGCCACCCTGAACGGCGGCGGTCTCGTGACCGCCGCCCTGAACAGGGCGGCGGTCCTGTAACCGCCGCCCTGCTCAGAGTGGCGGTCCTGTGCATGTTTTCTAGAACGCTTTTTTGACGCGACTCGCATGAAATATCACGTTTCACCAACTTTTCTTTGCCGACTTGAGCATGCATTAATGTTTTTGGTCCCCTGGAACAATTTTTTTCCTTTGTTTATTGTTTAGGAGTTCAATTTGGTTTTGGTTTTTGAGAGTTGGAATTCCTATAAATGCATGGTTTGTGTACATGCAAATTTGGGCTGAGTTTTGGATGAAGAATTTTGAGCTGGAGCTTTGGTCACCATTTTTTCTTGTTAGAGTCTTATGATTTTTAGTGTTTTGGTTAGCTTACTTAGGACTGATAGCATAGTTTATTTCGTACTTGGTTAGTATTGCTCAGCTGTCGGTAAGCCACAGACCCATCTTGTGCAGGTAGTGCTGTTGTTCCATCCAATCCAGTTAGAAGCTTGCCTCTGAATTCCTCTTTGCTGTAGATTTCTTTTACTGTGACTTAGAGTTCTTAGTTCAATTCATTATATACCTGGTTAGTATTATTCAGCTGTTGGTAAGCCACATATCCAACTTGTGTAAGCAGTGTCTTTATTTTGGAACGGAATAGCTTAGGAAGCCATTAAAGTTACAGGTTTTTCTCTTCGTATAGGATAGTTGCAGGTTCTGGTCACTCCATGTTGCATGACTCGTAGTAAAATCCCGCTAGGAATCGCATAAGCCAAGCTCTGTACTCTTGCGCTATCCCTCTCCTACTCGCATTCTCGGTCTGTATTCTGAGCTGTCCTTGTCCCAAAATCTACTCCTATCGGTGCTAGCATTACACGCTTTTCTGGATCTAAGTGAACACGAAAGAACGAGAAGATCATACTGAGGGGATGAGATCATACACACACCATCAGATTTGCCACTGTTCTGTGGAATCCAGGTTTTACATTTCAAAGTTCTAGTCAGATTCATATCAAATAGAGTAGTTAATCACTTTATTTCATTTCATTCTATTCTCGACATTGCCAAGGAAGCTGTGGGGATTGATAGTTTCTGAGAAACTATGATTCACTCCTCACTTCTGAGGTATGATCGAGAATCTTACCGGTAGATTAGACAAACTGTTTTATTTAGAATAATTCTATAAATCGCACAGGCAAATAACCACACTTGGTTATCTTGTTTGTTTTAAATTATTGCTTAGCTATTATTTCTAGATACGCTTAAAATAGTTTGCTTTCCTTAAAATTGTTAGAATATTTCATAGAAAAATAAAAGTTATATGTAGTTAGATTTATTTCACTTAGTTAGAATTTGTTTCATTACAGTTAGGTTGCATTTTGTTTCGTATGACAATCACGGGACCTCAAGAGCCCAGGGAATATATATTTGAGCCAATCATGCCTCAACCAAACCTAGTCACAGCAATAGTTGACATAGACCAAAATCTCAGGATACAAGTATTCTGAACAAATTTACAACTGATCAGTTCACAGTTAAGAGGATTAAACATAGAAGATGACCAAGCACATGCGTTTTGGTCAAGTCAGCCAAACTACATATTACTCTAGAAAACATCCACATGACTGTAGAGGGGCTCGAAAGAGAACAAACATTCGGGTGTGATCCTCTAGTTCCACAGCCAGACGCTGGAGACACCCTCGTAGATATAGATACCAGCTTAAGAATCCAGGTTGCGAGAACGCCCGTAAGGTGTTCTGAGAAGATCGCACAACTATTGGTTCTAAACATAAAAGCTGAGAAAGTATACGATTACTGGATACTAGGGAATAGAACTTGATTTCACGTATGACCATAACAGGACTGCAACAACCGAGAGTCTACGGTTGTGATCCACAGACCCCACAGCCCAACGAGTCCACAGGTCAATCTGATATAGACGCTAGCCTACGTACTTTGGTATTCAGGTCCACCCCACTTCCACCTATCATCATCGAACAACTGTCCTTACTAGATATAGCGGCTAACGAAGCTAGGGAATTCTGGACTAGGCCAGAAAATTGTCCATAGAGTCAATTATATTCATCATCCACTATATGACCTTATCGGGAGATATACACGAAACAATCCCAGGTCATTTTCCACGTATTCCGCAACCCATAGATCGAATCACGCCAGAGCTCGATATTGATTGGAGCCTTTGAGCAGTCATCCTTGCTGATCGATCTATCACACCGGTCCAAGTTAGAAGGGCCTTCTTTGCCTTAGATTCGCAAATTCCACTAGTGTGTGTCGAAGACATTAGACTGCCTAACTAGTTTGTCTACATATTCTACCCCCACCGGCTGTCTCGGTACAACCTCGGGAGGTCGGGTATGCGGAAGAGTTACTTGTTGATTCTCACGCTCGCCTGTCGCTTTTCCGATGTACAAAATTGGTGAACCCGATGTGAAACAAACAACTGTTTCACCTTCTCTTTGAGAATTTTCATCTTCTCTCATCCACCTTCACTCCTTCCCATTATTCTGCGGGTATTCATATACCCCCCGAATATGTCGGGATTCGACGCATATGGCAGACCCCTCCTGGGTCTTGAGGCATACTACACCCAACAGAATAGGGAATCATCACCCTCGCTCTCAGTATGGGGTGACGACTAGTCAACTAATCAGTTGTCAGCACAAACCCCAAGAATCAGATATAGTTCGTCTTTTCAAACTGAAGAGTTAGAACAACCCCTTCGAACCCAACAAACAGAGCCTTCAGGTTCAAACAATATGACGTTTACAGGAGAATCTGGTTCATCTCCTCAAATGTTACTCATACCACAAATTAGTAGGCAATCAGATCCATACCTGGTCTTAGATGATGGACAGCCAACACGTAATCCTAGGAGTGAACAACGCTCCCGGGGAATGTACCCATCTATAGGAGGATTACAAATACAACCCGAAACCCCTTTTCAAGAAAATACCTCTACAGGAAATATTCTTGGAGAAACTTGGCAAAATAGCGATCAGTTTATGACAGGATATCACGTACCTTTACAACACCAAGGTATACAACAAACGCCGCTCAGGCAAAGTACCGTGACTTCACCAAATGAAGTCATTTCAACGTTAGTAGAAAGAGTGAGAGGGTTAGAACTGGCTATAGCAAGTCAAAATTCTCCGTTCATACAAACAAGAAGTTCCAATCCTCCATACCACTCTGGTCAGGTAGATCTCTTTACGGGAGTAGGCACGTTAGGCATGCCTCCTCAATATCCACAGCAAACGCCAACAAGGCCTATCATCTCTAACACTACTCCTCCCAGTCTAGTGTCGAACAGTCCGTTCCTCGACAATACCCCGTCCTACTTAAACATATACTCTAAATCACCACAAGGAGACATGTTCTCCTCTCCCGACATGTTTTCTCAAATGCAGGGACCTCCCTATGCCCCTGCCAACACGTACGCTGCACCGTATCAACAACCTATCCCACCACCACTCCCTCACCAAACACCATCAATGGTCGAAAGCTATGCAATAGGGACGTATTCAGAATATCTAAAGGAACCCTTAGATTTCACCATACGAAGCATCATGCTTCCAAGACCTCTCCCTGATTTGCCTAAGTTCAAGGGCGAGGGAGATCCAAATGCACATATCAAAGCTTACGCTACAGCCATACGAGAATTACTCCCTTGGGATGGGGTTGTTGCTAAAATATTCCCCAAAACACTGGAGGGCATTGCTCTCGATTGGTATTATAGAATACCTGAGGCTTCCATACATTCATTTAAACAACTCGTGTCAGAGTTCATCAAAGCCTTCGACATGAACAAACTACTGAGAACAGGAATCAGGGAATTCTTGCATATCAAACAAGAACACAATGAATCTGTCGCTCATTTCATCCAGAGGTGGTGTACAGTTCTTTATTCGTCAGCAAGTGCTCCAAACATGGATCAGATGGAACTATGCGATTTATTCCTTCATTCTCTCAGCAGAGAAGTGAAGGAAGAAGTTTAGAAGTTCCCACTAAGGACTTATGATGAAGTACTTGAGAGCGCTCTACGAATAGACCAGGCAGCAATAGATAGTGGTCGTAAGACGTATGGAGCAAACGGGAGGTTAATCACCTCCACTCAAAATACTACAACTACCACAAACGTCAATCAAGGACCCAAAATCCTTAACAAAAATCATGGGGTAACAACGGATGGGGTAACCGACCAGCCCAAGAGGGTAAATGTTGTTAATACTCCGTCACAAACAAACAACCAGCGAAACAAAAACTTTACCCCAACGGTCAATACAGTGGTTTTTAATCATCCACAACAACAACAACAACGGTGAAATCCCATGCTAGGACCGAGCCAAAACTCATTTGGTTATCAAAACCAAAGTCAAAACCAGAAACAACAAAACTTTAGTCCTAATAGGGAACAGTTTGATCGGAATTTTAGGCCACAATACACACCAAACCAACAAAACAGGAATTATAATCCTAATTCTTATTGTGGTTTCCATAAAATTCATGGTCACGACACTAGAACGTGCTGTGACTACAATAAATTTATGCAACGTTTGCCAGAAGAACAAAGACAGTTCTTCATAGACCTGTTCTTGGCAGATCCTGTCTCATCATCACCAAATACTCTCGCAGGGGCAGTTTCTCCTTAGAATGCTCCCCTCAAGATCTTTAATGATCCGCTCCCAAATCATGACAGCAATAGACTGAATCCAACCGGAACAAACAAAGGTGCAGTGACGGGAAACAATGACCATGAAGCCTCGAATTCATTAAATCCGTCAGTCGCGCCACAGTTGGGAGCTCAACCGAGACCTAAGATAGTCAGTTTGGTAGAATTAAACGTTGAACTACCTATCGAAGCTATAACAAGAACACGAGAGTATTTCTCTCAACCGAGCCCAAGTCATCTGCCAGAGACAGATAAGAGTCAGCAAATAGTTAAAAAACCCATCGGTGCCTATGATTTAATTAGTGACCTAACAAAGACCTTCTCACTCATTTCATTTTTGGACTTACTAAAGAACTCTCCCCCTCACAGAGCTACTCTTTTAGAAGCATTAGGTCTAGGCCATCTAATTAACATCACTCCACCTCCCGAAACACAAGTAAATCACGTAGATTTTGATATCCACCCTCCGGGGCAGCCGGACAAGGATGTCGAATTTATCTTCAAAATAAGTAAAATGCCCACAGATGCTGAGATCGCATGCCGAGGTGACCCAGCCTTGCACTTACAAGTATGGGTTTATAATAACTATGTAAAACGTGTAATGGTTGACGACGGGGCTTCAGTTAACATAGTCCCTTTCTCTTTCCTCCAAAAACTTGGATATGGAGAAACAAACTGTTCCACTACACGAAATACCTTGAGAGGCTATGATAGCCTTAAAGCCACTTTGATAGGAACTATAATACTGCCGGTCACCTTAGGGCCCAAAACCATCTTGACCGAGTTTTATATTATAGATCAGGAAACTAACTATAATATGATCCTCGGCCGACCTTGGATACATCGAATGAAGGCAATCCCTTCTACGCTATTTCAAGAAGTAAGATTCTTACATCTGGGAAAGGTGTTTGTAGCCAAAGGCGATCCAAAACCTTTCGATTTGCACCTAGCTGATTTAAAGAAAAGACCAGGGGTGCACTCAGAATTTGAACTGCCAATAAACCAACTTAATAAACCCTCTGACCCAAAGCTAGAGGAAAAGTTGATACCTACAACGGATCTTGAAACTACCAGCATAGCCAAAACAACTCCAACCCCTAAAGGTAAAACTAAAGAAATAGTTTCATTAGGGACTACTGCGAAAATCGTTGAATTGATAGAACAAGATTCACCAATGTTCTTACCATTCGATTCAGTAGGCATAGGATTTTCCCTAGGTGTTGGTTCCTTACCGGCAGAGGATCTCTGTATGATAGAAGTAGAGTGTGCAAACGCGGCAGATGCCCCAACATCTACACTCCCGGCTAAGTATTGGACTCTCCATTTCGATGGAGCTAAATGTCGTTATGGAGTGGGGGCAGGTATAATTCTTACTTCGCCCGAGGAGAAGGTCCTCCCATTCTCATTTAAGTTAGACTTTGAATGCACAAACAATGGCGCTGAGTACGAAGCCCTCCTTCTTGGCCTCACCTTAGCCAGAAGGATTGGTATTGATAACATCAGAGTCTTGGGAGACTCGCAATTAGTAACAAACCAAGTTGCTGAAGTATATTAAACTAAAGTCGAACATTTACAACTCTACAAAAATGCTGTATTAGATTTAAGCAAGGCGTTTAACTTCATATCCATTGAAGCAATCCCGCGAGAGAAAAATCTTCTCGCCGATTCAATAGCAACCTCAGCATCACGTTTTACTCCAAGCAATGAGCTAGAAGATACTCACTTCACAATATCCATTCGTGACGAACCATTAATAAAAACAATGACAAATCCTCTTTTAAGCGGAAGTGAATCTACTGTCCTAGACCATGTTGGAAATGATGCAGCTACTTTGGATTATTTAAATGCCTATGTAGCATTACATCTCTCCTATCACATGCTAGATTTATCCCTGATCCCACATTCGTCCTCCTACTTCGGAAATCCCGTAACGGATCTTTCGTCACAAAGGGAACCTAACATATACGCAATAGAAAATGGGGATGATTTAGATTTACCTCCAGCACCACCTGAGTTCGAAGAGGGTAACACCTCTTTAATCGAAGAAACAATCGATGTCAACATTGGGACAGAAGATGAACCAAGAATATTGAAACTAGGTTCTTTGTTGACACCAGAAGAAGTGGAAATACATACTCAGGTTCTCAAAGAACATCAGAAGGTGTTTGCATTTAATCACAAGGAGATGACGGGAGTCGCACCCCACATTACAGTACACAACCTCGTCACTAGGTCAGATGCAAAGCCAATTAAACAAAAATCAAGACCCATGAAGCCCAAAGTAGCTCTCATGGTAAAAGAGGAAGTAATAAAACTCCTTCAGGTAGGATTCATCAAGCCAGTAGACTACTCCCAATGGGTATCTAATATCGTTCCCGTTCTCAAGAAGAACGGAAAGATACACATTTGCATAGATTTTCGAGACATCAACAAAGCGTGTCCTAAAGACGATTTCCCATTACCATCCATAGACGTTATTGTTGATGCAACAGCTGGTTTTGAACTCTTGTCTCTCATGGATGGATTCTCGAGATACAACCAAATCAGAATATCCGAGCAAGATCAAGCTAAAACCACGTTCATAACTCCTTGGGGAACCTATTGCTATGCTGTCATGCCTTTCGGTCTCAAAAACGCTGGTGCTACATACCAGCGGGCTATGACTTATATATTTCATGATTTAATTCATAAAATCATGGAATCCTACATAGATGACTTGTTGGCTAAGGCCAAAAAGCGCTGTGACCATCCCGAAGTACTCCGCATCATTCTTTCACGCCTAATAGAATACGGAGTCACGCTAAACCTAGAGAAATGCGTCTTTGGTGTAACAAGAGGAAATCTCCTAGGTTACATCATATCGTCACGAGGGATCGACATTGATCCAACCAAAATTCGGGCTATCCTCGAAATGGTCCCACCTTCGAGTGAATCTGGAATCAGATCATTTCTCGGGAAGCTGGGTGTAATCTGGAGATTCATCCCGGACTTAAGCTTCGCTATTCATCCAATCAACAATTTACTCAAGAAAGACTGTAGCATTGATTGGACCGAAGACTGCAACGAAGCTTTCAACGCAGTTAAACGTTTCTTGCTGTCGCCACCTACGCTAATGCCACCTAAGCTGGATCGCCCGTTAATCCTATATTTACGAGCTACCAATGTCTCGCTGGCCTGTATGTTGGCCCAAGAAGACGATGACAAGAGAGAATGTGTGATTTATTTCATTAGCCGAACACTGCTCGACTATGAAACACGCTATACACAAGCAGAGCGATAATGTCTTGCCATAGTCTTTGCTACTAAACGTCTAAGACATTACATGCTGAATCAAGAAACAAAGGTCATGGTAAAGACGGACCATTTACGGACTTTTCTCACACAAGGTTACTTATCCAAAAAGGCTGGACGTTTTATAACCTTAATGGGAGAGTTCAAATTAACATTTGTAAATCAGAAGTCAGTTAAAGGACAAATCATCACGGATTGGTTAGCTGACAACCCATTAGACGGAGGCGATCTAGTAGATTTGGATTTTCCAGATGAATGCGTATACTACATCGAAACTCGACCTGCTATTTCTGAGTGTCCTTGGTACACTGATATCATTAATTATATCATGGACCATATGTACCCAGATGCAGTGACACCGCAACAAAGAAGGTGATTACGCATAATCGTAGCCAAATATGTCATTATAGAGCAGGTGCTCTATCGAAAAGCATTCGATGGAATGCTCTTAAGGTGTGTCGACACAGAAGAGTCCAAGAGGATTCTCCATGAATTCCACAGTGGTATATGTGGAGGCCACTTCGGTGGCCATGCCACTGCTCAAAAAATACATCGAATGGGCTATTTCTGGCCCACTCTAGAACATGATGCGATAGAGTTTGCACGCAGGTGTCATAAGTACCAGGAATTCTCCCACGAGATCCACATGCCAGCACAAGCTCTACAACTAATCGCAACTCCATGGCCCTTTTCTACATGGGGCCTGGACTTGATAGGGAAGTTCTCTCCCTCATCCACAGATGGCCATAATTTTATAATCACGGCCACTGAATATTTTACCAAATGGGTGGAGGCCATGCCTCTTACTACTGTACCTGGTTCTATAATCGCTAAGTTTATTTTAAATCAAATCATTTGCAGGTACGGTATCCCACAAATCATTATCTCAGATAATGGAACTTCTTTCAAGAATGAAGAAGTTCGTGAACTATGCAACAAATTTAAAATAAGCCATCATACGGCTTCCTTGTATTATCCCCAAGCCAATGGGCAGGCTGAAGCAACAAACAAAATGCTGAAAGCCATTCTCCTTAAAACGGTGAAAGAAAACAAGTGAGATTGGCATTTGAAGTTATATCTGGCCTTGTGGGCCCACCGAACCTCAATAAGGACACCAACGGGAGCAACTCCTTTCTCGCTAGTATTTGGGGCAGAAGCAATCCTCCCACTTGAGGTCGAAATACCCAGTCTCCGCATTTCACTACAAGGGATTTTGGATGAAGACGCTTACAGAGAAGCACGTCTTTCCCAATTAGAAAGCCTAGATGAAATTAGGTTAGATGTTGAACAACGGCATAGAGCTTATGCTGACCGAATGTGCCGGCAGTATAACAAGAAGGTTTATGAACGCGATATATACGAAGGTGACCTAGTTCTAAGACTAGACAGCCGGATCGACAAGAAGACCGGTGAAGGAAGGAAATTCCGGCCCAAATGGTTGGGCCCATACCGAGTCACGAAGGACTATGGAAATGGTGCATACCTCTTATACACGCTAGAAGGTGAGGAGTTTGGCGAAACAGTCAATTCCCTCCACCTCAAATGTTTCTATGCATAAGCAGCTAATGCTACTTATATAACTATCTACATTGCATTTTCATATAGATTAGGATCATTTTGTCCACTTGTTCCTACACAAATTGTGATCAAGGAATCTATTCTCAAAGCAATTTATTACAAACTCATGATGTTGTTGGCACAAAACTTTCTAATCATATCTCTCCATTTTCACGATATCATCAATCACTTCAGAATCTTTTATCAAGTAAAATCAAACATGACGAAGTCTTAACGGTAACCATACCAAGATCTGCAAGTTTGTTCTCGCTTTGATTTCTTCTTAGGATTGGTGTCTTACCTATGGTCTGTTCTAGAAGCTTCATGGTGTCACATCTATCCCATATATACATCTCTTTGGAAACAAGCATATACTGACATTTTACTCAAAAAGACAAGTCAAAAAGTGATTAAACAGAAAATTTTATTTTTACACATTTCCTTGCCCTACCAACCTTCGGTGATGAGCTTGCGTCTCTTACTAGTGACATAGGGTTAGGAAAGGATGGAAATGCCCTTACTCGCCTATGCCTTACCCACGGTGATAAACCCATGCTTCTTACTAGTAGCATGGGGCAAAGTGTAGGGGGTCCTCTAGACAATGCAAACATTAAAAAGTCATAAACACACTATTCAAAGTTTGAGTCAAAAACGAATGAGTCAGATGTTCAAAATTCCAAGAGAGTTAAAAATCCTAAAAACCAGATTTTGTCTACTATGTGGCCATCTACGGGTCTAAGTCTGGATAAACCGCAAAGCAAGTTGCACCCAAAACTATGAAGTCATTCAGGTAGAGTAAGCTTGTAGTTCTCAACTTGGTTCCACCAAAGCTTCGTCTGTCTTTCATCACTATCGTTTCACCATATTTCATAAACTTTCGCCCTTCTTGGCTCTTAGTGATGAGCCCTCGCATCTTACCAGTTGCGTGGAGTTAGGAGTGGGGTAAGTTAATCTGTTCATCATACTGGTTATTTTCATCACTTTGCCAAAACAAACATGAGGTATCCAAATTGCTCACAGAAGCTAAGATTTAAGATCACAATATATCTACAATATCATGTATCAACATCATGAAACACAAAAAGAAAGCAAGCATTTGCATCATTTGTTCTCCATTGCATACATTCTAGAAAGCATATAAAACATACATCGTAGTATACACAAAGCAGCTGGAAACAGAAAGGGAAAACACGAGTGACAAAGTTTTGATCCAAAAACGAATGCATATATATAAATAATCAATGTTTATATACAATGCCATCATGCTCTAGGCATGGTCAAAACACTCAAAGAGCCCGTGATATACAAAAGAATCTACAGTACAAAATATACAAGGGCCAAGTCGCCTCTCAACCCCTACGTGACCCCTCCGAGGGTGCGCGCCCTTGCCTAGGACTCCGGCTACGCTGGTGCTCTGAATGAACGGAGGGCTTAGGGTCTCGAGGAGCAGCCGCGGTCTCCCCACGAGAATGGCTCCTCATAAGACGCTCGGCTATCCTATAGCCCACCAACTCTGTACGGAGAGTCGACACCATCCTAGCCACGTGCCAAATAGGAGCGAAGACGTCAGTATGCCTACTGGCTGCTGAAGGCTCCCCGGCATCTACAGATAGCTCCGCACGGGTCTTATCCATAGGGATCATTAGAGAATCAGTGCATACCCTGCGGATTAGATCCTGCCACTTGTCAACAGTCTCTGCAAAACAAAGAAGAAAAATGAATTAGAAGCTAGGCAAGAGACTAAAATATACAATATACAAACACAAGGAGAGACAACAATTAAAACAAATCCTAAATTAGACAAACATTGAAAGGAGGAGAGGATAACTTACTCGGATCACCGGGCCTCCAAGATGAATCGCTAGGGCTGGCACCCACTGCGGATGCCGCTGCCGACTGTGGAGCTGCTCTTGTGGCAGGGGCAATATGTCGCCCCACAACTGACTCATCCTCTCCACCATGGCCCTGGGAGAGTGGCTCCTCTGAAGCTAGAGTCTCTCTCTCTGCACTCTTCTCGGCCCTCTCTGCCTGCAAAATATCTTGAGTGTCATGCCACTCAGGATCGCTATCATTTGTCTGCTCCTCCGACCCTCCCTCTGTAAGCTCCTCAGAATCGGAGTCGATATCTATAGGGTCATCGCTGCTATGAGCAGGACCCGCGGCAATCTGAAGCAAAGGTGCCCGAGGCGCACCAGCTCTCCCTCTGGCCCGAACAATCCCCCTGGCTACAATAGGAATACCAGGAGTGACCACTGTCTAACCACGGCCTCTAGGCCCCCCTCTAGCCTTGCGGACTGATCTATAAACCGGTGCCACTGGAGGAAGCATGCCCGCATATGGAAGGCCGAACTGCTGAGGAACTCTGCCAAAAGGGTGTACCTCCACCCATCCCACGCGGTCGATAAGCTGCCCTGTGGTGGAACAGGAGATCAATGTAAGGGTCTCCTCACCCCATATGCCGGCCATAAGCCGATACGGCGTCGCCTCCATATCTGCTGTGGAAAGGGAGGTAACTGGCTGGTGAGGTGCTCTAAGCACCGACATATCTGACCATCTAGCTGCCCTCACAGCCCCTGGGTCTGCCACCTCTACCCCTCTGCCATAAGGAATAAAATGCTCGTACACCCAACTCATGACCAAAGTCAGGTGACTCAAAGACTGTCCCTGTAGACGGACCACCCTGTATAAGTCATGGTGGGTGGTCCCCAGAATATTTGTGTCCTAGGCATATATCCGGCCGTGCCCCTCTATCTGTGCAATGATGGGGGCCCAACAGTATAGTAAAGTATCCCCTCCCTTGTCCCCGATCAGCCTCGAGGCAAGGATCCCCATGATAGCTTGTCAAAATACGGGGATGGGCAAAGAAGGAATGGATCTAACTCTCACTCCCTTCTTCGGCCCCGTGGAGATAGCTGCATCCCCCATGTAATTTGTGCTAGGGACCCTGCTGTCTCCAGTGTGAGTCTCCTCCCGATGATCGGGACCCCCAGGATACGGTAAACATCCTCCAAAGTAATCGTCCACTCACCGCGGACCCCTGGCAGTCGGAAAGTGTTCCGATCTGCATCCCAATAAGAAAACAAGTCACAAAGGATGTGACTAGATGGTGCGACATGAGGCACACGCGATATACGCAGTATGCCGGCCCTCTGCAATGTGTCCTCCTCATCTGGTGAGAGGGCATCCAATACCCTGGGCAACCAATCCCACTCCCTCTCTTGACTCCATCTGATGTACTCCTCTCTCGCCTGCATACACCCAAAAACACACAAAACAGAGCAAGTTAGTATCTAATCAATGCCGAGAGAGTCGTAAAAACATATAGAAATGATAAAAATATAAGAGCAAAGTCTAAAGCAAGCTCCTTTTGCTTTTTGTGCAAAACCGCCACCCTGAGCAGGGAGGCGGTTCTGTAACTGCCACCTTTAAGGCGGCGGTCATGTAACCGCCGCCCTGGTCAGGGCGGCGGTCGTGTAACCACCGCCCTAGCCAGGGCGGCAGTCGCGGTCCGAAAACCCGCGCGGGTTTTTAAACCTAAAAAGCCCAAAATGAGCAAAAAATGACCTTTTAAACTAAAAACAAAGCCTACCCAGTAGGCGCCCCCCTAGGTGGACCTTTTGAACCTAACATTTTCAAAAATAACCCCCCCATTACAAAGAATTTTCCATTTCAAATTTGAAGGGGGAAAAATGCAAAATTAAAGAAAACCGACCTGTGATCTCGTGGGGTGGCGTTCCGCACATGGGGGCATGATCGCTATCTCGCTCCGGACGTTTTGACTCTATTCACACAAGAAACCGTCACCGTGGGTCCCAGAGCTCAAAATCAATCGAATCGACTCGCGCAAATGAATAGGAAAATGGACCCACTTTCATATATATATCGTTCTGTTTCGTTTTAAAATCGCTGTTTCGCAGGTTCGGAGCGCTGTTGGAGGTAAGTTTCTATCCCCACACAAATGGTACGTTCTCTTTCCCTGTTATTTTAGTGTTTGTTTTCCAAATTATTGTATCTATCTGCACTTGAGTTCTCTTTTCATTTTGCAGGTAGCGGGAATTTTGGAATGGCGTCATTTCAACACACGGACGTGTAAGGTATAACTTCTAACTCCCCATTTCGGGACGGCCATACTCGGACCCACCGTTTTATGCCTCTTCATGGCTAAAACACTTCTCTGAGGGGGCAATATGTACGTACCCAAAATTGTAAGGTACTGTACCGCCAAAATAGTGTAACAAGTGCACCAATGATGATACAGGTCTCCTCGCAAGGTGTTCGGGATCCAGAAAAGCCCTCGGAGTATGTGTTAACATCCCACATGCCCCACTTAGCCCCCGTGCCCTTTGTTTTCCCCTTTTTCCCTCTTTCCTTGGCCTCTTGACCTTCAGTGACGAAAGGGCGGCGGTCTCGTGACCGCCGCCCTGAACAGGGCGGCGGTCCTGTAACCGCCGCCCTGCTCAGAGCGGCGGTCCTGTGCGCATTTTCCAAAACACTCTTTTGACACGAATCGCGTGAAATATCACGTTTCACCAGCTTTTCTTTTCCGACTTGAGCATGCATTAATGTTTTTTGTCCCCTGGAACAGTGTTTTTCCTTTGTTTATTGTTTAGGAGTTCAATTTGGTTTTGGTTTTTGAGAGTTGGAATTCCTATAAATGCATGGTTTGTGTACATGCAAATTTGGGCTGAGTTTTGGATGAAGAATTTGAGCTGGAGCTTTGGTCACCATTTTTTCTTGTTAGAGTCTTATGATTTTTAGTGTTTTGGTTAGCTTGCTTAGGACTGATAGCATAGTTTATTTCGTACTTGGTTAGTATTGCTCAGCTGTCGGTAAGCCACAGACCCATCTTGTGCAGGCAGTGCTGTTGTTCCATCCAATCCAGTTAGAAGCTTGCCTCTGAATTCCTCTTTGCTGTAGATTTGTTTTACTGTGACTTAGAGTTCTTAGTTCGATTCATTATATACCTGGTTAGTATTATTCAGCTGTTGGTAAGCCACATATCCAACTTGTGTAAGCAGTGTCTTTATTTTGGAACGGAATAGCTTAGGAAGCCATTAAAGTTACAGGTTTTGCTCTTCATATAGGATAGTTGCAGGTTCTGGTCACTCCATGTTGCATGACTCGCAGTAAAATCCCGCTAGGAATCACATAAGCCAAGCTCTGTACTCTTGCGCTATCCCTCTCTTACTCGCATTCTCGGTCTGTATTCTGAGCTGTCCTTGTCCCAAAATCTACTCCTATCGGTGCTAGCATTACATGCTTTTCTGGATCCAAGTGAACACGAAAGAACGAGAAGATCATACTGAGGGGACGAGATCATACACACACCATCAGATTCGCCACTGTTCTGCGGAATCCAGGTTTTACATTTCAAAGTTCTAGTCAGATTCATATCAAATAGAGTAGTTAATCGCCTTATTTCATTTCATTCTATTCTCGACATTGCCAAGGAAGCTGTGGGGATTGATAGTTTCTGAGAAACTATGATTCACTCCTCACTTCTGAGGTAGGATCGAGAATCTTACCGGTAGATTAGACAAACTGTTTTATTTAGAATAATTCTATAAATCACACAGGCAAATAACCACACTCGGTTATCTTTTCTGTTTTAAATTATTGCTTAGCTATTATTTCTAGATACGCTTAAAATAGTTTGCTTTCCTTAAAATTGTTAGAATATTTCATAGAAAAATAAAAGTTATATGTAGTTAGATTTATTTCACTTAGTTAGAATTTGTTTCATCACAGTTAGGTTGCATTTTGTTTCGTATGACAATCACGGGACCTCAAGAGCCCAGGGAATATATATTTGAGCCAATCGTGCCTCAACCAAACCTAGTCACAACAATAGTTGACATAGACCAAAATCTTAGGATACAAGTATTCTGAACAAATTTACAACTGATCAGTTCATAGTTAAGAGGATTAAACATAGAAGACGACCAAGTACATGCATTTTGGTCAAGTCAGCCAAACTACAGATTACTCTAGAAAACATCCACATGACTGTAGAGGGGCTCGAAAGAGAACAAACATTTGGGTGTGATCCTCTAGTTCCACAGCCAGACGCTGGAGACACCCTCGTAGAGATAGATACCAGCTTAAGAATCCAGGTTGCGAGAACACCCGTAAGGTATTCTGAGAAGATCGCACAACTATTGGTTCTAAACATAGAAGCTGAGAAAGCATACAATTACTGGATACTAGGGAATAGAACTTGATTTCGCGTATGACCATAACAGGACTGCAACAACTGAGAGTCTACGGTTGTGATCCACAGACCCCACAGCCCAACGAGTCCACAGGTCAATCCGATATAGATGTTAGCCTACGTACTTTGGTATTCAGGTCCACCCCACTTCCACCTATCATCATCGAACAACTGTCCTTACTAGTTATAGTGGCTAACGAAGCTAGGGAATTCTAGACTAGGCCAGAAAATCATCCATAGAGTCAATTATATTCATCATCCACTACATGACCTTATCGGGAGATATACACGAAACAATCCCAGGTCATTTTCCACGTATTCCGCAACCCATAGATCGAATCACGCTAGAGCTCGATATTGATTGGAGCCTTCGAGCAGTCATCCTTGCTGATCGATCTATCACACCAGTCCAAGTTAGAAGGGCCTTCTTTGCCTTAGATTCACAAATTCCACTATTGCGTGTCGAAGACATTAGACTGCCTAACTAGTTTGTCTGCATATTCTACCCCCACCGGCTATCTCGGCACGACCTCGAGAGGTCGGGTACGTAGAAGAGTTACTTTTTGATTCTCACGCTCGCATGTCACTTTTTCGACGTACAGCCATCATTGGTATATTGGCATCACATTTGATTGGGGATAAAGGAGGAGACATATTATATTTTTGGAACCTATGGTGCAGAGCATAGAGTAAAATGACAAAGTTTTCACATGGGTGCCAGATATGTTAGGGAATACCTACCATGATTTGTATTGGGTAGTAAGATGTAGGTCTTCATCACTAAGCCATCCCACATTATTCATTTCATGGATCTAGGAGAGGGTGATCCCCTATCAGAGGGGTATTAGGATTGCAGACCATATTAGTATCAGGGTAACAATGTGGGTGGACATGACACCTCATAGAGACATACAATAGGCAGTAGGTTCTTTGACGAAATTGGATATAGTAGCTTAGCCATATCATGACATGTTAGGATAGTGGGGTGAGGAGAGAGTTACATTATCCACATGTATAGCCACTATATAGTGATTTACTCTAGTGGGAATAATGATATTCATCTAATGACATGAATTCCGAATAGTTTTTCCTACCCTATGTTGATGCCCTTCCCATAGTTGGGACCATATTCAGGGGCACAAGGGAGGAAAGAGACAATTGCATGCATTGACTGTAGTGGATAGTAGCAGTACTTGGAGTACTAATTGGGACACCTGGAGTCACACCTAGACAAGCCATTAGAGGAGGAGATAGAATACCCTAGGTTCTACATATTAGTGAGGCAATAATGGGGAGTGAGGAGGAAGAGGCACAAAAATATTTTGGTTTGGAGGAGGAGCCAAGATATTATTAACAGGGTAGTAGAGATGAGGAGGAGGTATCTAGGTCTGAGGAGGAGGCTGAAGAGGAGTCTATTCAAGAAGAGGAGTCTTTTTATCTAGAGTAGGAATCCAAGACTAATGATGTGGATGCAGATCTTAATTGGGTCGAGGGAGATCCTATTGAATAATCTTGATTCTATTTTCTCCCTACTTCTTAGATTACAATTATCTACTTATATGTTAGTAAGCTTTATTTTTGTTTTTTTTGGTTTTACTAATATGTTGTTGTGGGTGTGTGTTTTACCACCAAGACTGTGAGATAATGAGAGCTCACCAGGAAGAACAACATCTATATTTGTTCTCCATCACATCAAGTTTACCTCGAGATACTCTATTGGAGGATCTATGACTCTTGAGCTAGACTGACTACCATATGGATGTTTTAGTAGCAAACTAGCATGTTGTAGGAGAGATTTATCAGATGCGGACTGAGATTGTAGTGTTTATACGACATGTCAAGGATTATTGCAAGATGCCGAGAGGAGGAAGATATACCTACAACGGGGATAGTGGAACTAACTAATATGGATATTCTCGTGAGCATTCCCATCATTATATGCATGGAGGTTCCTATTTTATGCCTAACATACCTCGTCACAAGACTCATAGTAGGATCCCTTGACCAACCTCCTAACAGGGGTATCAGAAATATGGATAGGTAGATTTCCTTTATAACTTGGTCTCATTTTTATGTATACATCAATGTTTTTGGTTTTTTTTTTTTTTATCATGGTTGAGTATTTTGACCACACTTTTATTTGGTGTGATGGCCTTATACTATAACATTGAAAGATATATATATATATATATATATATATATATATATATATATATATATATATATATATATATATGACCTTATTTTTGGCTTGACATTCTCTTGTACATTTACTTCTTTACACTCTATTTTATTTGTGCACTCTAGAAATAGCTATGAATGATTGATGACTTTTTAATATTTAATAAAGCTATGGATAATAATGTAATATGGTAAAAAAAATGAAGATGGAATAAGATATAGAAAAACACATGGTTATAAGTCATAATTAGGAAACTCTTTTTTTTCCTTTTAATGCTTAAACATTTCATTCCATTTGAAAAATATGTTATAGATGATGTGGTGATGAAATTTCTCATTCCGTTCTTGATCCCATGAGACTGATAAGATGTGAGGTCTCAACACCAAGAGATAAGAAGGATGTGAAATAAATGAATGAATAATACATGGATGAATACACTTCTCAAAGAGAAATGTATTTTCAAAAGACATATTCAAGAACTTACAACTCAAATCCAATAAATATTTTCTGACCAAATGTAATTTTTTTAACATTTATAAGCCTTTACTAGACTTAGATATATGGACGGCCTACTGATTGGAAATATCTAGTGAATGAATTATTATCTCTCCTAATATAGACATCTAAATCATATGCTTGGGAAATTTACACATTCAATCCCTTTTCTCTCTCCTTATTACTTTAAGGATCTCTTTTTTGAAAATATCCCCTACATCTTGCCCCATTCTACTAGTAAGAATCAAGGGCTCATCGCCTAAAGTAAATTATAGGTGAGTAAGGGCATATATCTCCTTTATCTGCCTCAAGCTACCAATAAGAAACATGGGCTCACCACCAAAGACTAGGAAGGAAGAAACATTTAGTTATTTGTCATAATAATATATATGTATTTTTGTTTTCTCACTCTTATATTTTTCTTATTGGGAAGGAACGTTTCCCTGTGTTCTTATCCCCATGTAACTAGTAAGATACGAGGGATCCTCCCCAAATACTGAGATGGATCAACACGAGATCCATATGAAATGTTTAGAATTTTCCTGTTATGGAGAGAAATTTTCAGGGAAAGATTTTCCATTAGGAAGCTTATAGAGAGGACCATAGAAAAAACATCTAAACTAGGAGTAACCTTAAAATAGGTTAAAAATGCAAGATCTTACATGATCAAAATTAAATCTTGTCTCATGATTGGAAATTATGATGTGAATTATATAATTGGAGAACACAAAGGAATTCTAGAATTTTCACGATTGATATACTTACCAATGTATGAAAAGTATAAAATCATTTGAAAAATGGATAGATCCATATTACAAGCTAAACACAATGAAAATGTGAATGACGCAGTCGGGAAAATGTAACAAGGAAAATGTGGAGATAAAATAACTATATGTAGAAACATTTTAGACAGACTAAGTTGAAGGATTCTTCGAACTCCTCACCCTCTTAAGTGAAACAATGGTAAGCATCATTCTTATAATATTCAATTACTTGGTAGGGAACTATCCATTTTGTACTAAATTTTTTTCCTTCACCAATCTTCTTATTTATATGACTATCAAGTCTCAGCATAAGGTCACCCACCTGAATTTGGCACTCATTAAATTTTTTACTGTATTGACAACACATTTTATCAGCATAAATTTGACGACGTTGTTTAGCTATAAGCCTATTCTCATCCATGATTTCTAAGCCAATTAAGCACATATTTATTTATTCATCTTCATCTAATAGTCCTTATAAATACACACAAGGACTAGGGAGTTCTACCTCTAAAGGGAATACCACCTATGCATTAAAAACTAAGGAAAATGATGTCACCTAAATTTGTGTCTAGATTTTAGTCCTATATGACCACAAGGCTGGGAATATTTTTATGTACCAATCCCCTTATTAAGCCTAAACTATTTTGAGGATAATTGAATTTAATGTTTTGTTATTATCCTCATCTTGACCTTCTACTTGAGGATAATATTTAGATGTGGTGTGATAAGATATCTTAAATCTTTCACATAGTTCACGTACCTTGTCATTCTTAAATGAGGAGCCATTATCAAAGATGATAACTTACATGACATTATATCTATAAATGTTTTTATTTTAAATAAAATTTTCTATGATGAAGCTGGGCATCATGGTTAAAGGCACAATTTAAACCCATTTTATAAAATATTCTATTGCTGTAATAATGATATTATGACCATTAGTGGAGGTAGGAGAGAATTTTCCTATCAAGTCCAAACCCCACAAAGAGAATGACCAAGGTTCGACTATAGGTTATAGATATTGAGCTGAAATATGTATGTCATGTGAAAATTCCTTACATTTTTGACACCTTTGCACATATTCCTTGACATCATGGTCTAGATTGGCCCAAAATTATCCCATTGATGAATATTCTAAGTAGTTGAATTCTTTCTGAAATGCCCACCACAAAATCCACTACGGGCTTCATAAAGGATCCTTTCCAATTCTTATTCATATATACATATAAGTAATAATCCATCAAATGCCTTCTGATATAAGACTTCTATGATGACATACTTAGTGGTTATAAAACAAATTATTATTTTTTGTTGTGATTTATCTCCTTCTGGGTAAGTTTGATCCACAATATAATTTACCATGTAAGGATACCATGGGCACGATGAAATTATGGGATTCTCAATGTGACACATACACTCATTAAGGATATGAAGATAAGATATTTCATTGGATTCCAAGGGGTTTTTGGCTAGCCATTTGACAATGATTTTCCCCTTGACTAATTTATGATTAACTTAAGTAAGCTCTGTTAGTACAAATCAGCAGCACCCCCTGGATGTTGATCAGATTTCTAGTTTGATCATTCTAAGCATCCAGTGTGATTGCACAACATTGAAACCTCTCTCCAAGTGTGGGACTTGCAAAATGAGAGAGGAATCTCTAGATTAGAGGCTAGTTCCTCAAAATTCTCTATCAGATCTTTTATTTGCACAATCGTAGAGGTTTGAATCCTAATCCTACTCTAAATTCCAAGGAGACAGAGATAGAAAGTGCAAAAATTGAAACTAAACTAATAGGTGATACACCAAAGGAGGAGTGGTGAACACTTCTTGTTCTGCAGATAGACACAGATCATAAAATGCAACATAAAACATCATGCACAGGCTGATAAGATGTAATCAGAGGTCTGAAATGAAGCAAGCAACACAAACAAAGGACTGAAACCCATTCACAGAGCTTGCATTGTCATTTCCACTGTAAAAAATCCCTGTATTATAACATCAAAGAGGCAGAAAACCTGTTACAATTTTAGAAGAGGTCTGATACTTCCAAAAATCACTTCTAAGGTGAAAAAGGGGAGCCTGCTATCCAAAGAAACGTTCCCTCACATACTTTTGTCCCGGCTGTCCCAGACGAAAATCTCCTGCTTTGGCCGATTCGGGCTTCCTTGTTCCTGTTTGCAGCTTTTTCACCTTTTCACGTCCCACGCGTCCCTCACGTACTTTTGTCCCGACTGTCCCAAACCGCATGAAACAAAGACTTAGATGATTTTTCTTTCTTTCGTCCGATTCAGCTTTTCGCGTCCCGATGTCCCAACTATCCCGCGGACCGCCTGGGACAAAAATGTCTGACTTAGCCGATTTTCTTTGTTTTTTCGGCCCTAAGCTTGATATGAAGAACCTCAGTACAACGCGAACCCTTCAGACCCAAAATGCTTTAAAACAGTCCTGCAACCTTATTTTTTACATTTTTTCCATTTTTTCTAACTTCTTGGGATTTCTTCTTGGATGGGAGAGTTAGAAAAAGGCCGAGGGGACCCTGAAAACATGATTTTGGGCCTCGAATCAATCTTACTTGCTCGGGACTGAATAATCTGATGCATGTTATCAAAATTACCTTGAGGGTGAATTTTGGATAACAATTTTGGCGACTCAGCGTGGTCATCTACTTGCTGGATGAAGTTACCAGTTGCCTGAAGCATCCATTGGGCATGGAGTCATGAGTTGTAGCCTTCAAACTAATCTAAACTTTGAAAACCTCCTATCTGAGCCACTTGGAAACCCACTGAAATGGACCGTGCAAAAGCAAAACCAGCACCACAAAAACTATGTACAAAACTGAAAATCATACATGCTCCAAATGGAACATGCAGAGCGTGCACAAGAACTTATTTTACTGAAAGAAAACCTACCTACTCTATTCTAACTAGAAGCAAAGGTAAGCTAAACAAACCTCGCAACTAGTTGGGAGAAATAGATTCCTTTCTTCAAAATTGGTAACCATACAACTGATTTGGCATTGAACATGGCTGATTGGATGAATGGAAAATCAACAAGAAGCTAGTCTTCCACCCAAATCATTAAGGTATCAACTGAAAACAAATCTAATACCTGTTTTAGTTACTCTGCATTTGGATTGAAGAGGTATGACAACTGATCCTTGGTACTTTGTAGCTCACCCTCATGCTTAGAAGCAAGCATGACTTGTTGTGACTTCTCCTTTGACTCCAATGAAGTCAAATACCTTATTGGGCAAGGTATGATCCATTTGATATGCCCATAGCTCTGATTTTCAACTCCAAAAATGGAGTCTTCTTGTAGAACTTTTTGGGTGGGTGATGTGGAAGCAAAGGTAGAACCTTTTTGCCATTTCTCTTCCTCCAATGAAGAACATGAAAGATTAAAATCTTCCAATCTTGGTTCCAAAGGGCTGCTATAAGATGTAGGCTACTACAAATGGGTGCTCTCCTTCATGACAGTAGGCTCAGGTGTTTGGAACGTGGATGATGAAAGAGAGAATGGTAGGAACTCAACTGGTTCTTCTTCATCAAAACAGTCCTCTAAATATGACAGATAAACTACCTCATTATTGTCCTGCTGCAAATGCTCAACTTCCTCCATGGTATCCTCTTGATCTGTAACTTGATCATCATGGTTTCTTTCATCCTCCAACATTGAGTTTGAGAGATCAAACTCTTCTTTAGCACTAGAACTCGAGAGAGATGAAGTAGAAAGAAGAATTGAAGGTTCTTTTGTAGCCTGCTTTGTGCTCAAAGCCCTTGGATCTGTAATTTTCTCCTCCACAACTAGAATGTGCTCCTCTTCTTTTGGATTTGGAGTAGCTTCTCCCTCTTCTACTACTTGAAGACAATCTTGTTATTGATAGAAATCTTCCTCTAGCACGAAGTTCGTTAAGTCAAACTCTTCGATCTGTTGCTCTAGAGGACAAGTTGGGACTGTAGGATCTTCTTCAGAGCTTTCTTCCTCCATGGCTGATTGTGTAACTTGAATTGAATCAGCATTCCCTTCAAATAGAGTGCCAACATGGACACTACTTTCTGAGAAAACTGACTGCTGATCCACTTCTTCTTTTTGCTCTTCTCCTGCTGCAACAAATTCATTCCTAACCGCCACTTGTTTTCCAACTCCAACCTCTTCTAAAGGCTTAACCATCAAGGGGATCTTTGTCATCCCAAATTTAAGAGCCCAACTCTTCAGACTTTGAATTTCTTCATCCTTGTTTGGCTCTTCTTTCTGCTGCTGTTTTCCTTGATTGGCATTTTGATTTTTATCCTCCCAACATGGATTTGGGAATGCAAGGGGAGAAGTGGATTGTAACTCAATTGATTTTACAATTTTTTGTGGTGCCGGAGGAGTTAGAAACTCTTGTTTCTTTGGAGGGAATGGCTGTTTGGAAGGGAAAAGGACAGAAGAATTGAGATGGGGTGGAAGACTAGGGAATGGAGAAATGGAATTAACTCCTGGGGCAGCATTGACTGGATCTAGAATTTGAAATTCCAAATGAGATGATGCTGCTTGAGTGATGGGGTGAGAAAAACCAGATGATGGTGTAGAATGTACCCATTGACAAGGTTGTTCAACACCAAGTGTATAGGCCTCTATTTCTGCTGTCCATTGTGCAAGTTGGGGCAACATCTTCTTCATGAAGTCCAGCTTCTCCTGAGGGCTGAAGTGTCTTGGAAAAGGGCCTCCCCATGGACAAGGAGTCTTGTAACCAATTTTGAAAGCTTTCATTTGAGCTGTTGCTCTTGATTGCACCATCTTTGCCTCCATCTTTTGGATTTGTTCTAGCAGATCTGCATTTTCTTCTTGACTGCCCTCACAACCAGCATACCCTTGTGCTTGACATGCTTCATATCCAAACTGACTTTGGCACTGCTGCTCATATGGGTAGACATGCTGATTTTGAATTTGATCAAAATGCTGATTTGGAGGATTTGTAAAACATGTTAGAGGTGTGATAAATTGCTGTTGTAAATGTGAATTCCATGATGGAAATGAAGTCATGATTGCACAACTTCATGGAATGGAAAAGAATGAAAATGATGGAAAGAAGAATGGATGGAAATGAATGGAAAACAGGTCTGCAACTTAGAGAATGAGTTGTTTACTAGATGGAGTCACCAGATGTGATTTTGAAAGTGCCTCCAAAAGGCTGAATCTTTAACAGGAACACACCAACCTGTCAAAGATAAAGTGGAAGACCTCTAAGGTCCCACCGGGCGTGCCAAAACTGTTAGTGCAAATCAGCAGCACCCCCTGGATGTTGATCAAATTTCTAGTTTGATCATTCTAAGCATCCAGTGTGATTGCACAACATTGAAACCTCTCTCCAAGTGTGGGACTTGCAAAATGAGAGAGGAATCTCTAGATTAGAGGCTGGTTCCTCAAACTCCTCTGATTAGATCTGTTATTTGCACAATCGCAGAGGTTTGAATCCTAATCCTACTCTAAATTCCAAGGAGACAGAGATAGAAAGTGCAAAAATTGAAACTAAACTAATAGGTGATACACCAAAGGAGGAGTGGTGAACAATTCTTGTTCTACAGATAGACACAGATCATAAAATGCAACATAAAACATCATGCACAGGCTGATAAGATGTAATCAGAGGTCTGAAATGAAGCAAGCAACACAAACAAAGGACTAAAACCCATTCACAGAGCTTGCATTGTCATTTCCACTATCAAAAATCCCTGCATTATAACATTAAAGAGGCAGAAAACCTGTTACAATTTTAGAAGAGGTCTGATACTTCCAAAAATCACTTCTAAGGTGAAAAAGGGGAGCCTGCTATCTAAAGAAATGTTCCCCCGCGTACTTTTGTCCTGACTGTCCCGGATGAAAATCTCCTGCTTCGGCCGATTCGGACTTCCTTGTTCCTGTTTGCGGCTTTTTCACCTTTTCGCGTCCCACGCATCCCTCGCGTACTTTTTTCCCAGTTGTCCCAAACCACACGAAACAAAGACTTAGACAATTTTTCTTGCTTTCGGCCGATTCGGCTTTTCGCGTCCCTCGCGTCCCGATGTCCCAACTGTCCTGTGGACCGCCTGGGACAAAAATGTCTGACTTAGCTGATTTTCTTTGTTTTTTTGGCCCCAAGCTTGGTATGACAAACCTCGGTACGACCCGAACCCTTCAGACCCGAAATCCTTTAAAACAGTCCTGCAACCTTATTTTTTGCATTTTTCTATTTTTTCTAACTCGTTGGGATTTCTTCTTGGATGGGAGAGTTAGAAAAAGGCCGAGGGGACCCCGAAAACATGATTTTAGGCCTCGAATCAATCTTACTTTCTTGGGACTAAATAATCTGATGCATGTTATCAAAATTACCTTGAGGGTGAATTTTGGATAACAAGCTCAAATTCATTCATGAGTGTTACAAACCTACCAAATTTCTTGGAGAAGGTTGTTTGAGTAAGGAATGTTCATAGTTGGTTAGATTTGATAATAACCATTGTCTCTTAGTTGAGTATAAAATACCTCAATCATTTGGTTGTAAAAATAATATCCAGGCATTCCCTCTCTTCCTGAGTGTACAAGGTTTCATAGTAAATAAGTACATGACTAATGAAGTAAATAGCGAATTCACGACTATTATCATCCTCTTGTGCTAGCATACATGCAATCAACACATCAATGGCTCTAGAATAAATAATTAGAATACGGACAGGTCTAGGTGACATGAGCATCAATGGAAAAATGAGGAAGGGATCCATGGATTCAAAGGAATTATCACATTCCTTCATTCATGTATTTAGATATGTATTCTTTAATAGACCTTTGATGGGATGTATGATGTATGTGAGGTCAGGGATGAATCTTTGGATCACTCCAAGATTACATAAGAAATATCTAATGATTTAATCATATGTGGGTTGATTCATCTTAAGAATTGCATGAATATTTGTGGGGTCTACATTAATTCCTTGTCAAGAAATAATGTAACCTAAGAGCTTCCCTCTTGTGGCTCCAAAAACATATTTTTTAGGATTTATAGTAACATCACATTCAATTAGGCATGAGAGAATGATATATAGGACCTAGGGATGCTCCCCTCTTCTTTTATCCTTTACCAAAAGGTCATTGACATAAGTTTCAACAATCTTATGGATGAGATCATGGAATATGTAATTCATTTCCCTCTGGTAAACACTGACATTATTTAGGCTAAAGGGCATAATTGCATAACAAAAATTTCCCTAATGTGTAGTAAAGGTCATATTGGTATGATATTCTTTATATATTCTTATATGATTATACCCTAAAAATACTTCCATGAGAGATAACACCTCATAACCAATGGTGGCATCAACAATGATGTCTATCGATGCTAAGTGGGAAATCATCTTTCCAGAAGGATTTAATGTCCCTAAAGTAAATATAGATTCTGATCTTGCTATTTTTCTTGAGGACTAGGATGATGTTGGATAACCACATGGGGTAGTATTATAGCTTAATAAACCCCATTTGTAAGAGTTTAATTACTTCTTCTTTAACCATTAAAGAAAATTTACACTTCATTAGTATCAATTTTTTTTAATTGATTTAGCATCAGTCTTAGTTTCCAGGTTGTGAACTAATACACTAGGACATACTCTTGTCATTACCTTATATTAGAATGTGAAATCTTGTGAATGTTATTTAATAAATCTAGTATGCTCTTCAACTCCTTCAATAGATAGTGAAGATTCAAGCTTCAATATCCTAGGGTTTGCTTCCATCCTTATATTTATGTCAATTGTTCCTTTTATTAAGGAGGGAATTTCCTCTTCAAATTCAGGAGGGACGTGGGCATGTTCAAGATTTTATTATTCCACTTTATAAACTTAGAGATCTTGAGGGAAGGGAATGGAAATAGTCTTATCTCCAAAGTAGGAGAAGGGATGCATAGTAAGAGTAAAACCCCTCTCATGATATATGGGAAGGAGGTCAATGTATGTATGTATGTAAGAATCATAAAATCACCTCGTCATTTTTAGAAAAAATATTTTTTGATAGGTTCATTCTTATTTTCTGCGTAAGATAATATTGCTACATTTTAAATTCTTCAAACTAGAGGTTCAACTCTCATGGATATAAAAAACTCAATTTATGCCAAATTCTTATCCAAGAATAATCTAGAGGAAGAAGAGGACATAGAATCAGCCAATCAGTTTCTCTCCCTATGAATTTCCTCAATGGAGATAAAATCAATTTTTTTCTTATTTCACATACAATGGATTTGTAAAGTTAGAGGTGTTCATCCTTGGTTTTGTAAACTTCTAAAACTTGATTGGATATTAATTGGGAATCTCCTAGGGCTCTGATATTTCTGAATTCCATTTTTTTTATACAATTAGGCCTAGAAGTAAAGCTTCATATTCTTCCCCATTATTGGTGCATTCAAATTCTAACTTGAAAGAAAAGAGCACGATCCTTCCTTTAAGACAATTTAGGATCACCCCAACACCTTAGCCATATCAAAATTTTTCTCCATTGTAATGGAGCGTCTAATAGTTAGTGGGGAAAATGGATCCCCCATTATTTTTAGGATTTTCTTCCCACACCTCCAAAACTTCCACCATACAAATATCTACAAGATCATCAAAAATGAGAGAAGCCAAACCAAGAATATTACCAATTCCTTGTGGATCGAATGGGAGAGTGATGGGCGAGTCATTTTCCACTAGTGTTATAATCTTTTCCATTGTTTTGGTAGACATAATTTCTAGAACATTGACCTTTCTGTCACTCTTTTCCATAACATCATTTGTTTTGGTTTTATATCCTTCATTTTTAAGAACCAAATTTGTGATCATAACTAATTCCTTCAAAGGAGGTTAGTTTGTTAAATTATTTTACGAGGAGGTCAAACTCAGAATGAATTCATGGTTTGTTTTTAATATTTTATAAATGTATATCAAAGGGTCTAGGGTCCCCTTTAGTCATAAACACCTTTCCTAAATGGATGAATCCAACCTCTTGAAACAACATTGAAGGAATGACCTTCATCCTTTGAATCCATGGCCTTCATAGGAGCATGTTATAATTGGTTTCCCTGTCATTGATATAGAACTCAGTTATAATGGTTTTTATCCTGAGGTAAACTGGAAGAACTATAGCTCTAATATAAGTGGTCATATGGATATTATAGCCTCGAAATGTGTTCCTAGTCGAAGAGAAATTGGTCTCCATGTATCCTAATTTTTTGTAGGAAAGAAATAGGGACTATGTTTATTGCAGATCCATCATCAATCATATATCTCTTAACTTAATTATTTTAGGCCCACACTTGTAAGTATACTATAGGATCTCACCTTTGGGCTATCTCAAAATTAGAGGGAATATTACTTATGTCAAAACCAAACCCAATGTCCATATCAATTTTCCCAGGGAGATGTACATCAAAATTGATGTGGTTGATTTGGGACATGAGAGGGTGTGTGATATGGAATTCTAACAAGGAATAATGATGGGTAGGGGAATTATTCAACATATCTAAAAAATAAATGAGGCATGCAATCAAATCATATACCTTCATAGGCTTGGGAGCTACAGGGGGGTCATATTGTAATATGGGATAAACTAGAGAGTATGCGATGTATATTCCATTTTTGCGAATCTTCGTGTTGATTTTTTACTTTGTCAACCAATCCCACTATATTTTTTTCTTTGGTCTAGATTGGAGGAAAATCAAAAGAAATTAGAAGTCGAGGCTTCATGATCATAGGTCCCTACATGAATACCCTTGCTTGTATTTTAAGGATTTACTTTTTCATCTTTAATACATTTAGGGAATGGATCTCAATAGATCTCCAAATTTACATTTTTTCAGTGTGTCAGGTCTTATATCACTAGGTTGTGGGGATCCTTCAGGACTACCTAGGAATATATCTATGAGAAATTGACTTTGATTCTCTAGAAGTCTTTTAATGAATTTATTATAATCCCTACATGATTGTAAATCATGACCGATGAAGCAATGAAACCCATAATTTAAATTGTGATTATTTTCCCTCGGCATTGGGTTTGAGTTCTATTGTTAGTTGAAACCTCAGTTATTATTCTGAGGTTGGTTTTTATAGTTATAATTTGGCTCTCCTTGGCCAATATTTTGATATTGACTCTGACCTTGGACCTGGTTTTGTTGGGGAAGAGGGTGGTTGACATTGACAACATTAATGGAAGGAATAGGGTTGTTATTTCTTTGATTCCCCATATTCCCATTATTTTTATTTGTTTTACTGATGTTGAAAATATTAGGTTTCTTTGGTTGGTCAGTAACACCATTTTTTATAACACCACAATTTCTATTTAAAACTTTAGGCCCTTGATTATTATTCATATTGTTTTTATAATTCATGTTATTTTGGTTGGGAGTTACCAAATTTTCATTAGGACCATAAGTTTTACACCCACTATTAATGGATGACTAATCAATGTGAAGTGCACCTTCTAACACTTACTCATAACTATGGAAATTAAACTTCTGGACTTCCTCCTTGGTTTCTAGATCGAGTGAGTGGAGGAAAAGGTCATAAAGTTCTATTTGGTCTATATTAGGTGAACTTGCAAAAGAGTAGAGGACTTGATGCCGTCTTTGGATGAAATGAGTAGTGAATTTATTTTTTTCCTATTATATATACAAAAACTCTCTTATTCAGATTTGTAACAAATTGTTCATATCAAAGGCTTTGATTAATTCTAAAACAAGCTATTTGAAGGAATGTATGTAAGCTTCAGGGATTCAATAATATTATTCTAAGGAAATTCCCTCGAGTTTATTTTGAAATATCTTATCCACCAATGACTCCCAAGGGAGAAAATCAGTAATGTTAGTGACATAAGCCTTTATATGAGCATTAGGGTCTCCTTCTCCTTTAAATTTAGGAAGATATGCCAATGGGAGTGGAAGCATGACACCCCATATAATGAAGTGAAGGGGTTATTTAATATATTCAACATAAGTTCACATTGTATAGGATTTTACCATGGAGGTTTCTGTATGTCTAAAAATCAACATGTGACTCTAGGATGTCCTTGACCTCATGTGGTTATTGGGCCTCAAAATATTGTATAGGTACCAAAGGGAGCGTAAGAACGCGGGACCAATAGGAAGAAGGGCACGTGGGGAGAAGCACATAGGACAAGGGTTTAAGAAGGGTTTAGGAGAAACCAGGGTGCACACGCAAGGCAATACACAAGGTTTAAGGACTTAGTCATATTCAGCGTTCTAGAGGCACTTGACGAAAAAACATAACCCGACTAGGCACATTGAGTGGATAAGGTGTAAGCCTTGAGACTTGGTGGTCAAGGAAATAATATTCCACATATGGAATATTCCTAGGAAGACATCATTATAGAAAGTGGAGAGCTTGGAGCAGAATAAACATGCACCATTGGAGGACCACATTGACACTTGGCATCTGATCTGCTCTTGAAGAAAGGCATGGTGGTGGGTGTTGGTGCTATAAAGAGAGATACTTGGAAGTAAAGAAGACACCGAGGAAGACATATAGTATGAGGAAAGAGAAGCTTTGCAAAAAATATTAGGCCCTAGGAGTTGGGGTTCTCATTAGAGGACTGTAGGAATGTTATCATGTCTAAGGGATGGGTATGTAAAATTTTTGTAATAAAGAAAGCATAACTAGGACCTATGATATATGGGTTAGATCCCTATCTTGATACATTTGGTCTGATATGACCCTTTATAATGTAATGTCGTTGCTGAGACTATGATTAATATAAATATATGGCTTTGTTCTGAATATCTGGTTCAGGGGTGAAAACCGTAGGGTTATTTCTTTATATTTTATGACAAATCTGTTCTTTGTATTTTATGTCATGATGTTTTTCTTATTATTGAATGCTTGGGTATAAGGACATGATAGCTCATGTTGTGCTTTTACATGAATATTTACTTCTCTACAACTAACCCTCTAACAATGGCAAGACCTTATCACAATGCTCACATAAAGGAGGAGATCAACGTGCATGTGTGCGTCGGGTGAGTGCCTAACGTTCATTGGGTGATAGGCCGGTGAGCACATGGTTAAAAGTTAGTAGATGGGTAAAAATGTCTACATCTTGGTTCCGTTGCCGAGACATATTTTCGAAGTTTTTGTGAGAATGATGGGTGATGACAGAGTGCTTGACCTTGGATAATGTCAAAGCATGGTTTAAGAGCACGGAGGATAAGTTTTCTCAGAGATTTAGTACTGGACCTGAGTTTGATGCACGCAGATGGGTAAAAGAACACCTGTATCATGAGATGTATGAGACCTTCTTTTGCTACTTTCCTGTAGAGTTGTATGAATGGCTTTCCATGTACACATCTAGATTAAGATGGTACTATAGATCTTGTGTTTGGACCCAAGAGGAATATTAGAGGCCATAGGATGCTGATCTGACATGGATGCATGATATTGATCATTGGTGGAAGAGAGTACTGACTAGTTATACCTTGGAATACACTATTTCTATGTATTCTGGTCCTAAGGTTGTTGAGCTTGAGTTCTTAAAGGAACCAAAGGATCATTTTTGCATGCTATCCCTTTATCCATAAATATCCTTCTCATTACATTAATTTTGGAAGCATTTCCTATGGCTGGATAAGCTTCTCTAAGCATTGGGTGAGGAAGCTAGGGTGGAGGAAGATGGTAGACCTTGCGGCTAAAAAAGAGAGAGTGGAGAGACAACTTAAGTATAGTGAGGCTCATGAAAGGGAGTTAGCTAGATAACATGAGGTTGCAGGAGTGATGGATCTATGGAGGTAGACATTATGGGAAGGAATTGATGTTCACGTAGAGGATGTGGAGATTGAGCATTCCATGTTACCCCATCTTGGCAAGCGCGAAAGAGAGACCCCTTCAGCTTCTGATGAGAGTTCATCACTTGGAGAAAGGAGAGCCGTCGGTGCACATCTGAATCCACACGGTGACCAACCCCTAACACTTAGTCTTCTGAATCAAGAGATAAGTATTGCTAACCCAGTTGGTATTAGTAAGAGTGGCTGATATGCTCCTAGGAGATATAATTCCCATTTGGTACATCTATGGCTACACAATCATTTCCTGTATTTAGAGGAATATTGTCTGGAATGAAATTTGAGCAAAGTGTGAGTACACAAAGTTTGGGTATCGCATCTAGAAGTGATGTGGGACACACATTTGGTAGCGGTGCAATATCAAAAAATGTTGGCGTGCAGTTCAGTGGGACGTTGGGGACACTAGGCGCGACCACTTCAGGATCATTACCGGTTACATGAGGTGGATCTAGTGGTATAGGACCAGGTGGACCTGGCATGTCTGGAGGGTCTGGTGGGTTAGGAGGGACAGGACCTAGTGGATCTAGTGGATCTGGTGGTGGAGGTAACACTGGAGGAAATAAAGGTTCTAGATCAGGTGGACAAGGACCTCAACCACCTAAATAAGTATTTTTTGAGATGTTTTTGCACCTACTAGACTAAAAAGGTGTTGAGGATACTGCAGAGCATGTAAAAAAGGGTGAACTGCTATGGTGTGTGAAAGGAATCACCACCCTAGAGTGGAAGGTAAGTCAATTTGCAACAATGTTGTCAGTATTCGTGCATAGTTGGTACTTGAAGTATGACCCTCATTCGATGGTGGTATATTACATCACGCTGTAGAATGCTTTCTTGGCTGAATTTCATATCCTTGAGTTTGAACAGAAGAGCATTAGTGCACTGAAGGAGATCCAGCAAGGAATGAAAGAGAGTGTGTGGGAATACAACATGCATTTCAAAACTCTCTTGTCAAAACTATCCTATGATATTCACCCCTCTCAACATACTCAGTGGTTTATTGGAGGATTGATAAGACTGTTTAGGAGAGTGATTTCACATAAGACTTTCATAGACCCACGTGAGGCCTTGGAGGCTACCCTGCATGCTAAGGCTGTTAGAAGCGTGGATACCAGTGTTAGCCCCTTCTTTGAGGCTCAGATTTCTGCAATGACAAAGTAGCTGGAGAAGCTATCTACGAACTCAATGCATGAGACTTGTAGTGGTCTATGGTGCATGAATTGTGATGTAGAGGTTCATATAAAGGATAATTGTTCTCGGAGATCAGTACACACCATGACTGTGGACTGTGAAATTTTGCATAGAGATCATGATGTAAGTAGAACTACTGTAACGTGTGATCCGTAAAAATGTGTCTTGCTATTGAAAAATTTGCACCTCTACTACTCATGACACCAAGGATTGTAGATTGATTTACTAGATACATGATGTCGTTGATATTGGTGTATGACAGACTAGCCTCACGAAAAATTCCAAGGATGATAGTTGTCAATATGAAGGGTGCACATATGGAGGGGTGTGTGGAAGAGGTTTCCGAGGAGGATTTTGTGGTTGTGGTAACCACAAAGGGAGAGGTAAGTTCCCACGTGGAACCTGATACAATTATGGGTCTACGGAGGACTATAAACATGAATGCCTAGACATGCTATAATGCTCTTGGTGTGGTAAGAAGCATAAGTATGAGGAGTGTCCAGAGCTGTTTGAACATATGAGACATCAAAACCAAAATGAAAAAGGTGATGGGATGGTAATCATGAGTAAGGCCGATTCATAATGGATGCCAAGAGTGGCATGTGAGTCGGAACTGCAGCCTATACTAGTTACAACATGAGATGAGGCTGAGCACACCAGGGAAGTACCAAGGCAAAGATGACTAGTTATTAGAGAAGAGGTGGTGCATGGAAAGTATCTGGACCCTACTCATTAGAAATAAGTGTATCAAGATACCATGGAAGTGATTCAAAGCCTTCCAGGAGAGATCTAGTGCTTGCAGGAGCAGTTAAGACAATTAGAGAAAAGGAAGAATTATGAGGCTCTATAGAAGGATCTAGATGAGGTTAGTGAAGTATGTAAGATGTTGAAGCAAGATAAAATCATCCCCTTGCCAAGAGAGTTGTTACAGGAGTAGGTACCGCGGGCTAGAGGAGGGCGCTAGAGGCGGGTTTTGCATGCCAACCTTCCTCCCCACAACCTTGATTATGACAGGATATTACCTTGAATGTTGTTATAGATGGGTGACTTCTGAGCAATATTTTGATTGACATGGGTGCAAAAGTCAATGTTCTCACTCTAGATGCATGGCATCAAATGGGGAGGCCCCCATTATAACCATCTTTGAATGTGATGTATATGGATAACAAGAAAAAGGAAATGCCCATTGGTGTCTTGAAGGATGTTATTATCACTATCCAAGGGGAAAAGTTCACTGGAGACTTCAAAGTCTTGGCACTAGCCGAGGTAGACAACTTTCGAGCATTAATTGGGCACCCTTGGTGTTATAAGAACAATGCCAACATAAGTTTTAATAAGGGATACATAAGTTTTAAAAAAAAGGAAGAGCGGGTCATCATCCCCTTAAATGATGGAAAATCAACATCCTATACTGAGCCCTTGGGAGAAGAATTTCTTGACAAGATCTATGTGTGCTCTATCAGGGACACTAAGGTGATTCACCCTACAGAGGGAGTTATTCAGTTTGAAGATGCTCAGTCCATGAGTGATACAACTAGTGTGGTGTGTGAAAATTGGGTAGACATGACTTATGAGTTAATTGGGTGACAACTAAGAGGCTCTGTGATAAGGGTAATGAAGGCACGCTCAATCAAGTGCATATGAGGGAAGAAATTACCAAGTTATTCTGGAGGAGCCAACCCTGAGGATTTCTTACAAGAAATAGAGGCTCAGTTGAAAAATGAGGTCAAAAGAAGAGGGATGCTCAACTATAACTTTCTCAGGACCTCAACACATTGGTGGATGACACATTGTGATAGCCTTCAAGAGTGGTGCGAGGTAAGAATCATGTTCTTTGTTAGGTTCTCCAAAAGCAATGCACCCACTGCAATACAAGGCTAATATGGGAAGGAACCCACCTCATCTCACGTATAAGCATGTGAGAAAGCATGGATGGAAGGTGCAGAGTCCTTGCCACCTTATTTATTGGTGCATAAGCTATATTACACCTTATAAGGCTATGCATATGCATGGTATATTCACTCAGAGATGTGCCATAAAAAATGAAATTGGTAGGAGTTGACGGCTGACCTCCTTCTAGTTTTCCAGTATCAGAGTACTAAACCATCAGTGGATAGGGTGCAAAAAATCTATGAGGCGTGTTCTTCTTTAGAGGAGATAACTTGAAACCAAAATTTCCTTAGAAATAAAAAATGGGATCAGATTGACCTTTAGCTTTTTCTCCCCGAGTAAACCTCTTTCCTGCCAGTTTGAAATCTTTATTGTGAAGGGATCACTGGCATGTTCTAATCGGCTCTATCCTTTTCTCTTCACTCTCTTTCTTGAGCTATTTGCACCTGAATAACTCTAGCAACTCTCGTAGCTTGATCTTCTTCATTATCTAGTACTGATGCAACGAGATGAAAATGATAGTTACTTGTGCGCTTTTCCCAAATAATTTGCCTTAGATATGATGATGTATCTTCTTGAGTATTTGTAAAAATAAGATTTAGTTGCAAGATATGTGGGTTACCTATAATAGTCATACAAATTATTACCTTGGTAGAAGAGGGCCGCGTTGGTGAACAATGATCAACATGTGTCCAGGAGGTCTTTCAACCACAATTGTAGGTACTCTTCTTCAAAGGTCTTCAATGTGGATTTCTTTGTCAATGGATCTATCAACAACCAAAAATTGCTGCAAAATTTCATGGTTTTCCGAAGCTGCTATTTGAAGGTTGGAAACAATGTCTCCTTGAAAATATTCATTTGGCACAAGGTTCGGTTGAAGAACTGGAGCTTGTGCAGAGGGGATAGTCATAAAGATTTAACCAAGCATTGGTTAATGATTCCTGAATCCCTAGTAGAGTCACCAAAAATTGTTAGCATATGGATTTGCATGCATGAAAATGACATGCAACAATGTCAGAATGAAGTCCCTTCTCAATGAAGGTGAGGTTGCCTTTATTGAAAACCAAAAATGTATTTACAATTGTACATTCAAAAGTGTATGTGGGGGGTGTTTTGGAACATCAATGGAAAGAAAAGTGAATGAGGGAGATGGAATGAAATGGAAAGGAATGAATGGAAGGAAAATGAAAGAGTTAGGTAAAATTAGAGCCTAATATTTCATGGATAAGAACAATAAATAACTAACACAAATAAAATGGAGTTTCCATCAGTTAAATGAGAACAAGTAAACAGAACACACATGAGCAAGTAAATAACAGAGCTTGATCACTGTGAATAGGAACAACAACTTAATAATGTTGACAATAAGATCAAAGACAATATTTGCATGCAAGATTTAAACATCTAACATCTAATGGACATAATAACATCAAATGTTACAAGAGACAATGAATGAGACATAAATTTTTTATTTCATTAACTCCAAAATGTCTTCACAAAAGAACACAAAGTTTTTTCCTGAAACAAAGCTTGCACACACAAGAATTTTCTTCTCCTCTCCAAAGTCACCCTTTAAAAATAAGCCCCTCACTTCCTTTTATAACCCAAAAGTTGGTTACAAAGTAGTTAGGGTTTTACATGAACATTAAATAGGGCACTTAAGTGACCTTTGAATTCTTCAACCAACCTTAGATCAAAAGTAACTAAAAATAGAAATAACTTAAGTCATCGACATTTTTTCGAAAGAAAACTCAATAACAACATCTTTTTCTTAAAATCCCACTTTTAAAACATACAATAATAACCCATGCCTTATCCATTGAAATGAGGTCCACCTATCTCAAACATATGATAAATAGACTCTCCCACTTTGTTAGATACCAAGAAAACTATCTCCTTGAACCATCGGTGAAATTAGGATCTTTCACTTTCACCAATTGAAAGGATCTAAACCTTCCCAATGTTTCAAACATGTTTTCTTTTTTTGGAGGTTCATTTGGTCAAAGAATAGCCTCACAAAATACCTGCAATTCCAAAATCCTACCTAGCATATCATTTAGATTAACCATCTTTGATTGAGCATTCTCAAACAAATTCTTTAATTTGATGCAATGCTCCATTGAAGCTGAAGAGAAATTATGGGTGGGAGTATACATCTCCTTAAACAATTGTGAAAATTGCTCTTCCACATGTTTTGATGAACACCTTTGATTATGCTCATTTACAAGGTTGCAAGGGATCTTAGCTATGAATTCTTGAATCAAGGTGAGTGAAGTTAAGGCTTTATTACTTACACTCTCATAATGGATCATAGAATCCTTGAGAAGCATCTTCCTTGATTTAAGATGCAGACACCGAAGAAAATGTGTCCCTTGATGTTCAAACTCAAGAATTTCTGCAATGGCCAAAACTGAGGATTCCATACTCGTCATCTACTGTAGACTGGGAAATATATCATCCAAATTTGATATGTTAGAAACAAAAGTTTCCTTGAAAGAAATAATTGGATCAATATACGCACTGACATCTTCATGGAGCTTAACTGCTATTTTGATTGTCTCTTGGCCTAAAATGAGAATCTCTGAAAGCTAAGTTTTAGTGACATGGCCCAATGTGTTTATTTATTTTGATACATTGAGAGTTTATTCATCAAGGGCAACCACTGCATCAGGTACTGGGACAATGTATGATATGAGATTTAGTAGATGTTGAACATATTCCAACAATTGATTCTTTTAAGTCTTGAGATGAGAGTTCTGAGACTTATATTTCTCAAGTATCTTTATCACGATATCAATTGAATCTCGAGCCATCGTCATGTCACTTTCTAATGTGGAACTCCCAAGTTCAAGTTTGAAAATTTCATAATCAAGAAATTTCATGGCATCACGCTTCTTGGCAACTTGTGGGATGGCAAGATCCACAAATCTGTTTCCGTCACTATCCACCATTATTCAAGAAAGAAATTTAGGATTTTTAGGAATGACATCATTTGAAAGTTTGAAAAGGGCATCAAAATCAATGTCTATTGCCTTGACAAACCTCTTCCTTTTCTTGACCTCGCAATCAACACAGAAAGGAGTATCATTCACTATTTTTGCATACAAAATCTTAGATCTCGAAGCAACATTCTCATTGTTCTTGACATTACGATATTATGCAAGAATCCTTTCCATGACCTCAATTTGAGGAGAAATAACCTCGATATACACCTCCTGATCATTCAGGATATTTTGTGAAATATCTTGGTGAACTGTAGGTTCCGAAGTGTTTGATATTTGGACTACCTACACCTGAGTGGACGCTTGTGCAAGGTATGGCTGAGGATCATTTATCACGAGCTTCTGAGAACTATTAACAATGTGAGTAGAAGAATATATACTTGAAGTAGAAAATCCCGATACACACTCTCTTCCTTCACTGGGACTAGGACCCTTAGATTTTTCTCCTTGTGACACATTATTTAGAAAAGAGGATTTTGGAAATCACTCCTTTCTCACTTGTTATGTATGATTAAATGACATGAAGGTCAATTGAGAAGGGGATTTGGTTGAATGGAGACATCCTCAACTTGGAAATTTTTGTGATCTTGAATTATGATCTTGAATTTATTGTAACTGGGAAAGTTCTCTTTCGTACCAAGATATGCTTCTTTCAAGGATTGGTTGATTCTTGCTATCAAGAGAAAATTCATCTCTTTTGGTCAAATCAATTTAGGGAAATGAGGTAAAAGAAACTACATCATAGGAATGATCAATAAAACCTTCATCATCATTTACAAATGAATTTGGGGGGTCTTGATGTGAAATTCCTTGATCTGAGCAAGGGTTAGGTGAGAAAACTCTCATCTTCTTATTTCATGCTCGTCTGAACAAGCAGCCCATAAATCTTCCATGGTAGGGTTATGTTGATACTTTTCTCCAAGAATCTTTTTCATATATCCATTGATATCAAACTGGGCTCTCTTCACATATGGATGAATTATGATGAGGTCAAACTCTTTTTCCATGAGTTGTGCACTGAAGAGATTTTGTCATTGGTATTCCCCAATTTGGATTGGGAAATGAATTCCTAAGCGATGCTTGTCACTCAAAAGATAATGAAATTGGAATAGTTGTTGCGTAAGCTCCATCAATGCCCATTTGTCACTGATGTACTTGGGAAGTTTCCATGGAGTACCAATGAAGCCACTTACGCGAATGTAGGAAAAGGATGAGAATTGAATAAACTAGGTTCCCCATTGGGAAATGACATACATGGCTTCTTTAGAAAACATTTCCTCTATATTCCAATTCAGGTTTCAAATCATGCGGAAGGTGAATGCATCATTGACCCTTCTAAAATGGTGAGAGCTATTTTTGAAACTTAGTTACAGATAGTAATGGAAGACACTATTTGATGGACTCATGACTCTTCTTGTTTTGAGTCCTGAAAATAGCTTTCTTCTTGCCACCACGTAAGTCAAATACGATGTCATGTAGAAGCATCCAGTCATCTTAACTTTGATCAATTGTTTGTGAAGGGTATCACTGATGATGGTGGTCTAATCCAAAAACTCTCTCTTGGCAAGGATGATACCGATAAATTGATACATCCATAGGTGGAAAATTATGGCAAAGGGTAAACCAAAAACTTGACTTAGGAGAGTAATCATGTCCATGATTTCTTCCATGAATTCACTGTGATATAATTCTTTAGGATGCTGGTCAATTCGAGGCTTCTTGGTCACTAACCAGTTGTTATTAACCATCTTTCTCCACCTGAGGGGTTCTTCATCCCAAAATTCTTGTGCTGACTGTCAAGTGATATACACATTCTCAGGGAAGTCAGGTATGCTGAGAAATTCCTAAATGTGCTCTGGTGTGATTAAGAGGGAAGGCTTGCGATTATATTTAAAAATTCCTCGTCTCTAGGGATCATAATGCTCTACGCAAGTGATAACCAGCTCTGAACATTACACAGAGATTGGAAATGCTACTACTTGGAGTAGACCACTATGGTAAAGCCTATTTCAGAATATGGTTTTTATGTAAGATTTCACCTGATCGTAGAATTATTATACATTGATGTGACCCAGATTCATATAAGTGATATTGTCATATGCTGACTTGATGGAACTAGGAGGGATGATTCCTTGGAATTCGTACTTGAGCACAGATTTGTTCAATTTCTTCATTGGCTTCTTTGATCTTCCTACAGATTTATTAGATTTCTCGGCCATTATGAATTTTATAAAACAATGATTCAGGCACACAAAAAAATGCAAACAAGGCTGGGTCTCAGTCTCTGAAACCCCCGTTAATGCAAGAAAAAATATGACTTGTTTTAATATTATTATTATTTAATAATAATAATAATAATACTCAGTCTTGGTTATAATTTTTTTTAATACATCACACCGAGACTGGGCTTGAATTTCGATTCTGGCAACAATGATTTATTTATTTTTATAAAAATATCCCTATTTTAATATTTTGATTTTTTAATTTTATTCACCTTGCTTCTCTGCGTGCCTGATATCTTTTGATTGATGCATGGAAGAGTCAGAAAATAATATCTCTTCCTTGCTGCGTGAACTATTGGTGTTTTGTGTTGGAAGACTCCTGATTTTGTGAATGTGTGGAAGATCTTTCTTAATCCTTTGGCTACATTTGGATTGTTCTTCTCTTGACCAATGCATGGTCTTCTTCAAAAGATTTTAAAACTCCCTTTGGCATGGATATTGCTCCTTTAATTGCATGCACTTTGTTTTAAGACAAACCAAATGCCTTTTTTTTTCTTCTGCGTGGAAAATTGCTCAACAAAACAAAACAAATCTCCTTTTTTACTACTATCTTCCTCCCTTCACCCATACATGGGAATCAAACTTTCAAATAATGAAAGTTTTTATTTTATTTTCCTTCTTTGGATTGTATGGATCTTCCTTGCTAGAACGTGGACATTAAATTTCTTCCTCTCAAACTTCTAACAGCTCCTCCCTCTGTGTAGTCTTCTCCTTCCTCTGACAGATGTGTGGAATACTTGTTGTAAGGACGTGTTAAATTCTAACTACAATGTGATTTCTCTTGGATTATATAAATCCTCCCTGCTATAATGTCCTTGCTCCTGCATGGAAAATGATTTATTTTCTCTCAAACTTATAACTTTCTGCAATCTTCTTATTAGTATCCTTAATTTCTTTCAAAACCTGTGATGAATACACACCCAGAGGAAATAATAAGAAGTTTGGAAAAACTAAAAATCCTCCAAGCTTCTTATTTACTTTGCATGAATTTTTCTGAGGAGTTTGGCGGAAGGATTTAATGAGGATTTAGGAAGCTTCCTCACAACTGTTTCTTATTTGTCCTATTAAAACAAGTTCCTTCTTTCCCGGGTAGTGACATTAATTTCCAGGGGAAGTAGGGAAATAAACAACCATTTGCAAGTAGAAATGGCATGACGGGTTGACAATCCCCATTTTATTTCCCCATGTAAGAAATCGGGAGACTTTTTGCCCATTTTCCAATTCATTGATTTGGCAATTGGTGGAAGAAATCCCACAAGCGGGGAATTAAAATAAATTTGCTAGGAAAGGGGAAATCCGGGTACGGGAAGCCAATTTGGCATCCCCGACAATAGGAAGCGGAAGCTTATTTTACCTCGAAAAAATTATTAAAAATTTTTCAATTGACTTTTAATAATTATTAAATTAAAAAACCCAAATTTTAATAAAATTAATCTTATCAAACAAAGGGTAATAAATTAATTAAATATTAATTAATTAATATTAAAAGTAGTTTATGACCTGGAGGGAGGAGTTCTCACCCGAAATGGATGAAACGAAGACCAGAATGATCACACAAATGAGACAATCGCGATGAGGGTGATAAATTGCGTAAAGTAATACTTTTGAAAAATTTCAAAATTTCCATGTTTAGCTAATTTTGTGAAGTCAAAATTAGCTGATAATAACTTGTTATGATCTTGTTTAATGTGAAGGAATTATTTGATTCATATTATCAAGAGCTTGTTCATATCAAACAGGTCTTTATAAAATATGAAAAAAGTTTCTTAAATGAATGAATTGAAGCTTCAATTATTCTATAGTACCAGTCAAGAGAAATCCCCTTAAGGGTCTTGGGGAATATATTAGTTACGACCACATCCTATGGGAGTATCTTATTAATGGCAATCACATACACTTTGATGTGAGCATTCAGATCCCCCTCCCCTTTAAATTTTGTCAGATCCGGTAAAGATTGCAGGAGTATTACACTTCGTGTGGAAAATTCAAGGGAATATTTAAGATATTTAGAATATGTGCCCACTCCATAGGACTCAACCATGGACAACCCCTAATGGGGAGGTGGAGGTAGAATATGAGGTTTATACATCACAATAAAAGCATTTGCAGGGGCATAAGGCATCACCTCATGCTAAGCATATGAGCTAGGAAAAGAAAAGATGTCACCTTGCAATGATTTAGAATACATGTGAAGGTATGGGAGAACATTTTTTTGATACAAATTAGTTGGAATAAAACCAGGGAACGTCACATTTTGAGTTGGAATGGAATTCAAGAACACACTTATTCTTGTCCCCTATGGTGGTATAATGAATTAGAGGGCATGCCTAGCATGCCCAATCTAGTAAGGAGGTCTCCAGGGCTAGGAATACCCATGTAGACTGGAGAAGGGGATGGTGAAAAAGGAACATAGATATAATTATGAATGTGGTGGGGGAATTTTCCTTGCCCTACGGATGGTGTACAACGAGAAGGGTGGGTAAGTTATAGCTACCTAACTCTATCCACAAATGTTGAAATCACATCGCGTGATGAAGTTGTATTTTTCTTAGGCGTGTGTTGAGGATTTTTGGGTTGTAAAGGCATATAAAATACTTTTGTGAATTTATCCTTGGTATACCACCCCTATTTAGGTATATTTTCTATTGTAGGAGGAAGGGTGGAAGTGTTGTTCTCAAGAAAAACATCATTATACCCTTACATCTTATCCAAGGACTGATCTATAATGTTAAGATGTTCACTGCTTCGGGTGAGGCTTGATAGGAATTCATCGTTTGTTGAAAGTTAGGAAGAAAAGAAATAAGATTGCATGCTAATTTGAGGTCTAGAAAAATGTGTGGATAAGACCATTGTTCTCTCATGAACTTCATATTGTTAGATTTGGAGAACTATGGTTGTGGGCTATAATTAGGTTGATCAATATCCTCAATCCTGATTGATGAATTGGTGTTGACACCTTGAGGGGGAGTGTGAGGTGAAGGTAAATTTGGTGAGTATTTATCAACCCAATCTGATTGTGAGGGTGACTATTGCATACTCATCTGGTAAAAATAAGCTTTAAGACCCAAAATGGGCCTGCTATATTCCTGACCCATAATATTCAAGGTGTGTGTAAACACCCATAGAATAATGGGAGAGGAGAAGGATGGATGAAAGAAAAGAAATAAAAGAGGAAACATAAAGGAATCAGTCCTTCATGTCGGGTTCACCAATTTTGTACATCTAAGAATCAACATGTGACTCTAGGATGCAATCGCCCTCCTGAGAAAACCAATACGAGATGGAAATATGGTTATGGGATGCTTAAATTAGATGGATAGGTGGAATACGTATAAATAAGCAAAAATGAATAAGAGTTAGATCAAGGAAAACTAATGTATTCTATGAGTATAATTGGTATTTACTCGTTTAAGGCAATGAAAGCCTATCTTACCTACTCGGGTGGGATGGAGTAGTTGAGGAGAATAGATTCATGGAGGTTTTTTTCAATGTTAATATCACTTAATATACCTCAAATGGGTTGTGGAATATGTGGGAATTGTCCCGCATCTATCACGTAAAATTCTCCAGACAAGGTCATGGAAGTGTGAAAAGATACATGTGGGAAGGAAAAATCTATAAATGGTGGAATATAGTCCCGACTAGGATGATCATGCCAGAACTCATTGGTGTTATCTGCTTCATTGTTCAAGGCTATCAACTATGAAATGATACTAGGTGTAACAAGTTTGGTTTGGAATATAAGATTCCTAATACCATGAGCAATGTATATTAATTGTGTTACAATTTTGGGTTGTGGCACTCTTGGATCAAACATTATTTTCCTAGGATTTCTAGGGCCTTGGATGGTCATGTGGATGTGTGAACAACTAGTCTAAGGAAATAAACAAACAAAAAAATAATCCACAAGAGGTAAGGTCAATGTTTGGGTAACCTAAGCCAACTAAGGATACATAAGGAGTTGTGTTTATTCCCATAACAAAAGGAAACTATTAAATTGAAGTGAAAAAGTAAATTTAATATACTTATTTTTGTATTTTCAATTATTTTTAACAAAACGGAAATAATACAAAGAAAAGAAACTAACTTATTTAACCTAATGTTTTTGGGGGTTATGTGTTTTCCGGAACTAAACAAAATAAATCTACATAGACAATACAACTTCTTCTAATAAAATGAAAATTGCTTCTACTCTAAACAAACTAAACTAAACAATGAAATAGTCAGATGTGGAATTCCCCTATTGCATAATGGATTTAATTTAATCTAGTTAAAACAAATATTTTCCTAATTTTAAATTGTGGATATTAATTCCTCTGGTTCTACCTCAGAATCACGGGAAGGTTGAAAATCTTATTATAAGCTTTATCTTCCTCTGAAGCTTCCCTAGTAAAAAAATCATATATATAAAAGCTTTTTAAATGTAAAGAAATGAAAACTACCGCATAGACAAAAAATATTATTCAAAATGATTTCCTGAGAAAATCCACAGAGATAGGAAGGGAGGTAACTTTCAACATAATCTTTGCTCGTGTGCTAATAAAATATAATAATGAATGTAATAAACTCTATAGTTAAATTCATTATGAATAATTAACAAAATTTGTGCATATGAACTTCCTCTGAATTCCTCCCAGGAAAATCCACAGGGATGAGCTAAGAAGAAGTCCTCAATGGAAGCTCCTTATAGGAAAATAAAATTACAGTAATTATACTCCCTTAAAAAAAATGTATTCTAACAGACTATGAATTAAAATATATCTAAATAAAGAAATCTTCTAGGAATGTAATAAGATATCTAACCTGGAAATGTAATACAGAGAAAATTCCAATGTTGGCTATTCTTTTTGATCCCTTCAGCTTCTTTTCTAAGGTGATACCCAAACGTGTCCAAGGAATTGTGCTGGTGATGTGTAGAAGAAGTGAAGGAGTGCTGGAGCTAGATGGTTTATAGGAAGTCTGGTAGCAATGCAAAAAAGAGAATAACAAGGAAAATGAACTGTGTTTTCTTGTGTACTTCTTGGCAGGACTTCAGCAGCATAACAATGCAATTCCAAATCAAAAGACTTTGACCAATGCTTAGGGAAAATTTTTGGTTTTCATAGAAAATTGGTAGAGAAGTGGTCCATCCCACTTGAAAGATAAGAAGTTCCACCTCACTGATGGGAGTAGCAGTTAACTTACTAATAATAGTAAGTAGGGAAGAAGATTTTTATATGCATCTAAAAATATCAAGATGAGATGATTCAGTCAAGAAATGTGTGAGAAAAATGAGTTTTAAGAAGGAAAAACACATCTAGAACAAGCTGGAAAGTCTTGAATAAATGCGCACAGAACCACTGGTCTGCACATATCATCGATTACATAACCGTCGGGGTGGTTGTATAACCATCGGCACGGTTCTATAACTTAAGGATAAAGATCTAAGTAAAAGTCTATAAAACAACTAAGGAAAGTGGGAAAATTTGGAAAAAGGATAAGAAAGGAAGAATAAGCTACAAGAGAGAAATTAGACTTGGATATAATTGGAACCGATTTTTTTATCATCATTAGGGATTTGAAATATTTCAAAAATGTTGCATCATGCAAATTTGGGTGCATACAATTTCTTGATGAAAAGATGGAGGAGGAGGTGTTTGATAAACTATAACATAGGTGTTTTTTTTTATTAAGGGTAAATAGTTTTGAAGGGACTATACCTTGTATACAGAAAGACTCAAAATCTAAATATCAAAATAGGTAGAAACAACCCAAAAAGAGAAAAACAACCAACACTAAAGGGCTCAACATCTAGATAAGACAACATAGTAATAAAATAGGATCAAGACGTACAGTGATCCGAAAAGTAGTAGAAGAGACAAAAAACTAACAAGAGACTGGTCATCTTAGCCAAAAAACAACACCAAAACTGCCAGTCAACAGCAACTTCACAGCCAGTAAATAGCAACAGAGTGCTGCTTCACTTGATAGCTCGGTAAATCTTGGATTTGATCATTTGAAGCGAGACAAAGAATGCAATGGCGGTGGCCTGGGAAGGGTATTTCAGATCCGCCTGAGCAATTACAATATCTCTTTTCTCCTTGGAACCCCAAATGTCCTCAGTAATCCCACTGAGACTATAGATACTACGAACGTGTTGTTTGATGAAATTGTAAATAATTTTAAGGGGTAGAGAGGATACAGTCATTACGTCTTTTTGTGTTTCCAAGTCTGCCATCCAGAGATTGAAGCTTCTTGAAAATATCAGCAGTGACATCCTCTTCTTCATCATTTTGCAGTTTCCTTTTCCCCTTAGCTTTTTCCATATCTCTAATAACATTCTTAAGCTCTTGAATTTCCTTTTCCATCTTTCCCACTCTAATCAACAATTCCTCTTCCTTATGCTCCTCCATCAGATGGCTAATGTGCAGGAGATTCTCAGCAAGCTCTAGGTCTTTGTGACTTCTAAGAACCCTCTGCGAAGCAGGGACCTTAGTTTTCACCCCCTTCCTTTTCTTGCTAGATGAAGCAATGTCAATCTTCCTTTCGAGCAGGGGAGGAATGGAGGCAGTGGGGGCAGGGGGAGGAATGAAGGTAGAGGGAGGAGAAAAATCCAAGTAGGGATAGACTGAGCAGTGGCGGTGAATAAGCAGTATTAACCCTTGATGCAGGGGAACTGCCCTAGTATGGTTTTGCACTTCTAGAACGGATTTCTCCAGCAAGTTTATTAAGTAATGAGGGAAGTTGATAATGATGTTTCTATGAAAGTGATTGAGAAATATCAAATGTTTTATAGGAATAGTGACAAATCTCCCCTCAAGAGTTACATACCTTACTACCATTCTAGCAATCTCAGCAAAAGGCTTAGGAACCGAAGCCAGCTTGATGCCGGCCATCACAAATTCAATATCTTCCCCTTCATCTAGGAATTTCTTTGTCTCCACCTCTCTGACCACCCTCTTGTTAAAGAATTTGGAGCCTTCAAGACTGAGTCCAGTGACTTGAGCAATAAGATCCTCCGTAATCTCAACCTCAATGTTGCTGTATTTTACCACGTGATTCCTCCATCCCTGAGCAAATTTAATAGAGATATCCTGATCAAAACCTTGGATTTTTTCAATAAAGTTCACAAGACCCCCTATTTGAAGATAGTTCCAAAGAACCGTATCATCTTTCCAAGTTGGATTATGGGTGGGATTTGTCTTGCAAGGTGGTCCCCCCCATTTTTCTAGTGGCTCTGCCCGTAACGGTAAAAATTTTAGAACTATGCAACCCAACCTTAACTCTGTTTTTGAATCTCTCCCAATCATGCAGAAAGATATAATTATTAGACCTTAATTTGTAATTAGAGACCCACTCCTTAGCATCCGCCCTATGACTAGTAATGATGTCGCTCCATGTCACACAAATCTTAGGAGATGTCATCATTCTGTAATTAAAAAGCCACTGCTTTGCATCAACATTACAACCATTAGTGATTACTTGCCAAGTCATGTAGATAATTGATGATGTCTTCATCAACTTGAGTGGGAATAATGTCACCCCTTAGCCAAGTTTGAAAAGTATTATTAACCCCAAAGTTTTCCAAACTATCCATGACCCTATTGCCTTCCCAGTAGATGTGTTTGATTTCAAAATTTTCAAAACTCTTGCAAATATTAGTAGCTTCAGCAATAAAATCTCTGATTGACCAGCTGGGGGGTTGTTTTTGGTTCAAGAGATTGATGATGTTCAGTGAATCAACCTCAATTATAATATTTGGAATATTACAATCCCTGGCTAGCCTTATTCCCCAAAGAGTAGCAAGATCTTCAAAGTAATGGTTAGTTTTCCTTCCCATCTTTCCAGAAAAAGTAACAACAAAACAACCTCTGTGATCTCTAATGACTCCCCCACCTCCAGAATCTCTAGGATTGCCTTTTGAGGCCCCGTCAAAATTCAATTTATGCCAAACATTGGGAGGCTTAATCCATTGGACAGTGGATCTATCAATACCATTATGATTCTTATTTAAGACAGTGCTAATATTCCAAGCAGCCAAAATGTTCTCTTCTTCCTCAGGGAAAAGTCTATTTTTAGGAGGTTTAAATCTTGCAATGTTTCCTGCACAACAATGATAATTTCTTTGTAGACTTTGTTACATAACTTTATAGTATTCTTGAAAATGACATCATTACGAGCCTTCCAAACTTGCCACATGGTGTGAGGTAAAACTAGTTGCCATAATCTCGTCACCACACAATGTTTGTAAGGAGAGTTCCATTGTTCCCAGGCCTGAAGACAAGTAAGGGGAAAGATCCATTCCTAATTAAAGTTTTTAAATATAAGATGCCAAATTTTGGAAGTATACTTACAATGAAGAAATAAATGTTTAATGTCTTCTGCTTCTTCCTGACACATGCATCATCTATTCGGCATGATAAATCCTTTCCTAATGAGATTGTCATTGGTTAGTATCTTGCCTTTAATGATGAGCCACCAGAAAAATTTCACTCTAGGGGTTAGCTCTGGCATCCACAACTTATGCCACTCAGTATCAATTTCAATAGAGGTAAAGAAAGAATTGTAGCCCGATTTAACCGAGTACTCTCCATCAAAAGAATCTTTCTAAATGAGCTCATCCTTATGACTTTGTGGACTGATATGAATTAGGGAGAGTTAATTATGCATAGATGAAACATTAGACTGCACATTCTCCTCCTCAACTTTGAACTGTTTCCATTTTCTTTTGGTTTCATTTGCCTCAATATAGCATAGGTGTTAACTAAAACATATGGGGCTCCTTAGAATAATGTGAATGATCCAATGAACTGATACATGTCTGGTTGTGGGGATTTTGAGTACATATTAATGTAAGGAGGAGTAACACTAGAGAATGAATTCACATGCATTTTTTTATAGAAACTCACATTGTTGGGAATGACATATAAAAAACATGTTTATAACTAATCATTACATAGGTTAAGTTTAAGATGGGTGAGGGTTCATCCTGATTGTGCCAGATCCCATAAAAAGGTCAACTTAGTTTGAATTGATTGGATAACCTTGCTATTATGGATGTTGCATTGGTTGGGTATCGTAAAAGGGGTATGAACTTCATTGTTGACATGATGATTGGTGTTTTTCCTAGTCATATGGCTGGTTGAAACATTTGGGAATTATCCTATTCTCTAATCCTTCATACTAGTGTGGAAATAACATCATTTGGTGATGATTGAGGCCCTTTTTTAGGCACATGTTTTATGTGGCTATCCAAAGGAGATGGGTGGTATCTCCTTATGAATTTTTCACTTGTCACTTCCCCTTTTAGAGGAATATTTTCTAATTTTTTTAAGATAGAAGGAACATTGTTTTTTAGAAAGGTATCAGTATATGCTTATAACCTGTCTAAGGATATGTCTATGGATTTAAAAAGGTCACCGCTTTGGCCAAATCATGTCTAAATATCCTCATTAGGATGTAAATTAGATGGGGTGGAATCATATTACATGCAAATTTGTGGCCTTGTCAAGACTTGCGGGTATAACCCTTGTTCTCTAGTAAATGTCATGCTATTCAAGCTAGAATACTTTGATTGTGGGCCCTGATAGTTTAATGAATGGTGAATATCTTTAATTATCACACATGAGGGAAGGTTTAATATTTAAATACAAGGGATATATGGTGAAGTGGATATTTAAGAGTTGTTGTTAGCTGACCTTGACAAAGAGGGTGCCTATTGAGTAATCATATGAGTGTAAAGCCTCGAGGCCTAAAATGGGCATGCTATAATCTTAACCCAACATATTTAGGGGTTATATAAACACCCACATAATAATGGGAGAGGGAGAAGGTGGGAAAATATAAGAAAACCCAAAAAGGAAATAAGAAGAAACTATTCCTTCACATTGAGTTCACCAGAACTTGTACACAAGAAAAATGACATGGGATTCCCTGTATACTTGACTTCATGAGGTTGTGTTGAGATAGTCGAAATATGGAAGATGAGATGGGAATGGAATGGGTATAGGTGATATATGTGGATTAGATTGGGGATGATTATAAATTGAGGTTTTAGGGTCGAGCTAATTATGATCGATCAACTTATAATTCAGAAACTTGCTCGTCAAAGGCGGTGAAAGATATTCTAATCTCATTAGGCATGATATTATGATCAAATGCAATTTTTGTATGTAACTCATGATCTATATTCACTAGACTGAATATACTTTTACCTAGATTTCAGAATCATGGGAATTTTCTATTCATCTCTAACTATCCTCTCTGGAGAGGGTCATACGAGAAAGAGATTGAAGGATGCAAAGAGAAAACTAAGGGTTCATGCATTTGGAATAATTTACTTTGTTTTCTTGGTCATCCCAATTTTTTTAGCTACAATCAATTGTCCATTTACGTTATATATTTGGCTAATGATCTAAGTGGGAAAAGAGTAAATCGAAAAACTAATGATGGTAAACCCAAATATATGTCTCCTTGATATTGGTTTATGCCTGGTGGGTGGATAATTGGCTCAAATATCCTCTTACAAGGGGTGGCTAGACCAGTAATGGTCATGTGAAAGCACAAACTCATGAGTAAGGGAAATAAAGCTGAGAAACTAGTCAAAAGTGGGCCAGGGAGTATGAACTAGTAGTTTGAGCCTCTAATAACTAAGTTTGTTATTTTGTTATAATTTTTTAATCTACTCTAAAATCCAATTTTAAATAAAGAATGTAAAAGGAATCTAAATTAAATAAAAGAAAATTTCTTCCTTTTAATTAATTAGATCAACTTTACCAATATTTAAATAAAATAAGAACATCTACTTATCCTAATTTTTTAAAATGGTTTTGGCTAAGCTTTTCAGAAAATAAATAGTTAAAATAATTAAATTTATAATGAATTTGTGTTTTAAGGAATAATTAAAAGAAATGAAATATACTTTTATAAACACAGGGAATTAAAAATAAAATATATGATTGTTTCTAATAAAAATTAAAATAATTCTACTGTTGGTTCTGAAATTAAAAAAAAATATAAAACAGGGATTAACGAGGTGTATTGTTTCCTCAGTTGTAAGTTTATGTGTAAATACTATTATAATGGGAAAGTTACTTGAAGGATATTATCTATTAAAACATAAATTATTCTAACTAGCTTATACCTCAAGTTATATGGAAAGAGACGGAGTCTCATAAGAAATTTGTTCTTTTTTTTGTTGTCATGCAAAATGTCTAGCATGAAAACTTGAAAAACAATTTCATGAGAACCTAAGCCCACATTTTAAAATCCCTCTCCCAGTCAATGTCAACCTATCCTCAGGCCAACTCAGTTACCATGGTACCCTCATAATGGCTAGGAGGAATGTGGTAATGTGATTTTCAAGTGTGTTTAATGTGCAGGGAGGTGATTCATGGATTCATTCAAAACCATTCAAAAGGAATTTCTCTAGGAGGCTCAAAAAGGCCTATTTTTAGACTTTTTCACACCAGTGGACACCAATATGAATATGAATATTGAGGCATAATCCACCTAAGAGTTGTGCAGAGGAGATACATGATAGACTGAAGTGATTTAGGAATATTTAGGGAAGATTTGGAGGTTTAGGGATAGACTGTGCAAAAACAGGTTTTTCAAGTGTAAAGAGTGAATGTTTAAAATATGAACATCAAATTCTCTAGAGGATTCTAGGAGATCCATAGCGAGTTGGAAGGGGAAACAATAGGAATTGGAAATATAAAGGAACTATCTACATGGTAGGATCATAAGTTTTCCCAAGACGTAATTGTTTCTCAAGGTAACTCAATATGTGCAGGCACGCCCTACTATCACGATGTAAAAAGAGCCATTTTTTGGAGATGAAACCATAATAAAATTTTAAAACCTATTCCATTGATCTTTAAATGGTATTATAAATCCAAATCATATAAAATTTCATATAAAAATACCATCTGGATCTTCGAGAATTGTATCTTTAAGTCCTCTATAGTGCAAGGTGTACTTCTCATACTTAGATAGATTTTGAAGTGCCACATGTCAATGTATGGGTCCATGGAGAATTTTTTCCCCCTCTTGTACCATTCCCAAGGGGATAGAGGGTAAAAAAAATTCTCCCAATCTCATCCCTTGTCTTTAGGTCGCCCATGCGACCTTCCTCAGCTCGATAGAGTGCTTAACCAGATAATCCCATTTCCCCAAGGTTGCACATAATCATGCCAGGTGGAACAATATTTATCAAAGTGATTTTTTGTGTCCCTGTTTTACCTTTTCCAAGGGGAAAGATGTTACACAAAAATTATCCCATGCTTATCCCATTCTGAGGTTCCCCATATGACCATTTTTCAGCCCCCAGGTGTTAGGGCATGCTTTTTTCAATCTCCCTCTCCTCACACCACATGATGACAATTGGAAAAAACTTGGTCAAAGTGTATTTTTACGTCCCTCTTGTCACTTTTTCTAAGATAATATAATGGAAAAAAAATCCTCCCATGATCAATCCATCAAATTCCATTCTGTTTCCATTAACCCAAGGTCAAAACTGAAGTTAGCCAGGAAGACAAGAAAGCAAAGTAAACTCACTTATAACTTAACTACTTTGAAAATTTCACTCATCCTAAATTTATGTACCTAAAAAACCTTTTAAAAAAATTATAAAAGAATATCCATGCTTCCCAACACGCTCCAAGCTAGCCATGAATACAAAAACAAAGCTTTTCTCGTAACTTGCTAGCCAGAAAATTGATTGCACAAAGGTTTTAAATAATTGCTCTTCTCCCAGGAACCCTTGTGATAATTGAAGCTTAAAACCTCCATTAATGGATTCCATCACAAAAAAAAGCCTTAAATCCTCCATCCAATTTTTTTCCTTCTATATTTTCAAGAGTTCTACCAGAAAAAGCACAATGAAAATTGGAGCATGTGATCCTGGTGCAGAGCCGAATCTAATGATGGTGTTTTTATTACAAATTGAACACCAATTTGACCAGTTATTAAAAATATAATATTATATATATAATCACATGATAAAAATAGTAATTCCCTTAAAATTTCAATCTTCTATCACTCAAAACATCTAGAAACAGTGAGGAACAACAACTAAGACAAAACATGTATTTCCCCCAAAATAATAGGTTCCAAAAAAACAACTTGATAAGAATAGAAAACTTCCTGAAATGGTAAAGAATCATCAATGGAGGTAATATAATTGTGATAGGAGCTTCAAAGGAATTTTTTTTAGTGAGAAGGCCAAAATTCCTAGAATAACAGCTCTTGGTCCTACCTGCCAAAAATAGAAAGTTTCACTTTTTCACTGCAGAAAGTTCCTTAAATTAGATTTTTTTTTTCACTCATATTTATTATTTTCCCATCCTCATATGGCTGTAAGGTGGTTTCATAGCTAGAAAGGAAATAAACCCTCTATAAGGATCCTGAAGCATCATGATGATCACAATTGTGTGAAGGAGCAAGACATATCATATCAAGGCGCGGTAGGTAAATGTCAATAATATTGTAATGGTAGCAAAGAAGTTAAACATGATAAAGATAATCATTCAAATTCAATTCATCCAGAGGATGTTAATTATAAGAATAATGAGAAGGATTATCTATGAGTAAGGAAAGAGGTCACCTTATGAAATGTACACCCTATGAAGTTTTTCTAAACACTTGATCCATGCTTGATAAGGAGCTCACATCTTGTAAGTTAGTAGAGGTGGAGTTTTCCATGTTTTAGCATAGTGTGCAAGATAAGAACATGAGACTCATTCTCAAGTTCCATATGGGATCAATATTTTTATCATGAAAAGATCACCTACATTTGTGAGAAACATGTCCACATGAGGTGTATCAGTTGATATTATTCAAGGAGTGTTGTAGAGTCAAAAAAGGCAAAATGTATTATCTTCATTAAATGAGAAATCATATCTGTTCCATTAGCTTATATATAATTTGTGGTTTTCCTAAACACTTACCTCAAACCTTTTGGTATTTTCATTGACATCACCTCATTCCATCCCATCTAGTGGCCACTTCTCATGAATTTCTCTCAAGGTTAGTCCTTTCACCCACCTGATGAAGAATCATATCAGTAAGATAAGGATAAACACAAAGATATTTTAGCACCATGGAATTGTCCCTCATGATCATTGGAATCATTTTTTAAATCCTAAAGAGAAAGAGAGTGACACTCACTCTCACCATGAGACATAGAAGGAATCATCACGAGTGATGCCCGTAATCATCTTAGGCTCATATCTTGAGGTCTCACAATAATATTCCTAAACACTCATTCAGAAGTATGAAGTGTCTATGTATCATGAAAAAGGATGATATTTTGATCACCATGCCTCAAATGAGAAATTACTTCATCAACAATAGATCAAACAATCCCTTCCATTTCTCTCTTACCTCTCTCTCTCTCTCTATATATATATTCTAACTTTCACTTGAGAATGTACCTTTTCCTATTTTTTCCTATTTACTTAAGGGAAAATAAAATATTTGTATAATGTAAAAGTACTCTCTCAAATTATAAGAGAGGTACTCAATTTTTCTCTTCTAAGGCAAATTAAAAATACACAAGTGATGGGACGTGAAGAGTCATGTGGGGTAGATGAAGATTTTATTTATTATGCTATAAATTGGAATGGCCTCTCCATTCCAAGAGAGTTGAAGTTTTATTTTTTGGCTAGCAATTGTGGATTGTTTGATGTTTATTAGATTTTTATCACCACTGCACAAAGAAATAAGTACTACATTTCTTGTATTAATTTTCTCATGATTTCCTCTATTCTTCCTCTATCTCCTAGCTTCACAAGCATAATGATCTTGAACAACCAAGGAAAGAATTTGTACTTTTGAGGAACAAATTTATGGAACTTTGTCTCTACAATTTGATGAGCTCATTTTTGTTTACCTAATTTAGATTATTCTAATTGAATGTAGACTTACCTTGGTTATTACATGTGAACTATGATGGTGCCTGCTCATAACATTAACCTCCCCTCGTTATTTATCATATCCCCATTTATCTCCCTTCACAGTAATTTTCCTCCTTTGTAATTTGTATAAGCAGATTTCCATAGGCTCAGTGGATTGTTCCTATGTGATCCCTATCCTATTGTCTACTCCAAAAAATTAGGATGGTTTACATTCAATATTGGGAGCCTCACCGTACACAAGAAATAGGGGCTTAGTCCTATGACCATTGGTGGAAAAACATAATTTGCAACACAAAAAATTATTTCACTAAAATCATTGTATAACCTTCTTGAAAAGAATTATTTGTTTAAAAAAATGCAAGAAATAATATTAATAAAAAATTTGTAAACTCTTTTAACTGAAGTCAAATTACCAAGCTCTCTCCTCAACAATAGATAGAAAAAAAGAGAAAAAAAGTCTATGTTGGCATTGTGATAGTAAATGGTCTAGAGGTCATAAGTGTGTTAGTGGAGAGAGAAGACATGGTTATTGAAAACAAGGCATTGGACGAGGAAGAAATTGATAATACATAACCAACAATAGAACACAATCATGTTAACTTGGAGGAGGAAGAAAATCTTACTATCTCACCACATGCATTAAATGGGTTAAACACACCAGAAACACTCAAAGTTGCATGTCATATTAAAATGAAAAAAGGTGACAATTTTAATCGCTACAGGGAGTACCCGTAACTTCATCGACAAAAAATTAGCTAATGCACCCAACTACTTTGTGTTTCCTATCTCCAATTTTCAAGCCATGATTGTTATGGTAAACAACTCTCTTGTGGTGCTAAATGTCATCATATCAAACTATCAATAGTGGAATATCTTCTCAATTATGAAATGTTTACCATCCCAATTGGGAGATCTTATGTAGTTTTGGGAGTGCAATGAATTAAATAGTTGGGAACAATGTATTTCAATTTTCAAGACTTATTCCTAACTTTTAGTAATATTTTAATGCAATGATGCATGTAGTAACAAGATGTATTTGAATATGACGAGCTATATACTCCTTCCATTTTGACATTTGGGATGAACTTGTGAAGTGCACATCTCACATAAATATATTAACATGTCATGTGTAAGATAAAATATGAAAATGTTGATATGTGAAATTGTTGATATATAACATAAGCAAAGATATATATATATATATATATATATATATAATATATATATATTAGATTGGTTAAAAAGGGTTGGTGGGTATCTCATCCATTTTATTAAAATAAAATAAGTTATCTTACATAAATATTGATTCTTGTGCCTTGTCTTGAGAGGCCCTATAGAGGCATCAAAAGAACTTGCTTTAAAGTAGAGGGAGCTATAGGAGTTGTAGAAAAATGAAATTTATAAATTGCACATCATCTAACCAATAAAAAATGAATCCAAGCAAAGATACCATTATCTTTTTAAAAGATAAAATAACATCTACTTATTTCCCCTAAAAAAACACATAAATCCATCAACAATTAACAAGCCTTCACCTCTTCAATGACATAGATGCAAAGAACATTTCACTATAATTTTCTTTATCGTTTCTTTCAAGAATTTATCCACAACTAGGATTTAGGGAAAATGGCCTCCCATAAACTCTTCCACATGCCTGGGAAAAACTCGCTGTAGAAAATATTATTCATATATAATTTAGTAGAGTGGAGCCTAAAATATCTCCATAGCCTTGTCAATCACCAAACCATAATCAACAAATCACTAGGATCCTTTCCAAGAGCAAAAAATAATGGGCGCCGATATATTCTCACATAAGCTAACAAATTTGATACTTGATTAGCTTCATGGAAAACATGTTGAAACATAATTAAAGAGAGTTATCTAGTATATTACCTATCTCCATGAAAAATTAAAATCAACCTTCAATTGGGGATTGATCCATTCCTCGTAGCATCAATAATTAACATAGAATCCCCGTCCATAACCAGCCTTATAAATCATGTGTCTGTGGAGAGCTTGAGTTACTCCAAAAAGGTGAATTCCTCACCTTTATTATTTTAGCTTCAGGTATTAAAAAAGAACCTCCCCCACATATCTAACCTCAATTATAAGGATTTCCTTGTGAAGCACCATAAAATTACATGTTGGCATCCCCCACCCTTAACAAGATCTATGTTGTATCATACATATCATTATTTCTAGTCATTGGTTTATAGACTACAAGTAGTACAAGTTTTGGCCATTTTTATAAGATTTTCAACTCCCTTGGTCCAAGAAGATGTTCATTAGTATTAACCAAGAGGGATATATTTCCATAATTTTCCCTTTCAATATTTTCCCAATTTTATTCCTTTATCCTTGAATAATTCTATTGTTGCATTCCTTCCAAATATTCCATATAACATTTTCTAGAGATGCAAGCCAAACGCTGATAGGAGTTTCCTATCCCTATTTCTATTAATTGGTTGTTGCGCTATAGGAAGTGTAATTTTTGGCCAATTTTATAATATCTTTAGCTCCCTTAGTCTAAGAATATTTTTATTAGTATTAACCAAGAGGGATATATTTCAGTAAATTTCTTGTTTGATATTTTTCTAATACCTTCCCCATTCTATTCCTTTATCCTCGAAAAAATATGTTATTTATTGTTTTCCTTCCAAATATCCATATAACATTTTCTAGGGTAGAAAGCCAAAGGCTAGATAGGAATTTAAGACTAACCAAACATAAATATAACATATCCTTAATCGGTCAAGGAAAAATTATCTAATGGATTTACCCTAAATCAAAATCAATTTATTCTCTAATTAGGATTAAATCTCGAATAAATATATGTGTAACTAAACTAATAAACAAGTTCTCAAACATTCACATCTAATAATATATGTAAAATGATGTAAATAACTAGAATTCAATTAGGGTACATGCTAAATACATTAAAGTATAAAAGGATGAGTTCACTTAGCTTTTCACATGTTATACAAAGTGTTTTGGATATAGAATGAGGGAAAATTGTTATGACATGGTAGAATGTACTATATATTTGAAACAGATTCATAAAAAATAATTGGACACTAACATTGAATCTAAAATCTAGCATTTTACAATTATTTCCTACTTGGTGTCAGTGTGTATGTTTATCCCTAAAATATATATGAATGTAAATTGGATATGCATATATATGATGTAAAGGTTTGTAACATGAGGTTATTTTGAATTAATTAATTTAAATCAACCATGCATAATCAAACAACACATTAATACTTGTAAAAATGATATATGATAGAACAATAGAACAAATACATGAGAGGAGATGAATAATTAGCTATATATAGTGGAGCAAAGGATATCTAGATGTGCAAACTAGGTGATTAAGTAAATGTGAACTTGAAGACGCTTCATTTATAAGACTAGAACTAGAAAATGACATGGTGTAGAACCATACAGCGTTTGTATGGTCTTTTCCTAATTATTCACAGTATTGGATGGTATTGTATGGTCTTGGATCCTTTTATAGTCATATTCTATAACTTTTTGTGTGCTTCGTTTACCTAAAATTGTACTTAATTATAATGATATGTTGTTCACACAACCTGTAATGAACTACAACAAAGTAGAAACCATAGATGTTTACAATACCATTCATCAATGTTTAATTAGATAAAAAAAGACTAAATTAGTGTGTGGTAAGGCTAGAATACCCTAGGTGGTCAACACCTGTTGAACCTGTCCAAGTGTTATATTACATGCCTATGAGAAAAATCATGCCTTATGTAGTTCTCCTATGTGCATGTGTAAGTGTGATTGTGATCTAATCCAACCCCCAATGAGTGATCTTATGTCTCTTGAAAAACAATATAGTGGGATAATTGTAGAGTAGAGAATGTACCAATGTGTTAGTAGTGTGATTCAAATACTAGACTAAACCCTTTTGTCCCTTAAGAAGATTTGACAATTCTTAAAGTGACTTTTCTCATGCTAATACATGGATCTAGGACCTTTAAATGCTTAGATGGATTGCAGTGTTTGCTCAAGGCTTGCATAAGGCACGACATGGTTCCGTTATATAGGTATAAATCTAGCCCGAGGTCCAGACTATGAATAGCGTGGTGGGATGTTATGATCTTCATTTGTGGATTTCACTAATGGTATCAAAGCAGCCACCTAGGTTTAAGTCCCAATGTGGGTGGCTACTCTAACATTGCAATGTTTTCCTGAGACTTGTATAAGGCAGGGTATGGTCCTTATATACGGGTGCAAATGTAGCCCAGGGTCTGGGCTATGGAAGCATGGTGAGATGTTATGATCCTCATGCGTGGATTTCACTAACGCCTCAAGGTTTTGGTGTAATGGTTTGTTACATTTGGTATCAGAGCGACCACCAAGGTTTGAGTCCCAGCACGGGTAGCTATGCCGACATTGCAGTGTTCACTTGGGGCTCATATAGGGCAGGGTGGGGTCCTGCTATACGGGTGCAAATCTAGCCCGAGGTTCAGGCTACAGAAGCGTGGTGGGATGTTATGATCCTCATGTGTGGATTTCACTAACGCCTCGAGGTTTTGGTGTAATGGTTCATTACATTTGGTATCAGAGTGACCACCCATGTTCGAGTCCCGGCACGGGTAGCTACGACGACATTGTAGTGTTCACCTCGGGCTTGTATAGGGTAGGGCGGGGTCCCGCTATACCAGCGCAAGTCTAGCCCAGGGTCCAGGCTATGAAAGCGTGGTGGGATGTTATGATCCTCATGTGTAGATTTCATTAACACCTCGAGGTTTTGGTGTAATGGTTTGTTACATTTGGTATCAGAGTGACCACCCAGGTTTGAGTCCCAACACGGGTAGCTACGCCGGCACTGCAGTGTTCACCTGGGGCTCGTAAAGGGCAGGGTGAGGTCCCGCTATATGGACACAAATCTAGCCCAAGGTTCGGGCTACAGAAGTGTGGTGGGATGTTATGATCCTCATGTGTGGATTTCACTAATGACTCAAGGTTTTGGTGTAATGGTTCGTTACATTTAATGTCTCCTAAGCTTCACCCCCCTTACAATGTATGAGTTCCAATTGATCTAGGAAGGAAAAATAGTTAATATCAATAAGAAAATAAAGAAACTAAATGGATGGATTTGTTTAAGGAAGACGATTAGAATGTGAGTAGCAAGGAAGAATAAATTATAGAACTGGCTATCTGTGTAATCCCTCTTCAAAATTCGGTAGTATAACACTTCTAAAAATTATAAAATTTCCAACTCATGATACAAATAAAAGTATCATTTTTATAAGATTCTAGAGAAGAAGATTTCAATATCACATGTTGATCAAGAAATGGCGATCAACTTAAGGAGAAGAAATCAACATATAATATTTAGCAAAAGAGAAAGATGAACTCAAGACCAATCTAACAAGCCTATAATTAGAGAAGGGAAAAGGGGGATACAATGAAGTTTGCAAGAAAAATAAAACCTATAGTTTTAAGTGAAATATTGAACTGAGCCACAAAGGGAGTGGGAAGAAGAGGGGGAGAAATTTAGATCTAATCTTTACATTAGAAGGAGCTTTTGTCATCATAGAAGATGTGTCACATTTTTCATGTTACATTGTGTAATTTTTTTTTGGGTGCACAAAGGAACTTCAAGGAGGATCCATTGGTAGGTTTTGTATTTAAATTGGGAAAAGATAAATAGGATGAAAATGTAAATTTTGGTTAATGGGAAAAATCAGATAGTGGAATTTTTCCAAAGAGGTGTTAAAACTTAGGATTTGACAATTTCTATGTGGTTTTGAGATCTTTTTGTATTAAGAGGTCATTAGTTCAGGTTTTTAAAGTTTTGAATGGTAAAAAGGGTGCATGAAATTTTTCAAAATCCCATCATCCATATTGGGTCATAAGAGATCACAAAAGGACCGATGTCATCTATTTTCCCCTACATTGCCCATGAAACTTGTCAACAAGGTTGATGTAATTAGGTGACATAGAATGTTATAACATGGCCGATGTTGTTTATGTAACATGACCAATGTGGTAGAAAATGTGTTGTTTTCCCTAAAGGTCCAATATAGTTATGTTGTATGGATAATGATATAAAATGGGAGGAATTTACTTTATTTTTGATAATTTAATTATTCTATCATCGTTTTCCCTAATTGAGGTTAATGGGTAAATGTTGTGTTTATGTTTTACAAGTTCAAAGATGGGTTTAACTGTGGAAGATGATGGATGCCTATTGGGTGCTTAATTTATTGAGGGGTTTTGAGATGTATATAGAGAATAGTTATTTGCATTGGGATCTGGTGAAATCATGCAAATGTGTCATATCCCATTATGTGCAAACTTAATATAGATGCTTATTAATAATTGGGATATTAGATCATACCTTTAGGTAAAGGGTTGGTGGAGATATTTTGGAGGATGTGCATGTTATCTTGGACCCGTTGATCGACGAGGCATATGCATTTTATAAAAATGAAGACAAATGCATAAAGAAGAGAGTTAGTCTAATGGGTTATAGTTGTTTCACTGAATTCTTGATAAATTAATGAAACAGATAGAGGGTGATAGGCCAAGGAGGAATACCTATTTGTGAGGTTGGTTGACGCTTGTGCGTGTGTTCTGATTTTCTGAACCAATGCTGATTGCGAATACTCACTTTTGGCTAGGAGGAACTACATGTAAAATGTAAAACAATACCACCAGATAGAGTTAAATAAAACAACAAGTGGACTGCCTAGTAGACACTAGATCTAGTAAGTGTGATGCTTCCTGAATAGGCTATCAGTCCAATTTTTAAATAACACTATTAATGCGATCCAAAGTAAACATGAAATAATAATCTTATTGGAATTGAATGATTTAGGTATCTTAATCAAAACAAATAAGAAAGGTTAAATAAAAGGTGATTGATGTCAAAATAGATCAAGTGATGGGCTGGTATTGGGTTACAGGTTTGGTATAGGCTCTGGGTAAGGTATGGTAAAGATTAGGAGTGATTTTGGGTTGTTAGGGAATGGGTATGAGCTCATTGGTTTGAGGTATGTTTCCCAACATAGTAACCGATGTTGGATGTGTGACCGATGCCAGTTTTACAAGATGACTGACGTCGGTTGGCTAATCGACGTCAGTAGGGGTAGTTAATAAAAGGCTCCTATAAATGGTCTTAAGACTCTCTGTGATTGTACAGAGGATGGAAATGGTGGGGGTGAGGTTGTGGAATGGTAAAAAAGGTTCAAATATGATTAGGATAGGGGAAGACAGGTGTAAGGTCCAGGTATGGTAGGGTGATAAGTTGGTGGGAGGAAGGGAGGTGTACATATGTACCAAAGGATAAATTACTGAGATGAATAATAAATCCTACTGAAATCAAACATAGATAAATGAAGAGATATTAGGTACTTACTAAAGAATGGGTTTGGAGAGTGCAGGTGATGAGGATGGTGATGGATGAGATCTAGAGATAAGAGAAGTTGCATTTGTGCTACAATAGTTTGAACCTTCATCCTTCTCTGTTTGTATTTGTGATCGTGAAGAAGATGATGGATGCAAATGGTTGTTGGTATTGTTCCCATGTGTTTTCCTTTACCTGAGTGCTTCAAAAAATCTGAGTGCTCCAAGTATCTGTTTGTATGAGATCTCGAATCAAATGACCAACTTCATCAAAGGTTTTTGGAAATGTGTTTAACCTAACTGATGATAGTTAGGGGACCGATGTTAGTTGAGTTATAACCAACGTCGGTTAAGTTGGGAATATCTAGGTTGGCCAAAAATAACCTGATTGTTGCTATTTTTGGCGTGGTCTTCAATCTTCATCCGAGTCTCAAGTGATAGACTACGTAAGAATGAGTAAGAGTCCTCTTAGGTTTGTTAATAGGATTTAAGTCTAGGTTTAGACTAAGTCCTAGTTGGTTAGGATATGCTTAGACTTGGTCTTAGGCCATTAATGGGGTTTGAGTGGGTCATGGGGTGAGGTGGCTAGGTGAGTTGGCTGGGTTAGGTGGTCAAGTGAGGATGTCAATAAAAATAATTAAAGTAATTAATTCAATTAATCATGTGCACTATGAGCTATGAATATGTAAGGTATGGTTACTTTGATTAATGGGGTTATGAGGGTATTATGCCCTAATTTTGGTGTCTACAATAGTAGAAGATTAGTATTGATCACGTTCATTGATAGTCTAACTAAGGATTGCATATTTATGTCATTATTGATATCTAGAAGGAAATCATAGAGATATTTGTGGCATAGATCTTGTGTCACAAATCAGATGTAGGATACCAATTATTTACCATAGTGGTTTGTCATGATGCATTGGAAAAAATAACTTTATATAATTTGGAACAATTATATGGGTATAACTAGAACACAATTTGTATCATCTTTGGGCTACACATCAACTAGCTATAGGGCCATTTATTTTACTCTCAACATAAATTAATGAGTGTTTCTTAGTGTATAGTCCTATAGTGACCCCATTATATATCATAATAGATGCGCCAAAAGTTCTATAGTGGGAGAGAGTGTAAACTATTAGGTCTCAACAAGAATACCTCAGATTGTAGACAATAAAAAAGAAAAGAAAATTGTATAGAGTTTGTATGTGGGTACTAGAAATAGGTTGTTGTCATGGAGAACTATAGTGATTTCAAAAGGTATTATAGAGGTTATGTGACACTATCTATAATGGGTTGAGTTTTATTTTATAGACGAGTTTTTAAAGTAGTCCGATTTTCATCAAACCATGATAGCACTATAAATATCATCATACCAATAATGGCATGCAATGAGTTGAATATAATAGGTAGATAAGATAGATCTTGAGGTCACACCATTGAGATCATGGAGGTAACATTTGAAACCATATAGAAAATGTTTTGGATGGATGAGGAGATTGAAAAAAGTGGTGACGGTAGTATATTTTGATGTGTATGATGTGTGCATGATATAGGTGATTACGAGAAAGAAGGGTGACATTGGCATAAGGACTAGAAGTTATAGATACTAGGAAGTGGTGATCTATCACCTACATGAGTCTAGATCTAACATATTTTAGTGAGGAACCTAACTAGAGTTGTGTGGATGGTGGAGACAAGTGATGGTTATGATTTAAAGAGATATGGAATCAATTAGTTGCAGCGAAGCCTCAAGATGGTGAGGAAGTCATCATGTTAGGTTGGAGAGTAGACATGATGATGGTAGAGGACTGATTAGGGTATCAAAGTATAGATGTTATGATTTTGTTAAGTTATTTACTTTCTATATTAGAGATATATGTTAATAAATAGATATTAAATGCTAGATTATTTATGTTCTAATATTTTTTAACATGTGACTTTTGCATAGGATCCAATGATCAATTATGATACACTCATATATCATGCACATCCCAATATACTACATGGTTTTCTCTATATGAGAGACATAAATTTGATGTAAAATATAGTATTATTATCTACATGAGAGTATGCCGGATCCTTTAGGCTCATTGGGGAGGAAACACGAGAATTAGAGAAGTAAGAAGCATCTATTGGAGTTTTAGAGCATGTAGACATGTGAACATTGGTGTAGATGTTATGTGATGATCAAAGAAAACTATTAGTGTAGTAGGATAGGAGATAAGTGGACAGTCATGCATCTTATGATAAGTAGAACATTATTTTGAGGTGATGGTTGCACTACATATATGAGTGTCTTGGGTGAATGGTGATATATAAGGGGAACAATCTATAGCAACTTCTGTAGCTCACTCTTTATGAGTAGGTAGCCAGACCTTGTCAGATCATAATATGTCACCTCATACTGGGAGGGGGGGGGGGGGGGTGATGAGGACACATGAGAAACAAGGGAATTTATATATATGATGTATTATGTACCCATTTTTTAATATACATTATGTATATGTATATGATAAAATTTAATCTCATTACATGGCTTATGTGATTATATTATGTTGTGTTTTATTATTGTATGCCTACTTATGTTTTCATTTCTATATTTGGAAAAATTTAATAAAACCTATGCCTAAAATAAAAAGTAAAATGGTAATTTAAGAGGTAAAATGAACATCTAATGAAAAGAAAAAAATTAGTAAATCAAAATATATTCTAATCAGTAGCTAAAATGGTATCTAATAAAACCTAAGAAAGTAATCAAGGAAGTTGGAAAATAGGACAATGATTGTAAGATTCCTAACAAAATATGAGAAAAAATAAAATAAATTACAAAGCATAACAGAGATGTAAATGCATATGATAAAATATAATAAAATAATCAAAGAAATTAAAATATATGAAAGGATTGAAAGACACCTATTAAAATATAAGAAAGCAATTCAATAAATCAAAAAATGTGGGAAAATGTTATAAGGAACCTAATAAAATATAAGGAAACATTCGAATAAATTAAAATATATGAAATTAAGGTTGTAATAAATACCAAATGTAATCCTAGAAATGGGAAAAGGAAACATAAGATGTTATAAATAAGAAAGCATCGAAATGAATGAGATCACAATAATTGTTTGTTATGGATTTTATTAGAAGATAGAACACTACCATATAATGTCATGAGTAGGGTGAGTGAATATGGTATGGATACACATGATGTTTTCACGAGGAAGGCTACAATTTCTTATAATAATATTCACAAATCTATGAAAATAACAAAAGCGTCATAAAATAGGCATTAGTTTGTACTAAAATGGTATAATTTAGAAGGGTCATACAATAATGGTCAAATACCAACTATATACATAAAGGGAAATGAAAAGAGTGAAAATGAAATGGGTAAAAAAAGTTCCGTGATATCGATACATTATTCTTAGTAAAGATGGGACACTCTAATCATGAGGATATGACTAAAGGTTTTTTTCATCTAGGTGAGAAGGAACCAAAGTAGGTGGGTTCATATTAGGAGAATTAATGAAGTATAAATATATATCCCATGTTGACTATGTTAGGAAATTAATGTTTACATTATAGTTTGGGTGGTTAGTTAATAGTAATATTGTTATATTACGTACTTAGATTCATGGTTATATTGTTGCACCTCCGTTTCTATACTGGGTTATTTGTTATTCTCACTTCCTTTTTTAATAGTAAGTTGTATATCTATGGCTATATAATAACCAAATGTAATTTTATCATATACATGTGAAATATATTATCATCAGTTTATGTGCTGAGTAGATTTGTATTGCGTAGATTCTGGGTTTCATAAGAAAACTCTGAGCAAATTTATCATTTGGTATCAGAGAAAATTCGGTCAAACCTGTGGAAGCCATGAAGATTTGAGAGTGGATGTAAGGTGGTTTCCAAATGAGAGTCTACGAAATGATTTCAATCCTGGCATGAAATTTATTTCCAATTGACAGACACAGTCCAACTTTGGTGGAGCTGTGTAAACATCATCAACATATCAAGGCTTTCACCCATGAGCAGGTGGAACTTGTGTGATGGAATGACTATTTTTAATGATCTGAGGGGCACTTCACTCGGTTATTGCCCCGCATAATGACAATTTTTTTTTGAAAAATCTAGTGTGATAGTGCCTTTGATTTCAGTTGCATCTGGTGATGTTTTTGTTAGCATTTGTTTGAGGTTATGAGTTTTCAGCTGTGTAGTAGCCATTGCTTCATTTCATGTGCCATATTCAACCACACATTCTATCTTATGCTTGCGAGTGAAATTGTTGACATTTCTGATCTGAAGATTGAAAATTTTCATGCATTGGTCGGTTTGATCTCGTAACCAATTAGGACATCTGGTCTAAAGCTGGAACAAGGTGTTTTACAGAGCACTGAGGTGTCTAAGTGTAGAAAGGAATTTTGTTTAGCTAATAATATTCTCAGCTATCGACCTCAACGACTCAGCTCTATTTCGAGCACACTAAAAACTCAGGTGACCATTTACAAGAAACATCTACTGTTACATGATCTGTGGAGTTTCTACTCCTACACGCGTCCAATTACAGCTGCTCGCATTATTCTGATGTGTTCATATTGTGCATGCCTGAGATGGTGTAAAGGCTTGGGACGTCAAAAACTTGTGCGTAGCTTTTGATAACTTGCGCAGGGATTTCTTTGTGGTTTATTGTTATACTACCGTGCGCATGTGTTCTGCAATGAAGAAGCGATTGTTACAACAAGAGACGGAGAATATTTTTCCCATTTGCTTCTAAATGCGCAAATAGAGATACTTCATTGTTCTCTTATGCATGAGTCTTCTCTTCACATTGCTATTTTATTTCCATTCAATCCAACAAGTGACAAATTTCATACGATCATTAAATTTGAGTATTTTTGTGTCTATAGGTTAATGGGTCACAAAAACAATTACACATAGTGATGTTTATTTGGTTTGTTTAGTCCCTTGATAAAGTTCCATGTTATAATCATAGTCAAAAAGTATATTTATAAGAATTGTATGTTGAGATTTGAAATAAGAGTGTTATTGTCATCAATAGTGTCTTTTTTTATTAGTCTTGAAATTTCTCAAAGTTATTTATGTTATTCAGCCCATGATATATCAAATTTATGAGTAAGTTGTCATTCGTGTTGAGTCATAGTCAATTAATAAAATAAAATCATTATATCATTGTGGTGTCAATGTTTTAAATAGTTCTTTGTATTTGTAAATGTCGTTATTGTCAAAATTAAGAGTCTTACAAGTCAAATAGGTGGTTTTAAGTTTTTTATTGTCTTGTTATGGTCGTATCGTGGTATCTAGAGTCTCATAAGTGTCAGAAAATTGTGAAAAAACCCTCACAGACGCATTTTCAGTGTTACTCGATGTCCAGAAAATAGATGATTTCACATTGTGGGTGGGGGGGTATAATAAATAATGTGGAAATCATTGAGCGACATGATCACATTCCGTTGAGGTAGCAACGTCACTCGAATGGAGGATGAAGGCATCGGAGGCTGGAGGACAACCAACGAACTCTCCTCAGTCACCAACGATGGGGCCACTTTACTGATTTGGTGACACGTGTGTGAGTGGTGTGTCTTGTTTTAGCATGTAGTGTGTTTGATTTTGGTATTTTAGTTTGGTGTGATTTTACACATGGTGTGAAAAATAAGAATACATGAGGCATGTTCCTGTTCACTAGTAGATGTGGTTATTCCTACATAATTCCCCAATGTAATAACTTAGTGAAGAACATATAACATAGAGAAACACAACATTATGAGTCTTGAAGAGGTTGAACAGTCAGATGTGTTCCTGTTCATACCTAGGTTTGTGGTTAGCCTCTTGAAAACCATTGAAGGCTGCTAAGATGTATTCCTTCTTGAGTTCCCACACTGCTAGGTCAAATGTGTTCCCTAGAGTGACTGGTTGATAAACATATGATTCCTGAGCATGTTACCATCCTCATCGGTAAGATGTGTTCCCAAAAGTGCATGGTTGATAAGAAGTTGATGTGTTCCTTCTTCTACCTTTAGTTCAAGTGTTGTACCAAGATCATGAGCAAGCATGAGTGGAAAGATGTAGAAGTAAGTTTGAAAGTTCGTTTACTACTATGTAAACATTGAGGGGGGAATGTTAGGAAATTACTGTTTACATTATAGTTTGGGTGGTTAGTTAATAGTAATATTTTTTATATTACGTACTTAGATTCATGGTTATATTGTTGCACATGTTTCTATACTGGGCTATTTGTTTTTCTCACTTCCTTTTTTATAGGAAGTTATTTTCTTATATCTATGGCTATATAATAGCTAAACATAATTCTATCATGTACAGGTGAAATATATAATCAACAATTTACATGTTGTATAGATTTGTATTGCGTAGATTCTAGTTTTCATAAGAAAAGTCTGACCAAATTTATCAGACTATGATATATTATGGTAGTAAATTATGAATATTACCTTCCCGTGATGTTTTTGACATTCCTCAGGACATAAGTTAAGGAGATATAAGCCTACTATGATGATTAGGTATTGACACAGAAATTTAGGGACATGAGTGACAGGTATATGACCTCCTACCCAAGTATGAAAAAACTACAACGCCCCTAAGGACCTTAATCTTTATAATGAGTCAAAATAGGAAGTTTCATATTTTAACAGGATATGGGATGTTTTGAATGATTATATCACATCTTTTTTTGTTTGTGGTTGGATTTTTAATGTAATAATTACCCTTTTCTGTTGATTTTTGTTTGATTTTTCTTTGAACATACGGATTTTATCATTTATTTTGGCTTTCATTATTCATTCTTCATACATATTCAATATAATAATCAAATGGTTATGATATATAACTAACAAGATAGATACTACACCTGATCATTGTAAAGAAGAACCTATAAACTATGATGTTTAGTTACATAAACCTACCATAAGGAAAGAGTGTGATATCATCTCCAACCTAAGTGTGTCTCAAGTGAGAGAAGTGAGATAATAGAAGATACAATGATGGAAGAGTGATAAAATACTGGATGAAGTTAAAAATTGATCATACTGAGATATAAGGCATGGTTCATATGGGATGAAGGTTAAACTATACCAACTAGGTAGTGTAGGAATTGTAGATCATTAGAGATGGAAAGACTTAATAATAAATTTATGATTGGTCCAAAAAAACATATAATGTGGTAATATCTAAGTGGAATATAAGATCATAAGATGGAAAAAAAAACATACCAAAAGATAATGAAATAAAGAAATGGAAAAAATAAACCCAAAGATATTGTGAGGAGGTTGTAAAACACAATTATAAAGTAAAAATAAAAGTGCCTCAAACAAGATAATAATGGCCTATAAACCTAGGGTATATATGATAGCACAACGAGTTTTTGAAACAATAAACTAAAATGTAAATGGCTAGTCAAAGCACGTGGACCAAGTGCTGAGATATAAAATATGTAGAACTTTGAAGGGGTGGCTACAACATTCATACTAATTGGTTTGTGCTAAAATCAAGGATGTAAAGGGGTAACTAAAACATTCATAATAACTATTTTATACTAAAATATAGGATGTAAAGGTGATCTTGAAACATTCAGACTAACTCACTTGTGCTAAAAATAGAGGATGTAAATACATAGCCCAAAAATTTAGATTAACTGCCCTGAGGATGTAGCATATGATTGTCAGTAGTAAATATTGAAAAGAAAAATATATTATAATGACAAGTAAAAGTGGCCATAGAGGGGGTGTAATGAAGATGTTTTCACCATTAATAACCTTACGAACCTCTTTTTATATATCATAATGTGTATGTTTTATGGTTTCTTAAATGACTTTGAGGACCCATGATATCTTTTGACGAATCTCATGACATGCAACCACTATAGACTCTTCCACCCACATGGAAATTTATGATATGATCTCCTAGTGATTTTTCGTCAGATAGGGAAAGGGGTAGAGATAAAGAGAGGGGGTATCTTAAGCAAATGAGGATAAAAGTGAGGAATTGTTACTTTATCTAGTAATATGGGTGTTTTTAGAGGTAGGAGGTACATAAGATGGAGGATTGACATAGCTAATAAAAGAGAAATCAAGTTCTCAACTCGATGTGGAGGAAAATGTAATTATTTTCGACATTTTTTATGTTAGAGTGTTTAACAATCAATAGATGACTGAGAGAAAATACCATTATGGGAGTAAAAGTGTTAAGGATAATGAGTTAGGTTGATGTGATCACTAAGTTTAGTCCTTAAAAATTTCAACTTACAGATTCTTCATGTGCTTTTGATGGGCTTGAAAATATTTGACATCACGCCTCTGTGCCTTATGCAATGTGAAATATGGTACAAACTCATATGGGGAATCTCTATTCATTGTTACAGGAGATGGATGTGGATGTGTAAGGGAATGAGAGGGGATGTTTAGGATAATAAGGATAAAAAGAGTATCCAATGTGGATTGTGTCAAAAGCTCCAAGTCACAGGGAGGATAAATGATATGCAAGATAGTCAAAGGAATGAACTTGGATTATGATTTATACTCTAAATTTATCAAAGATGGGAAGTCATATGGATCAACCTAAGATGATGTTTCCAAGTGAGGAGAGAGAATATTGATATCATCCCACACAAAATCATCACATTTGAGACAAAAAATTATTTCTTAGGTGTTGAAGGGAGTGTTATATGGAAGGAATTATTTTTTTGGTTAAATGATGATTGTAGGGATTATAAGGAAGATGCACTAGTGGATAGTCTATGGTCCATGGAAATGCAAGTGTCAATAAAGGAGTGTAACAATTGTTTATATTGTAAGACCTACGAGTTCATAGCTTAGGTGTAGCCAAATAATAAGGGGTCATCAAGTGAATTTTTTTTGTCATACTTAAGGTTAGTAAGATCAATATTAAAGGATTCACTGATGAATTCACTAGGTGGTGAAGAAGGAATCTCCTTGGTAGGAGGAAAGGTATGAGAAAAGGTTATAGGAATTGCATCAATCACCTTCATATGAGAACAAGGTTATCGAGAAGGAAATAACTAATAAATGATAGAATTGGGAAGGTCAAAAGTTTTGATTTCAAGCTTGATATATTTGAGTTCATCATTATCTAAGTTGATGAGGTTACGTGGGATGTTCTTGAAAATATCAAGGTTCCTATTATATCCTATAAGGGTGTTGATGGGGAAATTAAAGCATCGATACTCTCAAAATGAAACATAAGGTATATCCTCGAGATATGATATTTTGAAGACCACTAGTTATTAAAAGTATTCAAATTTCCATGGTTTTGTGTCACCTTGAATCTTATGCACAGAGCCTTGAAATGGGAATTTGATGTATTGATATGCAAATGAATTGATTGCACACATTCAATGTGTTCATGTTCGGCCAAGAAGGATGTTATATAAAAAATGAAAATTGAAGATCATATCCTTCACTCTAATGGTATGAGAATGCATGGTAATATGGATCCAAATGTATCTCATGGGAGGTTTTTTCCTTCATTTGTAATTGACACGTACTAAAAGTATATTTTATGTATCCATTGAATATCATAAGGATTTGATGAATTTAAAATATGATATGCATATTTATAAACCCTCATGTATAAGATCATTCCATACTTTCACCTTACTAATCTTGATGGAGAGGAAGAGAGGGGGATCATATTCTCTAAATAAAATATCATACGGGGTCATGAAATTGATAGTGAAGTGGTGAGTCAAGGATTAATATGTGGCTAGATCAGTTTGGATTGAAATATCTTTGAATTATTGAAGTATACTCTCATCTGATCCATGTAAGAGGGATTTTCCCCCAAAAACTAGTGGAAAGGGATATTCATGTTGAAGATGGTTAACATAAGATGGTTATAATGTTATGGAGAAGTTTGGATGTGTTTAAATGATGGAATCAAGTTTGGGATGCTAGAAAGTTCTTGTAATGGGATCCCATTATTATAAGCTAGAAGATGAAAGTTTGGATTAACTTGAGGAATCTTGATCAAATTTTTATCAAAATTAAAGTTTAGATGAGTTCATAGAGGGAATATTGTTTGGGATGTTAGCAAGTTCTTTTATTGGATCATATTCCTCCAAGATGGATGATCAAATGTTGTACTGAACTTGAGGATTCTAAATTAAAATCTTATCTGAAAGGACTAAGAGCTCAAGATCAAAGTTTCTTTTATGTTTTTCTTAGACTATATGGTATCCTCTATGTAGAATGGAAAATGGATCTTGGGGGATGGTATTGACCCTACATAAGTACAATCATTGTAGTCTTATATTTTCTCTTAAGATGTTATGCGAGATGAAACTTCATCTAATAGACCTGAATGGTCACTCAAAGTGCATGAAGCTACCATGTCCCTCTTTTGTATAAGTTTGTCAAGTTTTTAGCATGTAGATTCATCAAAACCCATATGAAATTACTAATTAAACACACATATATCATTAATAACATCACAAGGTAACACACTTAGTAAGGTCGCATAACAATTCATTTAATTAAGTGTAGACCATGTCATAGAATTAACTAGGAAATAAGGTGCCATCCAACTCCTACAACTGAAAAACACCTAAGTAAAGTATCTTAGTTAATACAAAGGGTCCCAACCAATGCACTTTTGATTTCTCTAGGCAGCGAGCAAAATTATAATCATAAAGAAGGACTATCTTTCCAACCTCAAATTTCTTATTTCAAATGTGCCTATTATGCCATGTTTTTTTGTCTTTCCTTCTTAGTCTTATGAATCCATATTACAATGGCGTGCCTATCATATAGTTTGATTAGTTTATCAATGCACTCTTCCACATATTTTTCATCATCCAATCCACCCGTGTGTGCAATATACAAGGATGGTAACATAAACTCTATGGGTAAAACGAATTCTGCACCAGACACCAATTGAAAAGGTGCGGCCTTGTACAATCTCTTGTAAGTGGTCCTATAAGCCCAAAGTACAATTTTTTTTGTCATCCCAATATTTCCTTCCAACATCACAATTATTTTTCAATGTATGCCCCAAAATCTTTTTGAAAGCCTCAATAGTACCATTTTCTTGTGGGTGATAAGGAGTAGTTTTATGGTGTGCCACCATAAACTCTACCAACAAAATTATGATAGTCTTCTTAATAAAATGAGTTCCCCTATCACTTGTCAAGATCAATGGAAATCCATACCTACTAAAAATGTTCTCCCATAATGTTGACCCTAAACCTCTACAGTTGTGTGAGATTTAGGAAGTTTGAACTATTATTAGTGATGTACGGGAAAAGTAAACTACTATAACTTGTGAACAAAAAGAATGTAAAAGCGCATAACAAACTTTTTCTCCAAAACATCAATTATCATTCATATTTAAATATTCATTACATTAGTCTCATTCTCATATAGAAATCCTCTCTACTCTCTCATATATTTCTGGTGATGCTCACATACATTTCTTATGGCACACACTCATATACAATAGATTAATTACAATAAATATATTTCATACAAAATATTCCAAAAGTCACTTCCTTTTGATTTGATGCCTCTATGTTAGCTTCTATTCATATTATTGAATTGTTTTTCCCACAACTTTTTTTCAGCTTACCATGGCTTCCTTTAGTGTATCGTGGTTTTTCTAGTATACCATGCGACTTTCCTTAGTCTTCAGCTATGTTCTTGTAGCAACTTACCTTAGTCTTCATGGCTCCATAGTCGCGGCTTCCCTTAGTATTTCGTGGCTTTATTCTTGTATCCCCATCTTCATCCTTTTATACGCGGTTTCATTCTTTTAAGCACGAATTCCTATAATCCACCAAGAATTCTTATAGGATTTGGTGGCTTCTTCTTGATCTTTGTGGCTTACCCAAAATTCAATGAAGAACCCTATCAACATCATACCCCGACTTAAACCTTGTCTCATCTTTAAGACAACAACTAATGAAGAACCTTGTATTTTTCTCCAAAATTTTCTCCAAAAATCCTATATAGGCATCAACCCCCAAAACTTAGACATCTGGCATAAGGAAAGGTTCCCTCACTTGACTCGCCTGACTGGAATTATGGGACGTCATCTTTGGAGGGTAAAGGCATCAACCCCCATAAACTTAGGTGTCTATCATAAGGAAGAGTTCCTTTGGTTGACTCACCTGATTGTGTTTGTGGGACACCCCACCTCTTACTTTTATTTTATGGTGGGGCTTGGGGGATGTACTTTGTAATTTGTGGGGTTATATTCTTCTCAAAAATGTACCATAACTCAAGATGAATGTCAATTTGTTTTACTTATTCTTGTAGTTGTGCGTTTTCTTAGACCAATGGAAGAATGTCTGAGGGTGGTGGTTTTTCTTGAATTTGACCCCATATTTGTTTATAAATATTTAACTCTTGTTGCATTCTGATTATTGCTTTATCCATCATAGTGCTACATTCTTGCATTTATGTGATTTTTTCAATATGCACCCTTTGCTTGGTTTGATATTTCTCTGTAAGTTCAGCAAGATGGCTTCTCTGAGCTCCATATTTGTCTTTGCTAATGTCATATTTTGTAGATTTAACATGTATTTTTTATTCTAATTTGTCAAGTTCTTCCTTCTCTTATTAGCTCTCACTGGGGCACCCTATTGTATATGTATAGTATGCCGTGAAATTATTTAGCTCTGTCTCCAGTTTATTTACCGCGGCTTGCATTTCCTTCCTTTGTTTTTGGTTTTCCAAAGTCTGTAGCTTTAGGATTTGTTGTTTTTATTCTTCTACCTCTCCCTCACAGATTTTCTTCTTCTCTGCCTCCAAAGTAATTGTATCTTCTTTCAAGAGTTGTGTCACCGCTTTCTCTATGGCCACCTCTACTTGGAGATTTGAATCTATACTAATATGTGGCTTGCTGTTTGGATGGAAGATAGAATTTTCTGCATTGTTTCTTCTAAGTCCACACACCACTGCATCCAATCTTGTTTGGCACTTTGTTCTAACACCTAGCTACAAGATATTTTCTGTGAAGGGGAGAGTTTGTTCAAATGTAATTTGTATCGTTCTTTTTTTGTTCTACTACTCCTTGTTACAGCTGGATAGATTAATCATTTTTCTTTTGTTGTAGTGCTTGTTTGATTTTAGCCAAAGAGTCTGTAGGTGCTTGTGTTGGTACCATACTTGTAGATGTATCTATAGATGATGTTGTGGTACCATCTTCTATTTTTTGTGGCCTTCATACCATATTATGTTCTTACACCTTCTTTTCTTATCCTATCTTTTTCATGTTTCTTCTTTTCTTCTTCCTCTTTTTGTTTCTTTTCTTCTTCTTCTTTTTCCCTCTTTTATTTTTCTTCTTTTTCCCTCTTTTATTTTTCTTCTTTCACCTTCTTTTCTTTTGCTTCCTTCTCCTTATTTTATTGTTTTTCCTTCACCTTTTGTTCTTCCTCTTCCTTCTCCTTCTTTATTCTCTCTTACTTCTCTTTCTTGGCTTACTCCTCCTTTTCCTTATTTTTTTTCTCTTCCTTCTCCTTCTTTTACTTTTTGTTTTATCTTCTTTCTCCTTATTTTCTTTTACTTCCTTATCCTCTTGTGCTTTCTTTTACTTCTTTACTTCTTTTTTTTTCCCTCTCTACCTTATTTTTTGTTTCTTCTTTGCATCTTCCAACTCTTTTTTCTTTTTTTCTCTTCATTTAACTTTTTAGCTTTCTCAATTCCCTTCTGGTTCTCTTTTTGTTCTTTATGTTTCTGTTGTTTTATCTTCTTTTGTCTAGCCTCTTCCGCAACTTCTTGTTGTTCTTTTTCTAGATATTTCCTCTTCTTTTCCTCCACCTCTTCCTTTGTATCTTTGGATTTTTAAATTGTAGCCTTTGTGTCTTCCTCTTCTCTTTCTTTCCTTTCTTTAATAATCAAGCCAATTGGTTCATCTAATTCCTTTATGTGATTTTGATCTGTATCGTTCTTCAGATATTTCTTATTGAAGGGCTTGTAGGCTTCCTCTTTTAAGCTTTTTTCCTTTATGCCATTAATATCTTCTTCTTGAAGCTTTGTGCATTCTTGTTAAAGAGATTAAAGGTGGCTTGTTTCTTCCCAATTTTTATTGGATTTCCTTGACTAATTCAAGTGAAAGTAAGTGGATGATATCTCCTATTACCAAACCAAATTTATCCATGTAGTATACTATGGCTTCTGCATAGCCATTTGTTCACCTTCCTGTACTTGGCTTCATATTCTTGAGGCTACTTGTGAAATACCCCCTAGGAGATAAACATTTCTTATAATACCCATATGTTGTCTTGGTGAAATGTGTTTCTATCCCATGGTTCTACCTCCTCTGAAAATTGAGGCTATGATTGCTCCTGTGCAGTTATTGGTGGATGGGGTATAAATAATTTCTTCTTCTTCTGACTCATAAATTTCTTCTACTTCTTAGATTCTTCTTCTTCTTCTTCTTGATTGACCTGAGCTTCTTTTAATTTCCTTTGGCTAGAATGCTTTCTGGCATTTGGTGGCAGGTTCTAAAGTAGTAGGGCCTTTTTAACTTTTATGTTTTAGGGCCTCCTTTGTCTTGATTCTATTTTTCCATATTGGGTAGGTATTTTTGCCTATACTCTTCCCATGTTTCTTCAATGACTTGATCAAAACTTTAGAAGTTTTGGTTTTCTAGGATCCACAGGGAGATTTCTGATTGCTTCAACTGAGGTAACTACTAACTCATCATAATCCTCATATGGAAATGGGTATATGTATTGTACTGGAATTTTAGGTCAAATGAAGGTATAATCAATAACAACAATAAAATATATCTCGTGTTCATATTTTACCACATTTTTTTCTGAAACCTGGGACCTATTTCTAATTATCTGTCTTATTGTCTTTACCGAACCCAATAAAGAAGTAATTTGGGTGACTGCATTTAAACTATTCATGTGTTCCAAATTTACTCATCCACCGGTGTATCAGACCCCATTCTACTAACTCTGATTTGTGGGGTATGGTTTTTGTGAAATACATAGCTAGGCATATCAATATTGATCCATAACAAAAAATGCTTTCCTTCCTTTATTCTCTTAGTATTTTCATGAAATTTTGAGGCCAATAATTCAGCTAGGTTATACTTTGAATGTGAATTCACCATATGTAGGGCTATCTATGTGTTAATCCCATGGATGCCATCTTCTCAATTAGTATGATAAATATTTGAGCATATGGATTTAGGTCGTATACCTTAATGCATGATTTGTTATATCCTCTATGTGTACCCCATGTTTTTTCTTCATCACTCCCATCACTCACACTGTATCTTTCATTGTTGTCTTCTTCTTCATAATCATTGATCGTCCTTGTGCCCATAAACTCGTAACCCTAGCCATGACCTTTGTGTTAATCAGGTACAATTGATCCAAATACAACATCTGGTTATGTAGTCAGCTTAGAAGAACCCTAATTGCATGATCAACCCTAAAAAATATGGAATTTGGCTCTAAGAATTTATCTTCAATTCACTTATTACTTTTGTTGTGTTCTTATATTGTAAATCCTTGTTATCAAAATTTTCTTCCAGGAGTAGTGATCTGTCTACTTCGAGCCGCGTATGATTGTATTCATCTATTTGGGAGTGAATGTACTTCTGTAAATATTGTGTATGGGAAACTTGAATGGGATATATGAGAAAGCTCCTTCAGGATCATGCTTTTTGAATTTGAGTGACTCCTTGTGGAAAACTGGTTTTGGAATATCATGTAGTGCAACCTCAATTAGATTATCCATGTTTTCTTCTCAATTTTCCCTAGTTTTCCCTAGCTCTCTTCTTTGCACTTCACTAGTGAATAATTATTTCTTAGCTTTAGCTTTTTTTGCCTTAGTTTTTTAAAAGTTGATGACTTTAATAACTTTCCTCCTTGTACCTACCACATTTATTACAATTTTGGTGGGATAACATTTTTTTTCTACCACATCTTTTTTTTCTTAATTCTTTGTATTTTTTGTGTTTTGCATATTTTCCTTCAATCAATGGATTTTTCTTGTTTTGTGTTTTTATTCATCTCACGGCTATCGTGGATTTTCATGCTTTCAATTGTTTATTTCACATTTTTATCCTTTATTCATTTCGTATGTTTATTTTCTTCTATTCTTTCATTCCATAAACTTCTTATCCCACATTTTTTTTTCTTGTATCCTTCCTTCATGTTTTTTCTCTTTGTTCTATAGTTTTACTTTCTTTTCTTCTTTTGTGCCGCGGGTATTCTCCCTCTGCGGTTCTTCTCTTTTTTTTTTTATTTTGCTATTTTTATTATTTTTATTATAGTAAGGATGCCCTTGTGGGTTTTCATCCTACTCCTCTTCCTATCCACCGAATTGCAAGTTTTCAGATAGGCTGGATTTTTATTTTTATTTTATTTTATTTTTTCTTATTTCTTATTTGTCTTCTTAAGTATTATATCTTTTTAATCTTGTTCCACTCACATAACCTAGTAATTCCTTGGGTTGGAGGGTTTGAAATTTTGTTGCACCTGAAGGTAATATGTCTTTGATAATGTAAGGTCTTAACCATCTCACCTTTAACTTTCCTAGATGTTTCCATTTACTATCATATAGAAACACTTGATCTCCAATGTCAAATTCTTTTCTTTTGATGTGGTAGTCGTGCAAAGCTTTATGTCTCTCTTTTCTTGGGTTTGGTTGTATGCTACTAGGAACCTTTCTCATCCAATTTTTTGAGTTCAATTGATCTTTCATGTAGTGAAAAATCCTCATTCATTCTAAATTTTACCGCCACCCTTAAAATTGGGAGTATAAACTTTATGGGGACCGAGACTTCTATTCCATAAACCAATTTGAAAGGAGAGTATTTATTCAACCTTTTATATGTCGTGTGGTAATACCATAAGGCTGCAAGAATCTTTAAATCCCAATCCTCTTGTTGTAATGGAACATATCTTCATAAGAACCTTCTCAAATACCTTGTTGAATGCTTTAACTGTCCCATTTTATTGTGGATGGTAAGGTGTACTTTTGTTATGGTTAATCATGAAGTTGTTAACAATTCTTTGATGTAGATTTACAAAATGTTTCCCTTGATCACTTGTAATACCCAATGGGCATCCAAACTGTGAAATGATATTTTCATAGATGAATCTATCAGTTGTCTTAGCAATACAATCCTTAGTAGGGATAACTTCCACCCATCTTGTTAAATACTCTATCACTGTTATTATGAACCTTGCCTGAGAATGTATTGTGATGGGTTTAATTGTTATAATGAAGTCTATAGCCCAATTTTCAAATGGTGTCAATGCTAAAACTTATTTTAATGGCATTTTTTCTCAAGCATTGGGTTTTACCACCCACTGAAAAATATCACAAGACCTCACATGTTTATGTGCATCTTTAAAGAGCGTAGGCCACCAAAAACTGACCATCATCACTTTTTTGGTTGTCTGATCTCCTCCATTATGACCTCCAAATATACCTTCATGAGCTTCTAGCAATATATTATTTCTCTCATGTTCCAAGGCCACCCTTCTGAGGACATCATCTTGTCCTTTCTTATATATCTGTCCCTGAATCAAAGTAAAGGGAAATGCCTGACTTAACAAGATCCTCTTCTGATACTTTGTGTACTCGCTAGGGAATTCTCCTATGTGTAATAACTATGCTATCTCATATAATTCCTTTGGAATGGCCTCTATTCTAAATAGGTGTGCATTAGGGAAGTCATCATCAATTGGTCCCTCATCTTCTTTTGTCTCTATTATTGATAAATAATCTGGTCCATTGTTCAATCTTCCTGGTTTTACTATAATGGTAAAGTCAAATTCTTGAAACAACATCAGCCAGTGACATATCCTTCCTTGCAACACTGGTTTGTTCAACAAATATTTTAATGGCTCATGATCTATATAGAAAACAAATGAAGTAGCCAATAAATATTGTCTATATTTTTTCAAGGAATAGACCATGCTCAATGCTTCTCTCTCTGTAGTTGAGTAGTTCCTTTTAGCTTTGGATAACTTCCTGCTTGCAAATGCCACTAAATGATCCATTTTTTCTCTGGTTTGTGTCAATAATGCTCTAATGGAAATTTCATATGCATCTACATGGACATGGAATGGAATTTTCTAGTCTGGAAATATCAGGATCAATGCATGCAAGATATAATCCTTTAAAATTTCAAAGGAATCCACACATTGTGTAGTCCATTGTATTTTCTTGTTTGTTCTTTTCTTTAGTAGCTCCTCTAGAGGTGCACTTATCTCTATGTAATTCTTTATGAATTTTCTATGATATCCAGTCTATCCAAGAATTGTTTAAACATCTTTTTGTGTTTTAGGAGGAGGTAAATTAACAATCAATGAAGTTTTTACTGGATCAATTATTAATCCTTCTTTACAAATTATATACCCCAATAGTGTGCCAAATGGGGTTAAAAATATACATTTCTTCAAATTAAGAGATATCTACAATGCTTTGCATCTCTGAAACCTTAATCTCAATACTTGAATATGGGTTTTCAGCAGTCCATAGACTGTCTAATCATCAAGATATACCTCCAAGAAGTCATAGATGAATTCTTTGAATGCATTAATCATGATTCTACTAAAAATTGTAGGTGTGTTCTTAAGTCCAAATGACATAACAATATACATGAATGAACCCCATTGCGTAGAAAAATTATTCTTTGGTTGGTCTTCTGAGGTAATTCTAACCTGATGGTAACCAGAGAAACCATTAGTGAAAGAATAGACTTCTCTTCCTGCAACATTCTCCAACACTTCTTCTGTAAATGGCATCGGGAATGGGTCATGTACACAAGCTTTATTAAGCTCTCTATAGTCCACACATATTCTTATTTCTCCTGTCTTCTTGTTTTGAATCACCATTGGACTTATCCACTCTGAATCTTCAACGTGTTTTATAATTCCAGCATTCAACATTTTATCTATTTCGGTCTTCACTTTAACTTTTAGGTTGGGGTTTAACCTATATGGCCTCTTTTTCAAGGGTTTGAACCCTTCCTTGATTCATATCTTCATGGTGCCCAATTCTTCTTTTATACCCCTTAGATCCTTGAAATCCTTGGGAAATATGTCTTGGAATTCTTGAAGAAGTTCTATTACTTTGGCCACTTCTTCTTCTGACCAATAGTCTCCTATTTTGGTAAGTTTTTCATCTCCATTGGTGCCAATATTTTAGTTATTATCTTTAAAGGCTGGTAATAATACTTGTCTTCTTCCACCTTGGTCTCCACTACTTCCATTTCTCCTTCAATTGTTTTATATCTTAGATTCTCAGGCCTTTCATCTCTCTCCTACTTCTCCACTGCAAAGCAATATGCCATTTCTAGATTTTTGTTTAGATTTTCTTTCCTTGGTGGTTCTTTAATTTATGGTGCCTTCTATGAGCATTGTTTTATGATCTCTTCTAGGGTTAGGAATAGTCTATAGTTCCCAGAGGATGTTATGATTTACATTCCAAAACTTATAATGTATGAAAAAAGTCTTTTATGATTTGGTCTTAATTTCTGTATCTCATGTCAGATTTCCTGATGCATGTACCATGACCATGGCATGGGTCCTAGTGTCCAGATGAGTAGTTGCATCCATACGATAGGATAATGTTCTCTACATATTTACCAATGTCTCTCACAAACCTGAATGTGTTTCTATAGATCACGTTCACCATTGTATTTAGATATTATTGCATAGTATCCTTCACTCTTCAAAAATCCTTGTTTTGATCAATGTAGTTAATGATTTCTAATGTATTAGGTTTGTGAGCTTCCCACCATCCCAAATTTCATTATCCAGAGATTCCATTCTTACTTTCTCATTTGGTCAAAGTGTCGCTAGAGCTTATAACCATTCTTTCTAATTTCTAATTCTCTCGAATACTTGGTCCATTTTTGTGGGATAACCCTCTAAGTGTTTACAAATCCCAAATATTAACTATGTAAATTTTGGTGGGAAGCCAATGTGGATTTGGTTTATGACTTTATTCATTTTGTATGGAATTTCTTTGATTTCTTCTTTGGTGGAATGGTATCTAAATAATCTCTAAGTCCAAACCCTTATTAATTAGGTAAAGTTTGGTGGGAAGCCCTGTGGCTTAATCTATATACCCTTTTGTATGGTCAATTTCTTCGATTTCTTCTTTGGCAGGGTATGTATCAAAAATTTATCTTTAGTATAAAAAATATCATTCGTGGTATCATCAACATCTAATGTAATCACCCGCAGAGGCACTCTTCTTGCATAATGTAATTTTCTTGTTCTAGATTCTGGGAATCCATGTATCCATGCTTCTATAACATTATCTGAACTTTCAGTTGTAGACTCAGTTTTAACTGATATTTATCCATATGAATTTGGTTCAAAATCCTTCTCAATATTAGAAAATTTGTTCAAGGCATATACTCCTTGGATGTCATCAAAATCTTCTCCTTCTGTATCATGCCATACTTCTTCTGCCCATGCAAACTCATCCCTGCATGCAATGGTACATGTATGCAAATTCCATCTTCAGGTATTGTTACTTCCTCTTCTTCCAAATTTAATGTTCCATTATAATCAACAAACCATTCTAAAGCTAGAATGTCATTATAAGATGGATTTAGAGCCACATTCTCAAAAACTTCAAATTTTACTAACTTCTTGATTCCCATAAATTTTACTTCAACATTATTTAATTATCATAATGGTTGTCTTGATGATCCATCTCCCAATGAAGTATCTGGCAGGTTCCAAGGGAGGCCTACCTTGTCTCTCCCACATATTTTTTGACATCATGTTGACATCTGCACCAAGATCAAGAAAAACTTTTGTGATAGTGGTGTCAAATATGTCTACATCCAAATAGATGGCAGATTTTTTCCATGTTCATTGAGTGTGGAATATATTTATTTTCTTTTGGTGAGGTCCTACTTCAATCCTTTGAACATTAAAATTTTTGTTCTCCTTATTCCAATATTTAGTGAATTATTTCAATTTATCTATAAGACTGTGTTTGATCGTTAGTTTGCTACTCCTTTAGGGTAGTGATCTCTTATTCCATAAAACAATTCTTTTCTATTTCTTCTTGGGTTTGTGCCTTCTTTACTACCTCTTCACTTTTTTCTACTTCTTTCTTATGGAGGCCTTGCCTGATGTCTTTAAAATCCCATTCTTCTCAACTAGATGAACTTTCTTCCTAGGGTAATCTGATTATATTCTTCTTCCTAGGTGTAAATTCCTTCCTTGTGACACTTATAGTAGTAACTGCAGACCCTATATCTTGGTTCTTCAACACTTTTTCCTGATTTGGCTGCTTTCCTTCTCAGATAGCTTTCTTTAGCTTCCTCCTTCTTATCCTCATTTTCTGGTCTGCTCCTTGAGCTAGATGCTCTCTCCTTGTCTTTTTCTATTGCCTCATCATCCCATGGTATCTTTGTAATGTGTTGGACACTCTTTTATGCATTTATCTTCCCAAGGCCTCTGTTTTTGTGCCTCCATTCCTATAGAATTGAGCTACTTTGGGATAGTTGAAAGAATCATGACCTCTTTCATGACATAAACCATAAGGTTCAGGATCTGTGTAGTTTCTAGCTAAGTTCCCATCTTTTCCACACTTATAACAATTCATGGGTCTTCTATCTTGATAACCACCTCCTTGGTTATCTCTTCCTTGATATCCATTATATCCTTGGTATCCTCTTCCTCCTTGATAATTGTCATATCCCTCCTCTGTAACCTCCTCTATAACCTCCTCTGTAACCTCCTCTGTAACCTCCGTGGTATCCTCCATCATTGTATCCTTGATAATTAGGATTGTAGTTATTCCCCTGATAGCCGCCTCCGAATTGAGGTTGTCCACCTTGTTGATTTAGATATTGAGGGGCAGTAATTGTTGGTTGGGAAGGTGGTGGGTTAAGTGTGGGTGTTGGTTGTGAGTTGAGGGGGAGGGGGAGGTGTTGTGTTCTGTCTTTCACTGCCATGGCCCTGCGAGTGTTATAATCCTTTAAATCTTCTAGTGCCTCTACAGAAGGGCATGTATGGTGATAATGGTTATAAGAACCACAAGTTGTGTAGTACATCAACTGATTAGTAGGTGGAACTACTTCTAATAAAGGACAAACATCCTGAGTGTGTTGGTCCCATAATCTACAAATTCCACACAATGTTCTCTCCATTGGGGATATAGCACTTGAAGAGACTTTCTGTGACAAGTGTTGTTTTACAACTGCAACTCTCTTTGATTTTTATAGGTAAGGACAATTAGACTTACTGTGACCTTCTGCACAACATACTACACACCAAATCTTAGGCCTTATGCTATTTCTTGGAGGTGAACTGTTCTTAAGGTCTTCATTCCTCTAAATTTCTTGTTGGAGTTTCAACTTTGCTAGCTCCAATTGTACTCTCTCCAATTCTGTTTTTAGTGAGGTTTCTCCTTCTCTGTGTCATGGTTGGGCCTCTAGTCTAATAGCCATCTCTATAGCCTCTGAGAGTGTATTAAAGGGTTTTATATCCAAGGTTTCTCTGATATATTGAAGGATCCCTAAAGTGAGCTATTAATTATGTTGTTTATCTGTAAGGGGCTCTTCCAATTTCCTCATTATGGTTTTGAATCTGTAACTAAACTCCTTGACTGTCTCATTTTCTCTTTGAACCAATTCTCTCATCTTACTCACCCCTTCTGATGGTGCTTCAGGAAAATGGAAGTTTTTCCTGAATTCTTTTTCAATGGTATCCCAATCCTTAGTTCCTTGGGCATTCTTCTTCATATACCATCGTAGTGCATCGTCTCTCAGAGTGCCTATAAATTCATGTAATTTTGTGTTGTTGTGTATGATGTTGTTACTCTTCCAGTATGAATCCAATAGAAATAAATGTTCTACCACATCATTGATATCTTTGTCAAACACTGGTAATTTAATCTTTGGTGCCATTTTTCTCACTGGTTGAGGATGTACTTGAGGCTGGCTAGTTGTTTGCTGCTTCACTGGTTCACCTTCTTTAATTGATTATGAATCTTTGTCAAGTTACTCTTTCTTCCTTTGTCTCTTGCTAATTCAATGTCAAAATACAACTCTCCTAATAATTCTTGGAATTATCTTACAATTTCTTGTATCTTCTAAATTCTCCTCTTGCAATTGATGATATCTTTCTTCCAAGATTTCTCCTTTTTCTATCTTTCTAATTGGTATTTTAAGCGGCACTTGGCATGGATACCAATCCGAGTGGGTCATCTCCTTTGGGCTTGTGTGGTGGTTGGGGGATGCATCCTTAGTTGGCGACTTTTCATAATTCTCCTCTTCTATGAATAACTTCCTTCCTTTACTAATCCTTAATCTATAATTATCCTCTAATCCTTCATCACTTCTTCTCTTCTTATTTTGTTTTTCCCTTTCTCCTCATTTCTCAGCAATATCCTTTTCTTCATTTTCCTCATCTACTATTTTTATTTTCTCTCCAAATTCTTCAATCAATTCTTTCATGTCAGTAACTTCTTCTTCTTCACCCTTTTCTTTAATCAGTAAAGGTGTTTTTCTTTCCTCCTCTTCCCAAAATTATGCTTCTAGTACCTTCTTAAAAGCTAGTTCTAAGCCTCCTACTAACTGTTGTAAATCTCTCATTAGAATAGCTTGCCTTGTTATCAATTGTTGAATTGGATTATCTATGGAATATTGACCCATGGGGTTCTGTGGGGTAACCAAAACAGGTTGGTCTCCGCTTACTGCGGTACTATAGCAAGAATTTGTGTGTCTGCCTCCGTTTTTGGGTTAGCCACTTGCTGGCCTCCACTCGAAGTGGGTGTTTCTTTCTTCTCTACTTTCTTAACTTTATTTGATTTTTCTTTTCTCTCATTCAATTTCTTTTCTCTTTCCTCTCTTGCTAGTCTCTATTTCTCTATCTTCTTCTCTAATTCCTTTTCTTCTATGGCTATTCTAGCTCTCTCTTCCATCCTCCTCATTCTGATTGGTTTTGTTAAGATACTAACTTCTCCTTAATTCTCCTAATCTTATTTTTTCCAACTATGTAATTTTTCTGATTTTTTTCTTTTATTCACATCGTCCTATTTCTGCTATCCCAACCATCACCCCATTAATTCTAATAAGTTATGTCTCTTGGATCCCCCCCTTCACGTATGCCATCCCGCAATGCATGTCCCCTAAAGGAAATTTTCCATGCTTCTGATTAAAAGTTTTTCTACCATCAAAACCTTAATTAAAAATGGAACTAATTTGAGAAAATGACCTCTCACTCCACTTATAACGTCACCTTTCTTGTGGTCGAAACTAGTCCAACCCTATATGGACCAAGTGATTATGTATGAATCAAGTTTAGTTTCAGACCAGTAGTCAATTTCTCTCATCCAAGGTTTTTCAAGGTGATTAAGTATAGTTAATTTTGTTGCATTCCACTAAAAAGGTTCTCTCAAATGTAATCGTGACCACTTTGTTCTCTTGGCATGTGCTACTATGCAAGGCCACAACAAATGTGGAAATTGGGACCAAAATTCTTCTCCGTATTACCCAAGTACTTCTGCTTTTGTCGCTTTATATGAGGCTTTCAGTATTTTGGATTCTCCTATAACAAATTTCTAAATTTGAATTTCCCACCAATCCTCAATTTTTATTAGTGTGGGTTTCTAATATCCCAATGAGGATTATTTTCTTGACATCTGAATAATAACATGAACCTGGGCTCAAACACCAAATGTTGACCCTAAACCTTGACAACCGTGTAAGATTTAGAAAGTTTGAACTATTGTTAGTGATATTGGCAGGAAAATTAAACTACTCTAACTTGTGAACATAAAGAATGTAAAAGCACATAACAAAATTTGCTCCAAAGCATCAATTCTCATTCATATTTCAATATTCATTACATTAGCCTCATTATCATATAAAAATCCTCTCTATTCTCATATATTTCTCGTGATGATCATATACATTTCTTATGACACACACTCATATCCAATAGATTAATTACAATAAATATCTTTCATAGAATATATTCCAAAAGCCATTTCTTTTGACTCATGCCTCTGTTGTCTTCTGTCTCGTACTGTATTGACTTGTATTTACTACGCGGTTCTTTGTCAGCTTCCGCAGATTCCTTCTCTATTTTGTGGATTTGTCTAATGTATTGCAGCTTTCCTTAGTCTTCGGTGGCTCTATTATTATATCCATGACTTCCATTAGTATTTGGTGGCTCTATTCTTATATCCACAACTTCATCCTTTTATACACAATTTCACCCTTTTATGCATGGATTCCTATAATCCTTCATGACTTCTTCTAGGCTTTGGCATCTTCTTCCCAATGTCCATGGCTTACCCAAAATTTGATGAAAAACCCTGTCAACATATTCTATGACATTTTAATCTATATTTGGGGTATTACTTTAGTTGTATAACTCATGAACTATAGTTAAACAACGCTACAACAAGTAAGTAGTTGTATGGGAAAACATTAAATAAGAGAAGTGGAAAGAGAACATGGATAATAGAAACAAATATGTAGGAGAAATGTGCTTTGCAATGAGTAGATAATAGAGCTTGTTACAACCACATGAAATAAATAAATACTTGGCCAATTTCACAATCCTTAGCAAATAAAAATAAGTGCATTCAAATGATATTTAAAGATAAATAAAATTTTACCATAAGCTTTCACAGTTCTCATAACAAGAATTTATAAGACACAAATTTCCACAAAATATTCCTTCTTCTTATTTAAGTATCAATCGTTTACAAAATGAACATCTGATTATTTCAACACAAATTTTGAAACAACAACATATAGAGTATAATAGTTGTCTACCAAAAATTCCTAGATCCCTTGACCCATAGATATCCCCTTCTATTTATAGTATCCATAAGGAAAATAAAAAAGAGACAATGTCCATTATACTACCATTAGGGCATAAATACAAAATTGTGAGGAGTTGAGCATTTCCCTTCTTGAAATTCTCATTGCATGCCACATATGAATTTGGAATGTTTTATATTTAAAATGAGAATAACTAACTTGCCACTATCACAAAGTAGTTGAATTTATCAACCAACTTAAATAAACGGTGATTAACCAAATTACTTCAGTCATACAATGAATTTCATCACTTTAATACATTTAGAAGTGGTCAAAGAAAGAGAGAAGAAGAAGAGGAGGAGGAGGAGGAGGAGGAGGAAGAGGAAGAAAAACTATTCCAACTACAATGCTTTGGTCTTTTCCTTTTCCTTCTCCTCAGCTACATCATTATTATTCTCACAATACTTGAAATATTGATCCAACATATATTTAATACCATTATTATATTATTTTGCAATAGCCTTCATCTCCGTCTCAAACTTGAATAATTATTTCTCGAAGATATTGAACCATCCTCTTACTTTCCCAATACTAGATGCAAGGTAGTTAAAATCTCTTGAAACTTTGATAATTTTTCCATTGATTCTCAACTAAAGGGAGTGGTGGTATTGTTCATTTATTTTTGAAAGAATTGAAGGAAATCTTCAATGTCCTGTGGAGGTTTAGCAGTATTGTACTTTGTGATATCATAGATGTCATCATCGAGCTCATACATGGCTTTCTCTACCTCTCCTTCTAAATGCTTTATATTATCCATCATTTGATTAAGAATCCTTTATAGTAATGAAAGAGTAAGATCATATTGATTCCCCTTCTTCACATACCCTTCGGGTGAAATATTCTCTTCAATTAATACGTTATATGGAAGTGAACCTCTTGCTTTTAGACTCTGAAGTTGAAGTTATGTAATTCCATAATCATTATCAACTTCTTGCCTTAAGATTTTTAGTTTATCCCATTTGTCCTTGCATTATTTCTTTTTCACAATTATTTATTTTTAGTCCTCCATAACTATTTTGGTGATATTAGTTATCCCTTCATCCACAACTTTATCCTTATAACCAATTTATTCCATTATAGTAATCACTTGGGGATTCACTTGTTCCTCTATCAGTACTAGCTGAGGAGATGACCTGACAAACTTTATAATTATTTCACATAGCTTAGATGATTGTTCTTTTAGCTTGGCATTTTTATCTTTTTGCTCATCACACTTCAGAAAAAGACTATTAATCAATGTCTGTGTATATTATTTGATGCCTTTAGTAGTTACCTCCCCTAGAGGCAATTTTGTCACAATCATATCTTCTTTGGTCAATTCAACTTTTCCCTTACCTGTTATTAGGGTAAACAGTTCATAAATTTTTTGTCATGATGGTTCAATTATAATATTTAAAGTCACCTTGGCTGTTTTAGACCTTATTCCCTTCTTCTCGATGCTCTTGAGCAATTGTAAGTCTATTTCTTATAAATTGAATACTTCTTTAGCACTAGGAAATGTCTATGATGTTAGACATGCAATGAATTCTTTTCCTGAAGAGGCTATGGTACTAGAATGGACCACCATCTCTTGAATAGTTAATTCCTTGAAAGAGTGCACAATCATTTATTTTTGTACCTTTGCTGCTTCAGCAACAATATCTTGTAACAATTTTTTTTCAAACTCAACCATTTTATGAATCACCAATTGATTCTCAATCTCCTTTTCCTCCTCATTTTTGTTGTCAACATTACATTCAACTTCCTTTTCTTTCTGAAATCCTTTTTGCACTAAAGCCTCTTGAACTGAAAAATATTGAACCATATCAAAATGAATATGTCCTTTACCTTATTTTTCAATCTCTCCTTCCTCTATTTCCTCAGTTTCCATTAATACTTTACCTTTCTCTAATGGTTGAGATACCTCCTGAAGTGAGGACCCTTCCATGGCAGCATCATGCATTTCCTACTTCTGAGAAGTTGACTGATATTTTGAAGATGGAGGGGGAGGATTTCTTGGTGGATAGGAAGGAGGAGGATGAGGATATGGAACTGATTTCACAATCAAAGGGAAAAAAATGTAGCAGGTCTCAAAGGTGGCACCACAATTTCTTCTTGTGTGGAAGGAATTTATATAGTACGAGAAACAAAAGATGAAGACACCAATGAGTGAGAATCCTCACTTAGAGTAACTTCTAAAATTGATGTTTGCTTAGAAGGTATACATTCTATTTTGGGGTTCTTACTTGGATGTGACCTTGTAGACCCCCCACTACTCTCCCCTGGTCCTTCTTTTCTCTTGGTGCTATTTTGACTTATTTCATTCATAAAAAATTCTTCTAAGAAATAACATTTTATAAGAATCCAATTAGAAGTATGGAGAATAACCTTGGATTATCTTTCCATAATTGTTTTTGACCTGTTCCTTAAGGCTGACAATAGAGCATCATCCCCTCTCTCCTCATACTATGAATCAAAAATTACCTTTCCATCATTCGAGAGATGCATGGGAATATTTTCCAAGCCCAAGATTATAATATATTACACTATAATTATATTGTAATCCCTTCTTATGATTTCAAATTCATTTATGAAATCTATCCAAAAATCCTCCATTGCTGGGAGATGTATGTGATCCAATGAGACAGACTTCTGTGTAATATTTCTGTAATCAAAATGTATTCTAGATTTATAATTCTCTTGAGTATAATTGTGGAATATTGTTTTGAAAACATTTTGAGCTTTATGGATGTTGGAATAATGATAATTCCCAATGATAACTGGAAATAAAACTAATGTTATATGAAGTCCTGATTGCAAATCACGAAGCTCCACCAGTTGTCTACATAGTTCAAGTAAAATCCACTTATCACTAGGGTACCCTGGTAGCTTTAGTGGTTTTCCTGAGAAACCACAAACCCTTAGATAAGTAAAATGCACCCATACTGAAAAAGTGCATTCCATACACCATCAGATACCCTCTTCGTCTTGCTCTTAGTATCAAGCTTGCAGATAACTTCATAGAAAAATAAATCATTGACATGTTTGTACTCCTTGAAATAATTGGGCAAGGCTAATTGTGGATAATATTCATGAACTAGATTCTTAGCTGAGCTACCTTGGCTCCGTAACCTGGAAAAAGCACCATTTACTGCTGCAACATATGCTAGATAAGAATTCAACATAAAATCAAGTGTTTGAATGACTCCTCGTAATTGGCTATCCTTAGGAGTAAAAGGACTAAACTTGACCATGTTCCTTCAACTTCCCATCACTCTACTTCTAGAGATGTCGATGCTTCCGCCAGTCTTCTGGCCATGAGTAAACCAAAATACCTTACCAGTAATAAAACCAAAATATTCAGGGCCGAGCTTGAATTGCACTTTGATATGATTACCTGAATTAGGAATGAATGCAAGATTATGAAAGAACATGTCAGGGGTTACAAATTTGTTGTGGAAAGTGGGAGCAAAGATGAACACTTGATGGATGAAATGGAAAAGAGAATTAAATCTATTGAAGAAGAACAAGAAAAAATTAGAAACAACCAATGTTACGTTCTCTCAATCCATAAGGGCAATTTGGGCATCTTATCAAGCTTCATCTCAATTCTTGAGATTACTAAGGCAATGATAAGGCTAAGGATGGTACCACTATAAAAGATATCAAAGATAATCTAGGAAATCTCAAGATGAACTTGACCAATACAACCAAGGAGTGGTTAGACATGATCTAGGATTGTTTGTTTTACTACTTCTTTTGTAATTTTCCTAATTTTTGTAGTTTTTCTGTAGTTATGCGTTGGTTTTGCTAGGGTTTGGCTGTTTTGTTGCTTTGGTTTGAAAACACCCCTATTTTTGTTGGTTTATTCATCCTTCGTGGTGTTATTGTCTCTTTTTTTATGGTATTTTATGAAAATATGGGCATTAGTCTTGTGTAACCTAGGTAGGATCCCAATAAAAAAACCTTGGATCATAAATACAAAATAATTTCAGCCCAATTAATCAAATCACTAGGCTTACTAGTATCCATCATTATGATAAAGTAGTGCATCCATGTAGAAAAGTGTTTGGCATTATTCTCTCCGTTAATCCTGTACAACAATTGAGTTATATCATCTGCCTCTTGGACAAGATTGGATCTTACAACAGTACTAGGAAATATCGACGTTTACTTCTTTTCCTTCAAATAATTTAATTTCATGATCTAAATAGCATCAACCATATTTTTCTTCTAGTATTTGTTAGATTTCTCCATACTAACCCCCAGTGTTTTGGCTGTAGTAGCAATCTTTAAGAAAAAGTAAGAAATGGCAGTCAAGCCTCACTACCAGATTACCAAAGTTGTCCTTGATTTTCCTTGTTTGAGAATCATAATGCTTAGCATATTCTAAGACAAAATTAGGCAATTGAGAAGTACTAGGAAAAAAAACTACTGTTATTAAGCCACTTCTAGTCAAGGCCTGTATGAGAGGTGCTTGAATTTTGGCCTTAGATATATCAATAAATTCTCTAATAGAGACATGCCCCATGTCTGTGTCACTAATTTCAATAAGCTTGGATGTAATACAAGATTAAAAAATATATGCTTTATACTCATACTTCATCTTACTCCCTTTTTCTTCACTGGTTGATTTGGACTTAGCCTTTCCTTTACCTTTCCTGGCCCTGAGAGTTTATTCAATGACAAGATTAGGGTCTTCTTGAATGAAAAAAACTTCTTCTACCTCCAATGATTTCTCACTTGATTCAAGTGATCCTTCCCTTGCTTCATACATCTATTTTTTTTTTTCAAGTGATCAGTGTGCTCCAACTACTAAAATATTATCAACAATCCCCACTTAAAATGTAGAATTCAAGTTAAGTTACATTATCTCAAGTATTTAAAGATATTCAAATTCAATCTGGTCATGAAAATACATAAGGATCTTCTCAAAAGTGAAATCCAAAGTTCATTAGAAGTGATCAAGCAAAATAATTCATTTTGTAATGTGTTGCGGATTTTTTGGATGCTCTTACTTGAAACTTGAAATCAACAAGTAAGAGTAATTTGGTTTCATGCAAAGAAGAAATAAGTAAGAGATTTTTGAAACACCACAAATTATAGGAAGTTATTTACCCATCGGAAACCCACAATGCACATGACTGAAGTAATACAGGTTCGTTTTAGCGCAAAGTGTAATGTAAACATCAAGTAGTCTAAAGCCCGGAAAACGATAGGAAGTAATTAGGGTTCGGTTTAGTGCAACACAAAAGCTATAAGTAAGGGAGTTATGGAAACCCTCTAAACATGGGAAGTAGAAGTAACTTAGAATTTCGCAATATCTATGGAGTAATGAGGAGGTGATTTAGCGTAAAGAATATGCAAGAAAGTAAAATCAATTCCAAAATGGGAATGACAAAATAAGTAAAAACTACTCAAATCCATGCAATTCATAGAGGAGTAATAAGGAGGAAGGAAGAGGTATGCAGTGTTTCGAGGGATAATTACTTTGAAGTAATGGATGCCCCAATCCCTGAGTTGAAGCAATGTGAAAACCCATGGTGCAAGGCGATGCAATGGTGAGTTGTGTGAAATTTCAATGTTACTTTTCTTCCATTAAATAAAGAATTAGAAGCGCTTACAAACCCCACAGAAAATGGCAAAAGGGATTTCTCAAAACCCGAGTGAAGGAATGTGATTGCAAAGGTCATATTTTTGATTCACTAGGTAGGAAGAAACTACCTTTTGGAAACTTACAAAACAAACTAGGGTAAAACTAGGGTTTGTGAATCATGGAATTTTAAGAGCATTTTATCAAAAGGTAACAACGAGTTTAATGAACAAGCCAAAACTTGACCCCTTCTAATAAAAATGACCTAATTTTAACCAATTTCACCAAACATAGAGTAGATACAAAGAAGCAAACACCCTATGAGAGAAAAACTACAAACCTAACAAAATAACAACACATAGGAAGAACAAAACAAGAAAAGAAGTAAAAAATAGAACTAACCTTTTTTGCAAATGGGTTGAAGTTGGTTTTCTAAAATTCTCCTTTAATCGGGTGCACGAGGTTGCTTGGGTTCGCATATCACATTAATTCTATTTGATTATAAAAAATGTGTGGAATTACTTGCATTTTAATATATTCCAGCTCATTAAATATGGGTCATACATATTCCACATTGAAATTTTACTTATATGCGGGATATGGGAACAAGTTAACTTCATTAATTTTTTAAAGAAGTAAAGCAATCTAAGAACACTGATGAATTAAGATCTTAGTTATGCGGTGTTTGGAAATGAATTTACTTGTTTTAATTTACAAAGTAAAGTAGTTGCAATTCAATGCAAAGAAGAAAAGTAATAAGGTATTGGTTTAGTGTAAATAAGGAAAAGAAGCACTTCAATAAGGACTACTTTACTTCACTAACTTTGACAAGTAGAAGCACTTCGTTTTAGCGCAAAAATATGAGGTGGAAGTCAACTTTTTTAGGTTTAATAACTACTTTACCTATCAATTTTAATAAGTAAAAGCACTTAAATTCAACAAAAAGAAAGGGAATAAGGTGAACCGGGTTTTGGAGGATAAGTTACTTGTTACTTGGAAGTAAATCACTTTGAAAAACCTGATTACTTAAGAGAACAAACAATTAAAATTTTAGGGACTTTTAGAGCATTTTGAGCACATGGGTATTTTATCAACTACTCCCAAGCAACCTCCTGTAACCTTTTGAAGAATTATAGAGCATTCCTGCAACCCAAATCAGTTAAGGTAACAACCTAGACATACTAAACACCTTTTCAAGGAGATATAAACAACATGAATACAACTACACTCATGACATGAAGAATCAAAATTTCAAAGGGGTACCCCAAAATTTATAAGTGAAATTTTGGGAACACCACACAATTTAAAATAAGAAATGGTGATGGAAAATGAAATCATTCATTTGAAATATTTTAGGGCATCGCGTTAGCTAGCCTTGTTTCGTGACTACACACAAGCCACACAAAACCTGTCCCTACATTCACCACACAATTATATCACTCAGAGTATCGGGATTCTTTCTGTTTTTAAGTTCATTATTTAAAAAATTAAGCATTCATTAATGTCCATCTGTAGTTACTAGGTTAACTCAGTGTACTAAGATAAGTTCATCTGTACCCTATAAACAACCTTCGTAAATTTAGCATGACACAATTCTCTTCTAGCTACGATAGTCGTAATAAGGGGACCTCGAAGGGACAAATTATGATATTTTCTATACAATAGTATTCATTTAATGACATGCGTCATTAAATGGATACTACTTTACAACAACTGTTTGAAGTTATCTTGTCAAGTTCCGTTAATTAGGAACATTGTAACACTTAGCTTATAAAATTATAAGTGAATTAGTTTTATGACAGGTTTCCCTTATATCACAACGATACATTTATCACATCTGAATACGTTCTTAAGGCTCATAACATAGCTTTTGTAATATGTTGTATTCATTTCCATAAGAAATTTATGTACATCCATTGCACATCTTAAATGTAATTTAAGATAGCTTACTGTGTTATTATCACAACCTACTATTTGTTTATCATGAAATTTTCATATTATTTCATAAAGCATACAATATATTATACTTATCAGTTGAAATATTTTATCAATGATCATGGTTGTATTTGCTTCTGTTATATAACTGTCATATTCAATCATCATATAATCATCATGATAATTCTAAGCACGTATTATCTATATAACATTAATCATACTTTAATGACATACTTTTGAAACCAATATTTAGAAACAATATAACTCATATCCAACCATTTTATAAACATCAACCCGATATTTATTATAAGTATGATTTAATCCTTTTCCAAAATAGTACAATGAACATATAGGCTAAATTTCCTTTCCTTTTAAAACATGAAAATTAAGCATATATTCAATTTTTATATTACAAGTACTATTATGATATTATAAACAATAAAAGTCAATCAAACATAAAAAAATCATGATATTTCACAACTCATAATAACATCAACAGATATGATAGATCCTTATATAAGATCCTACCTTCTTTTTTCTTTTTGCATTACTCTTTAACATGCAATCTGAAAATGTTGAAGTAAAAAATTGTACATGGTCAGTTCCAACCGAACTAGCATCAAAAGGTTATCCACGTCATCATTACAATTTATAGGAAAAAAATAACTCAGTGATCAAGACCCAACTATCCAATTATTTTTTGAAATCAAATAAAAGAGAACATTTACCCATTTCCCTTTTTCTTTACTTTTTCATATCTTTCATAAAAACATTACAAAAAGGAAAGCATTATATATTATGATTTCACAATACACATAATCACATATGGATACAAAATAGACCATAAATATAAATGACCAGTTTCCACAAAACATATAAATTATGTTTTCCACCCACCCTGGTTGTGTAAGAAAAAATCAAGTAATCATTGAACTATTTTACCAGGTGTTCCTTTACATTTGCAATCATCATATTGTAATATTTTTACTAAGTTTATAAATGTCAATCTATTTTAAGTAGTCCAAATAAACTTCATAAACAATAGACCATTCTTTTACTTTTTCTAAGGAAGGTAGATTACCTGAATTAATTAATAATAACAACAATAAAAAAACTGTCCCAATAAAATAATTAGTCGATGAGTAGTACCTTAAAATAATCAAACTTACCTTAAAAAATCTGAACCACATCAACCTGTCCTAGTAAAACAAAGACAATAGAACCACATTACATTCATTTTTGAGTGATTCGACTAAGCGCACATAGTCAACTTTACGACCTTTAAGATTCAAATCCCTCCCTTTATGTTCTCACAGTGACCCCAAATAAATGTAAAATTATACATAGGTTCGATTAAAAAACATTAACTCGTGACCTTACAAAGCCATGATTCCATTTTCAAATAATTATGTGTGTGTATATATATATATAGATTCAAATCTCAAATAGTATACAAATCACTGTAAAAATAAAAACAATGCAACCAACAATAAGGTGAGAATATAAAACGAAGCCCAAATGGGTATTGAATCTCGACATCCATATTTATCCATTCGACATTATTATAATCGTTAAACCTTCCTATCTTACTCAGGAAACATTAGACCTAAATCCTGAGATCTTTGCTTTGGATATGATAACCGTATATGGACTATACACATAAGTAAACATATATACACATGTGTATGCCATTAACTGAGCTGGATTAATATTATTTCATTAAAAAATTTCTAATTTGAACTCATTTTTTGGTTACCATAGTAGGTCTAGAAAAATAACAGAGCTATTTGTAGATAGAAAACCACACAGTTTTGAAAATAATTCATTTGTATAGACTATACGATGAAGAAAACATAAACCTAGATATACCACCACTAAGTCCAATATGAAAACACTAACTGGGTATTTTCCATAGTTTCACTGAGTAAAGAAAACTTAAGTTCAATAGTCATAAACATAACACATATACATTCGAAGGCCTATCAAATAACCATAGCCGAATCACATCACAAAGCACAACCATAACCATTTTTATCAGACATGATCATACAAAGATATCACAAGAAAATAACCACTCCAACATCATTTTTCATCCAAGTTATTTACAGAGGAGGATGATTCGAAAAACCTCAAACCATTAAAAAACTTTAATGCTATAAATAATAAAGATGGAGGAAGAACAATTTCATGCCTGAAACGTATTACCCATAATCCCTTTAAGCTCCTCTCCAAGTAGATTGAGTGAAACAAAATATTTTCCAACATACTTTCACGAATGCTCTTTAAAATCCAAACAAGAACTATATCTCCAAATCGATTGAGAAACCCAGTTCTTATCATAACAAACATCATAAATAGCCCATAAAAATCTCACTACCAGTTTATGAAAAATTTAAAAATATGCATGTAGTGTAATTATAGTCAACACAAAAACAACTCCATTATTTCTTACATGCAGAGCTCGATAGATCCAAAAAAAGATAACAAAAAGAATGAAACCAATAATATCAATCATCTCTTTGGTAGCTTCCTTGAAAAGATTCTTGTCTCTTCTGAGGAGAGTTAATACTCATTGAATGCATTCTAGAACCACTGTGAATTACATTGCCAACTTTTTCCCTCGAATATCTGGTTAAACTTAGAAAATAACTAACAACCCATTTTAGTTTCCATGGATTGTGTTGTCCGATCATAACCATATAAATGGAGGGAGTGAAGGCATCAAACGGTTGAAGACCATTTACTAAATAGCTGTTGATCAATCAAAATTTGGCACCTAGCGAAGGTAATGCATAAGGTTTGTGTGGGAGAGAAGAGTGCATTCAAATGCACGGAAGCATTGGAGAGGATCACATGCAGAATAGAGACAAATTTGGGACTTAGCCATTTTCATGATGAGGATCTATTTTTTAAAGATGGCGTGTGAAATACACAAACGGCTTGGAAACTTGCGTGACACGCATTAGCTATTTTTGGGAGGATCGGCTACGAAGTGCTTTGCATGAGTACATGATGAGAATATATAATACCTGAACTAATAGTTAACTAGGAGAGAGTCTGTTGTTAGCGCACTTTCATGTGTGGACCTATTATTGTAAACGGTGTGTGGCTAATAATAGCATGCAACCTATTTTGGGAATAGATAAGTGGTGAAGGGCAAGTCCCCACCCTTATAAATATTAAGTAAACTGTGTAATAGACATACATATATATATATATATATATTATATATATATATATATAGAGAGTGTGTGAGAGATAGAGAGAGAGAGAGAGAGCATAGATATACTGTGTGAGAACTAGGGTACTAGTAAGATTATGCTACCACGATCTATGACATGCATGAATGTTTGCCATTATTATTGTAAGAAGCTATTCTGTGTATTTACTGTACATTTAATATAATGGAGGTTATTAACTGAATCAAAGTGTTAATTATGGTTATATTTTAGTGTACTGCATGAATGATATCGCTATGTTTATCATGTGGTTTATTGAGTCTGTTATTCACTAGATCTAGATCCGAACATACACTTTAGAATGATATATTAGTCATGGATAACTGAATGCTTTAAGTATTCATCATGCTAACATCCTACAATAGCAACCCTAAAGAGGGGCCTGGTACCTTTGTGCACTTCAGGTGAGTGCTTAGTTTAGGTTAAGTGATGTACCAGCTGTGCTTGGGATTTTACTATGGTGAATTCTAGGTTGCATCATTGGTTCCTGTTTCTGGGACCTATTTTTTCAGTTGATTTCAGGATGGTTCACAATGAGGGATGTATCGGTTGACCTGAGTAAGTGTTGAGGAGTAGAGACACATGATCTGGAAGAAGAATATTCATGGAGGTTTTTGTACTAGATTCTGAGTTCAACACACATACATGTGTGTGGAGCAGAATCTCTGTATGACTACTTTGTACAAGAGCTTCTTCGCTATCTTTCCATGATAGAACTATATGAGTGGCTAATTGCTTATACATTTGAAGTGGGAATTGGAGGTATCACACACTTTTCTGAATGTACAGGAAAAATTCTCAGGCCCTTTATGATGCTGATCTGAATTGGACTCGAGATTGTGGATACGTGGTTCCATGGTTTTTTGAACATACTTATATCTTGTAGTACTCAATTTCAACTTATTCGTAGCCTAGAGGTAGTCTAAATTATAAGTTTTTGTGATATCCCAGAGGGGAGCTTACCTGCAACGAATTCCACTGGTGATCACAGATTCTGATGGTAACCCTAAACTTAGAGAGTAAAATCGATGGCTAACTAAACCCCACCACTTCACAGTAGAAAGGATCAGGCTTGGTGAAATATTACAAAACCTAGTGGTAGAGAGGAAGAGAGAGGAAAGGTGGCTTACGTATAATGATGTGCGTGAGAGGGAGGTAGAGAAGCAGTGGGAGGTTGCAGAGCAAATGGCGTTGTGGAGAAAGATAGTTCGGGAAGGAGTTGAAGTTCACACAGAAGACATGGAACCCAAGTATTAGGAACTCCCCCATCTGGGAAAGCATGACAGGGATCCATCCTCGGCCTCACACAGAAGCGCACCAGCAGAGACGTCTTGGGCCACGGGCATGCATCTGAATCCACCTGGAAACCTTTCCCTTGTGCTTGGTTTCCCAACATCTAGTACAACAAATAGTCAATAAGATAATTCAAGCAGTGGAAGAGTAGGAGTGAGTCTTATGAAAGGCATAGTAATGATAGCACAAATGGCTTCATTGTTATATAGGAGTACCTTTTTGGGTGTATCATCAATGCAAAATATAGGCATGCTAATTTTTGGACTAACTTTAGGAAGTGGTAATGCTTTGTAGACTATCAGGGTATAGTTCAGTTATACTGGTAGGACACAGGAAAATGCATCTTTTGGTCTAACACTAGCTATAGGATCGGGATCATGAGGCATAGGTAGCTCTAGTTCCATCGGATTTTGTGGTTTCGGAGGTAGGGGAAACACAAAAGGTTCTGGATCAGGTGGGAAAGGTCTGCACCAACCCCATAATATTTACATGGAGATGTCTCTTCATCTTCCAAACTATAGGGGCATAGAATATGTTGCTGAACATGGGCATATGTGTGAAATAATGTGGCATGCAAAAGGAATCATAACTTCTGAGCGTAGGGAAAAATAATTTGTCACTACGTTACAAGGGCACACACACAACTGGTACATAAAGTTTGACCCTGATTAGACTTGCGTATACTATACAACATTAAAAGATGCATTCCTTAAAGAATTTCACATCCCTGAGTTTGAGTAGAAGAGTATAAGTGCACTCAAGGATACTAAGCAAGGAACTACGGAGAGTGTTAGAGAGTATGATGCCCATTTAAAATGATGTTATCTAAGCTTTCTTATGATATACACACAAGCCAACATGCATAGTGGTTCCTTGGGGGCCTAATTACCCCTTTTAGAAGGGAATTATGACATAAGACATACATTGATCTGCACAAAGCAATTGAAGCAGCCTTACGTGTTGAGGAAGTTGGAAGTATAGATACTAGGGTGAGCCCATTTTTAGAAGCAAAAATCATAGCTATGGAAAAGAAGTTGGAGAAACTATCAAAAAATTTAGCACATGAGACACGAACATGGATTTGGTGCAAATATTGTGAAGTGGAAGGTCACACAAAGGATATTTTTCCCCATAGACCAGTGCACTTGTTGTTGTTGGATTGTGAGATATGACATCTAAACCATGATGCTAGCCATTGCCCATTATTGAAACTTGTAATAAGGAAGAACGTTTCAAGCTACTATAAGATATGTAGGTCCACTACTCATGACACAGAAGAATGTTAGCTGATTGGTCAGATCCATGATGCTATAAATATTGGTGTACGATAAATAGGAGTTTCAGATAACTTGAAGGGCAAGACCAAGCATTAGGACCAGGATCACAATCAGGTACGCTATGAACAGAATGAAGGTCACTTTGAAGGTGGTCATGGCAAAGGTCAAGGATACTGTGGTGGATTTGGAGGATAAGGATGTGGTAGTGGAAGAAGTGAGTTCCCTCACAAAACATGTTATACATGTAGATCTCCTGACCACTACAAGCATGAATTTCCTCAGAATATTACATGTTCTTTTCATGGAAAAACCATAGCTATGAGGAGTTCCCAGACTTATATGAGTATCTTAGTAAGTAGCATAAACAAGAAAACAAAGGCGCAAGGATGGTTAGGATACAACACGTTGTTGAGAATCAATGGATGCCTAAGTTGGTGGTATAGCCTGCAGAGTTGCAAGTGAATATTTCAACCCGCGCTAAGGCGGCACATACCCGAGAAGCATTGAAGCAGAAGCCTAATTTTAATAAGGAGGTTGTTCTACATACACGGTGCCTAGAACTGACCTATCAGAAGGAGGTTTACCAGGAAACCATTGAAGTTCTCAGGAATATTCAAGGTGAGATATAGTACTTAAAAGAGAAATCACGGAAGATGGGGAAAAATAAAGTATCAGAGATGGTCCAAACTAATATAGATGACTTAAGGGAAGTGTGTAAAATTTTGTTGCAGGAAGATATCATTCCATTGTTAGGGGATTGGCTAAAGGAAAACACTCCGCGCGCAAGTATTGAGACTGAACAATAGATCCTGCATGCAAATATCCCCCCCATAGCCTATATTATGACAAAGAAATCACTTTGAATGTTGTTGTGGATGGGTGGTTATTAAGTAATATACTAATTGATATAGGTGTAGAAGTAAACGTTCTTACCTTAGATGCATGGGTACAAATGGGAATACCCCCATTGTAGCCATCCTCTAATATATTGTTCATGGCTAATCAAACTAAGGCCACTTCCATCAGAGTTTTGAAAGATGCATCCATTACCATACAAGGATCCAAGTTCACTAGAAAATTTGATGTTTTAGCACTGGAAAAGTCGGATAGCTTCCTATCTCTATTGGTTCATCCTTGGTGCTATGCAAATAATTTTGATCTTCACCTCAAAACAGGCTATATCAATTTCAGAAACAATGAGGAGAGAGTTATTATCCCTTCAATAGATGGAAAATATGCACCCTCTGTTGAGCCCTTAAATGAAGAAGATTTGAATAGGATTTATGTACGTGTGCCATTCGAGATCCAGAGATACTTGAGCTAACCAAAGGACTAATTCAATTGGAGGATGCAAAACTTATTAGTGATACTACAAGTTTTGCTTGTGATAATTATGCTTATAGAACTTATGAGTTGGTAGGGCACAAAGTAAAGAGTATATTTCCTAGAGGTAGAAAACCACATAATGTCAAGAGGATAGGTAACAAATTGGTACCTTGTTACACAAGACAAGGATATCCTATGGTATTCCTTCACACCATAGAAGAAAAGTGGATAGACCCCGTTGGAAACAAGAATAATGCTAGTATATACACTATGTGGGATAGCAGCACGTTGGTGGATGACCCACAAGGAAAATATTGTAGGATGCGGTAAAATTAGGGTTTCTCTTGCTACTAGTTTCTTCAGGAGAAATTCACTTACTCAAATATTTACTTATCATGGTAATCAACATGTTCATCACCACGTTCATAAGTGTGATAGTCTCTGGATAGAAGGTCAGGAAGCTTTACTAGCTTTGCTATGGGTGTACAAGTTTAATTCCACTTTACAGGGATGTGCGCATGCTTGGTATGTATATGTAGAACTCCATAGAGAGACTGGAAATTGGAAATATTTAATTGCAGGAATGGCCAAGACATTTGACTTCTTCTCTACAAAGCCTCCAGTGGAAGAAGCATTGAAAATTATAAAGTGCTTAACTATGGGAGATAGTGCCAAGGCTAAAGAACTCCTTCAGGATTTATTAGATAAAGAAAACTTAGGAGCACATCTTGATGAAAAACCAGAGGTCGATGCAACATTACCTAAACATGCTTGCCTTGACAAAGAAAAAGGAAAAATGTATTACTTAGTGGATTATAAAGAAGTATAAAATCTAGATATAAAGCATTCAACAGGTAGGTGTGAGGTGTTGCATAGTGCAGATACAACCACATGTGCCTATCATGAACATATAAAGACAAATAAGGTGAATATTGGAACATATACTGAGCCTAAGGAAGCCATAGTTGGAGACTACTGGTCAGAATCTGAAGTGGTAAAAATCACAGAGTTACTAAGGGATTATCAGGATTTATTCCCTAGGGAGTACCATGAACTTAAAGGTGTGCATGAATCATTAGGGGAGATGAATATAAAGCTTAAAGAGGGTGTGCGCCTAGTTAGGAAGAGACCTTATAGGATGAACCCCAACTTGTGCGAAAAGGTCAAAGAAGAGATTGATAAAATGTTGAACTTTGGGACTATCAAGCCCTTTGATGAGTCAGAATGAGTTATTCCAATGGTGATAAGTATCAAGAAGGATGGATGGATTAGAATATGCGTGGACTATAGGGAGTTGAATGTTGCATGTGTAACTGATCCATTTCCTATGCCATTCATTGAAGAAATACTAGAAGGCACTATAGGGCACAAAATCTATTCATTTACAGATGGGTTTTTTGAGTATCATCAAACTTGGTTTTCCTAGGAGGATCATGAAAAGACTACATTTACTATGGAATGGGGTAGCTTCGCCTATAGTGTAATTCATTTTGGTCTGAAAATGTGCCTATTGTATTTTCGTGTATAGTTTCTCAAGCATTCAAGGAGTTTATTCACAACTTCTTACAGGTCTATTTAGATGATTGGATGGTGTATGGATTAGTTAAGGATCATTGTGACAATCTGTGCTTAGTGTTTGAAAGATGTAGATAGTTGAGTATCTCCTTAAACATTAAGAAGTGCATATTCTCTACACTGTTTGGGATACTTTTAGGACGCATAATTTGCAAGGAAGGTTTGTTGGTTGATCCAACTAGGGTTGCATTCATCATAGGCCTAAGGGAGCCTATCAATCAGAGAGAGGTGCATGGATTTTTTGGTCATATAGGGTATTATAGGAAGTTTAACAAAGGATATGCCAAAATTGCCACATTTTTAGAAGAGTTACTAAAAGGGAAAGGTATGTTCTATTGGGGAGAACCGCAGCAATGCACATTCGAGACGTTAAAGGATAAACTTACTACCATGCCTATTCTAATTTTTCCTTCATGGGACCAACCATTTCATGTACATGTGGACACCTCTAGCATGGCCATTTGTGCGGTGTTGGCTGAACATGAAGAAGGTATTGCAAATCATCCTATCTTGTTTACTAGTAGAAAGCTAACTCCTGTAAAACAAAATTATACAACTACGGAGCGCAAAGCTTTGTTAATGATCTATGCACTACATAAATTCCTCCAATACCTACTAGCTACACCATTAATATTTTATATGGATCACATGGCATTGAATTATTTGGTAAACAAGCCTGTTCTACAAGGGAGCATATGTCGATGGGTGCTTTTGTTTCAAGAATTTGATTTCACAGTTGAGGTAAAACCAGGGAAAAGTAATTCTAGGCCAGAACATCTATCAAGAATATAGTCAGGCGAAGAAGCATAGGCAATAGAGGATACCATGCCAGATGCATAGTTATATAGGTAACAATGAGCGCCATCAGAACTATAATACATTTTCATATTCCTACGAATGGGGATGACACCAGAAGGGATGAAATCCTTGGGGAAGAAACAACTTGTTATATGCACAACCCCCCATATGTTAATTAGTGGTGACCTTTACAAATTAGGCTGGGAGGAGGTATTGCGACGTTGTGTATTGGAACATGAGCACACGGATATTATGGAAGAGGCTCATGGCAGTATTGCAGGTGGCCACTATGCCGGTGATGCCACTACGCACAAAATTATATTTGTTGGATTATGGTGGGAGACCCTCTATAAGGATTGTAAGGAATTTTTTAAGGCTTGTGATCACTATAAATGCCTTGGAAAACTAGGTCAATAATATGAAATACTTATATGATCCATTATTAGTGTAAAACCATTTGAAAAATGGCTATAGATTTTGTGGGTCCTATTTCACCAGCTGTGCGCATAATTGGATCATGCTACATCATAACTTGTACATATTATTTGATAAGGTGGGAAGAAGAAACACCTATAAAGGATTTTACAGTGGCCACAATAGCCATGTTTCTATGGGAAAATATTATTATAAGGTATGTATGTTCGTTAAGTTTGACCAGTGAAAAGGGCACACATTTTTTTAATGAGACAGTCATAATTTTATTAGATGAATTCATGATTTCACACCATAAGACTACACCCTATCATCCATAGGAAAACTGGGACTACTGAGGCTTTCAACAAAATTTTGAGCCAAACATTGACAAAAATATGTGATATTGGAAGAAAGGATTGGGATGATAAAGTATCTGTAGTACTTTGGCATATCAGATGACATACAAAAGGTTAAACAAAGCCACACCATTTCAATTAGTGTTTGGCATAGATGTAGTTCTTCCTATGGAATTTATGTTACCTTCTTTGTGTATTTCACAATCTGGAGGTCTTGCTAATGAGAAAGCATTAGAAGAGTGTATTAAAAAGATAATTAAGTTGGATGAGTGACAAGCCATAGCATGTTGGAGTTAGAAACAAGAGAAGGACAAGAAGAAAGCATTGCATGACAGGCACATCAGGGATAAAAATATTGAGATAGGATAGATGGTGCTCCTTTATGATTCTAACTATTTATGCCATCAAGGAAAACTCGAGGTACATTGGTTAGGGCCATATGTTATCACTCACATACTTGAAACTGATGTTTGTTAGTTATAGGCCTTTTATGGAATACGGTTACCCATTTACTTCAACGGGAGTAGGCTGAAGCCCTACTATAAATAAGTCTTCTTTGTGTTTGTAATAACGAAGTGTTACCATTTAGATTAGGCTTTTAATTCTACATTTCCTTTATGTGTTTCCTTATTTTTGTTATGCTTTTTCAATTTAGTTTGTGTGTTATGTGATAAGTACGTTTACACGCCCGAAGCTAATTACAATTTGAAGAAATTTTATGCATAGAGGAGTGCACATACCCTTAGTATGGTTAAGTTGTTGATATCTAGGTATAGGACTGTTGAAAATAAGTCCACATAAAAGGAACAAACTAGTATGACTGCTATTCAAGGTTGGAGAATTGGAAAAAAGAGAGATTTCTTCTAGACATGGGGACCATAGAAAGAGATGAATGAAGAAAAAAGTATAACACAAGGTAAGTAGAGCCCAAGAAGACTACCAGTGGAAGGCGTACTGATGAGGTACTCAGGTGCATGGAAGTGCGCTGACAAGAATTCCGCAACCAAAAGGTAGAAGGGCATGATAGAAGGTTATAGCTTGGGTGCGAAGATGTACTGTGTGGAAATAATGAAAATAGTCAATTAATGAGAAATTGTTGGTAGGTGAAGTAGAAATAAATGAACTAAATTTTTAAAATTGTATATAAGGATGGGATGCAAGTTCATTTTTATTGTTATAATTGAGAGAATTTGAAAAAGGGAATGCAAATGAGCCAGAAAATCGTGTTGAGGTGCGAAGAGTGTGAAACTAGACATGAAGAAATGGTTGTTGCACAGGATAATCTTACGTTCCCATAGGAGAAGGGTTTGAGCAAAGAAGTCATGTTACAAACGAGCTAGGACACGTGATTTCCACTAGGGCATGGAGATTGAAGCTAGGGTTTTGAATTGCTCAACTATAGAGGGAAAAAAAGAGATATTTTTCAAATGGCACCAAAGAAAGCACCTGCAATAGGAGATAAAGGGAAGAACAAGGTTGAAGTGGAAGAAGAGATTGCTCCCGAGAGAAATTTTTTAGAAATGCAGTATCCGGAGGGTGTGATTGTGGGACAAGAATAGGATTCCCATATCCTCCAATGTAAAATCAATGACTACAACCATCGAACATTAGATAATAAGGAGCTTGATGCGTTGTTGAGCATGAAAATGAACAAGCGCACGACAAAGGATATGCCAGTATACGATGATGCTAGTGAGAAGTTGTTGAAACAGAATGAAGTCTACTAGCTGTATGAGCTGCCATATTTTGGAAAGTATGAGCCATTATATCGATGGTTGATGATAAGAGTCCATGAGGACTTCTTCTACTCACAAGACAGAGGGTGAGAATCATAACTTCTTTGATTTCAATGGTGACAGGACTAAGGGCCTTAAGGTTGGATTTGGATAATGATTTAACTGATAAAGCCACAATTCTAGAGATGAGGAAGGAGCTGGAGTATACCAAGGGTCCACATAGTATGGAAATTGACAAGTTAAAGAAGTACCCAGTAGTGCAGGAAGCTGCACATCTTGTGACAAAGATGAATGACCAAGGAAGGTGGTCACAGGTAAACACAATGTGGTTGCACGTCGCCAAGAAGATGTCTCAAGGAGTGGTCTACAATATTGTAGATCACATAGTAAAGAAAATAATTGAAGAATCGAGAACAAGTGACAGGATAAGTTTTGGCACTGTGTTATTTTCCTTAGTATTCATGGAGATTGGGGTGCCTGATGGGCCAAAGGAGAAGATTTGGGAGTACCGCACGAAACACAAGTCACCTGCTGAAATATTTTGAAAGTACTTGTGTGATGGATCAATGAGTGGACCATTCAAGTAGAGGGAGGAGATGTGGTATGATAGACTCCACACGATATTCTAGGAAGAGTGGCGCATACCCAAGGATTTTCCTTCAGTGGTGGGTAAGGTAGTTCAGTTTTCCATTTACCAACATTTTTGCATCGTGTGATTTGTGATGAAGGACGGGACTTGGAGACCATGGTGTAAATTGTAGTATGCCTTCATAGCAAGGTATTTCCAAGCATCAGTCCATCGGTTCTCAGATGCACTCTTCTTAACCATCAATATAGACAAGGTAGATTTTGACTACCACACTTTGAGGAAGAAGTATGTATATCCAGGGTGCAATGCATACATTGAAAGACTTATTTCCGATATTATAAGCATGAAACTTGTGAGCTTGGTAGTTGGGGAAACTAGATCAATGCTTGTGTACCTGCAACTCAAACCTAAAATGGAGAACGATAAGAATTTGGAGAATGAGTTCACACTCCTAGGGCCACCAAATGGTAAGCATACAATGGAAAATGTTCCAACACCCAAGCCCACAGAAACAATTCAAGTTGATGATAAAGAAGAAGAGCATGAGGATGGTGGTGGTTTAGAACATAGAGGTATAGAACAACCTCCAAATAAGGATGAAGCTGAGCATGCAACTACTCCACCTCAGCCACAAAAGTGATATGATGAGGACTTGGATGTAGTCTAAGGAGAGCACCGATTCAAGAGAGTATTTGGAGAACAAGGACCCAAGGTGCTACTCCAAAAAAAGTATGAAAATCACCTCGACTCTCTCCATAGAAGGAAACAACTGAGAAAAGGAGAAGGAAATTAAATTTGAATGAGGAAGTAGAAGAGTCGGAGGAAAGTGTGCCCAATTATCCTACACCTCTAGAGAATAAAGAGGAACAAAAAGATGAAGAAATGAAGGATGGAGAAGAGGAAGAAAAAGGGGCAGAAGAGACAAAAACAGAGACTTCTCAGGACATAGCAGCACAAGTTCCCAATCTTGAAGCCCAAGTTCCTAAGTAGCCTAGATCAAGAAGAACGAGTGCAGAGTATATTCCACCAGGCATGGGCTACACCGAGGACACAGGAAAAATTTTCTGTACCTGTTTCAAGAGCACAATGGCACAAAAGGAGTTATATAGCTGGGAGTTAATGGATGAATATATGGTGACGATGTGCACAAGGAAGAAATTTTCATGGTGGATGCACACACACATGGATTAACCAAAATTTGATGTATGTGAAGAGTCATGCATGTCAAGGAGGTTAAAAAAACACCTCAGGCCAGACACATAATAGTAAATCCTACTATTATGTCTGATGAATAGGTGAGAAATGCTTTGGTGAAGGTCTTGACAGTGGTCACACGATGGAATATGGATAAAGATGTGACAATTAGGGTGTTGACGGAGGAAATCAAGACTAAGGATGGGGAGATAACATGCCTAAAATATGAAAAATATTTGGCATAGAAGAAGAACATTGTGTTTATCAGCATGGAAGAGGATATTGGTGATAATGTCATGAAGGCTAGGCCACACTTAGAGCCAAAGGTACCCAAGACATTTCCTTAGGAAATACATTATGTCAGTACATTAGTAGACTTAGTGCTTGAAGATGAACCTCTGCACATGCCTAAGCCAGATCTATCATAGGAAGATGAGTGAGAAAAGGCTTCAGTGATGTAAAAGATTACATCATATAAAGGATTACTTCAGGGCTTGCAGGGGGAACTCAAGAAGGTGGATCAAATGCTACATATTTGCACATCGCCTGAGGCCGTTATAAGGACCGAGACTATTTTGGAAGACAATGAGGTCCTAAAGGCCATGAAGGATGAGACATTGGGCTCTGCAGAATGGTTAGCACTTATTAAGTAGAAGTGTGAGGCCCTTACAGCTGCTCATGAACCTAACAGGGAAAGGTTGGTTGAGCTTGGGAAACTCATCGCTCAAAAGGTGGACTTGTTAGAAGGGAGAATGACTAGCATGTCCAACATTGTGTTGGTTTTAGATAATGAAAAAGGAGAGATTGCAAGGGATGAATTAGAGTCAATTACACTAGATATTCTAGAGAAAGTAGAGGCCTCACTCAATCACTGGAAGACCTTAGAGTTGGGGATAAAAGAGGAATATCAAGAATTGATTATTCAGATTGTAGAAGAAGATACTGCAGGTTGAAGACAATTTTTCATTCATCAAAATTATTTCTATTCTTCTATTCATATTATTTGATTCATTTTTGGAGACAACTATTGTTGGGGTGGCAATGCAACTAGTGTGGGGTAATGTTGATCAGTCAGAATCTGACACCTAGTGAAGGTAATGCAAAAGGTTCGTGCGGGAGAGTAGAGTGCATTAAAAGCACTGAAGCATCGGAGAGGATCACTTGGAGAAAAGAGACAAATTCAAGACTTAACCATTTTCATGATGATGATCTATTTTTGGAAATATCCTGTGGATCACTCAAACCGATTGGAGAATTGTGTGACACACATTAAAGTTTTTGGATGATCAGCTATGAAGCACTTTTCATGGGTGCATGCTAAGGATAGAATGGTGAACCGATAGTTGACTAGGGGAGATCTATTGTTAACACTCTCATATGTAAGACTATTTTTGTAAATGGAACGTGAATAGTAATAGCATGCGACCTATTTTGGGATTAGATAAGCGGTGAAGGGAAAGTCCCCACCCTTATAAATATGAAGTAAATTGTGTAGTAGACATATATATATATATATATATATATATATATATATATAGAGAGAGAGAGAGAGAGAGAGAGAGAGAGAGAGAGAGAGAGAGAGAGAGAGAGAGAGAGCATGGATATACATGTGAGAATTGGGTTATAGTGAGATTATGTTGCTAGACTTGTTACACACATGAGCGTATACTATTATTATTGTAATAAATCTTCGGTGTATTTACTACAATTAATGTAATGGAGGTTATGGACTGAAGCAAGGTGGTATCATGGTTATAATCCAATGTTGCATGCTTGATTCCATTATGTGTGTCTATTAAGTCTGTTATTCACTAGATCTAGATTTGAATATGCACTGTAGAATGATATATTAGTCATATAACTGAATGCTTAAATTTTTCATCATGCTAAAATCTTACAACACCAACCCTAAAGAGGGTCCTGGTACCTTTGCATGCTTCGGGTGAGCACTCAGTCAAGGTTGAGTGATGTGCCAACGCACCTGGGCTTGTATTGGTAAATTCTAGGCTACATCAATAGCTAAATTTTATAATCACTAGTCCAATGGCCCATACAATATCAAATATATACATTTAAACATAGCTTAGGTGACCATATCAAAGGCCAATTATTAATAAATTATTAATATATCCATGCTCATGTTGATGTTTGACCTCTTTTTATTTTTAATAATGATTCAATCGATAATGCAAAGGACCTTAGCATGGTCGATTGACAATTTAAAGATTTTAAATAATATATAGTCCTTAGCCCACACCAATTTATACATACCACCTTGTACATTATTTTTTATTTTGCATAACCATTCGATAATTAGATCACTAACCAAATAATGTAACCATGCTTCATATGGTCAATGACCATTGATTTATTTGCACAAGTATTATGATATCTAGATCATAGCAAATAATATCACCTTTTTATTATTAACCAGTCAAGCTATAAACAAAGGAATAACAATTTATCCTTACCAAGTTTGTTCTTACCAGTCTAATTTATTAAGGTTTCATCCTTTTCCTTGAACAATGGTAAAGTTCTATCCATCATTAGAGCAACTTAGATCAATAAACACTTATATTGAAATTACAATATAGTTCTACCATAAACAAAAATATTATAAACATAGTAGTAAAATATCAACAGGTATATAGAACCGACAATTATATTATAACAAGCTCATTATCATCCAAATCAACCTATTTTCATTGTCAACTTAGTTTGCAATATTTATAGAGTAATTGAGGCTTCAATCTAAGCAACATACAAAGGTATGATGTTAAATCATATTATTGTCTACATCAAGGTAAAACATATCTTTGATATGTAAGGTTAAGTAAATGCATTACGGTATCTGGTAGTTGCGGAACATGATGGAAAGTGCAATATACTACCGTGCTCATGGACAACATACCAAAAATCGTCTTCATGTCCTATGAGCTGCCCAAAATCGGAGCTCGTTTACAACTCAACATGATGAAAACAACGGGGTATGACATACTTCCCCCCTTGATTAATCATCATCCCGATGATTTTTTACTCATTAAACGTAAATTAAAATAATCAAAAATTGAATTATATCTAATAAATATGGAGAACAGTAACCATTTCCATCAAAAACTTGTAATTTTTCCATATTTATGTTCATCTGAATTCAATTTTAGTAGCTGTAACAACCTTTCAATCAGTAAAAATTGTCACAAAGTAAAAAATATGACATAATTGTTTTCATATAGCCAATATTTACATGCAATATTATTTAATATGCATAACACAAAGTCAAAAAAATCTATTTATCGTAGAAACAATTGAGGAAAACATTATTTCTAATCTCACACCATCTTCGAAAACCATTTTGTTTCATTCTTACATTTGTCTTTTCAGACTTTGATTTCTACAATTCCCAATTCTTGAAATACACCCATCAATTCTCCTTTATCCTACTGGTTTTACAAAAATATATCTATGGTTTTCATCTTTCGGATAACTTCATCCTAAATTTATTACCAATGATTACTTAAATCATTTAAACAATTCCTTTTTTATTTATATTTCTTGATCCTTGTCTACCAGTACGTATACTCTTTATGTATAATAAGTTTATTTTTATTTTTCTCTCTTAACATTCCTCTACTTTAGGAAGTTAATGTTGTCATCTTATATTGGGACAAATCTCCAACCAACTGTGTTGTCTTGCATCTAGATTAGACTAATTGAATATATTTTCTAGCCCCCAATTAGTTGTTTCCAATTTTCCGGGAAACTTTCATAGCAGAAATTACCTCAAGTATTACAAGTCATACGTTATGTCAGCAAGTTCCATGTGGTGGGGAGCATAGTCCAGTTCATGCTCTTCAATTTTCTTCTTTAAAAGAAGTATCTACATTATTTTAGAGAATTCTTTCACCCAACCCCCTACCTAAGGAAGTCTGTTACCTTGACGGGGTTCTAATTGCGATCTATAACCTTCAGTACATGTGTTGTCTTTAGTCTATTAACAACATAAGCAATGAAATTTCTATCTTGCCAATTTCATAACCACTTTTCATACCACATCTTGTTATGAAACAACATATCCATGAACTAGTATACTTGTTTCTTTCAACCTCTTGTAAGTAGTTTATCCATACTTCAACCGGTTGATCTGTTATTCAATTTTAAATCAATGATCATAAATATCATGAGGTGATCCTTACCTCCGAATACCTATAGTCATTCAACCTATTATAACTAAGTAAGCCTTAATTAGTAACATCCCATGAACACCGCATTCAATTCATACAAAATCAAATCATTTCTCATTAAATTTTGAAGGATCAAACATCCTTACTATATTGAAATCAATATAGTTCTGAAATCATATATTTTTTAATTAACAATGTTCTCATATAAACATATTCAGCAAAAAATTATTACCCAAGACAAACATCACTAGATAACAATGTTCAAATCCTAGGGGATTTTATATTCATTAATTCACCTTCCTCCGGCTAGGTGATCTTAATTACCTTCCATTTCTTAATGGTACTTTAATTTATATAAAATGATTATTTATATGGATAACATTCATGGTTTTATTCCCAAATAGATGTTGATCTTAATACTTAAGTATGCCAACATCATCAACCACTTTATAAAAAGGATCATCAACTGGATAATCAGAACTGCATTCCTCATTCAACAATGCATTTTCAATATCCATTACTCCCAACCAAACCAAATTATTACATATTAGATTTACGTACCTGAGTACAATTTTTTGATTCATCCTTGGTTAGGAAAATGTTCAACAGATAAACTAGATCATATATGGAACAAAAACTTCGTATCTTCATAAAATCATACCGACTCTTCCTTAACTAGTTCTTTTTCAGTCCAAACAAGTGATCCCAATGTTATTCCAATTGATTTATATTGCCCTATAGAAAATAGAATAACAAAAAAAATTCCTAAGAAGACATGAGTAATTGTAGAAAATTCGTCCTCTTCTTTTACGGAGGCAAGACTACTAAAACACACCCAACCCTTTCTAACAAGAATAACTTTCACAGGAGAAATATCAACTGATTTGTATAGCCCTGCTATCCCCAACCTAAGTTGTAAGGTGACACACAGTCGTGCGAAACTCCAATTGATTCCAGTATTTAAGGAGTAAAATATTTTAGATGCAAGGATCCCATACTTAACTCACGGTCCCAATCATTTTAACTGAATTTTATCAACCAGAAAACATTATCGCTTGAACTATCAATCCTCTATTAATATTATGCAATAATAAAGCTAATATTACACTTCTGTAACTTGATATCCATTGCACAAATGATCATCGAAAATGATATATAATATTTTTAGGTTAAAAATGTATACAAGCCATACTGTAATAAGGATTTCCTCAATTCTTATATAGTGTAGTTAATATATTATTGGCTTATATTGGTAATCATTTCAAAACAAAGATCAAAATGCACCCTTTAGAAAAAAGGTAGAATAATAACAACATGGTTGAATTAAGGTACATATTAGAAACTTTAACAATACAAAATACCTTAATCTTTACAACCCATACTATATTAGTTCTTAATATAATAAAAAGTAATTGTTCATACCATTGAACTTATTTGACTACACAATGAGTTACTATATCCTCACATAGTCAATATTTTTATCAACAACCTTAGTTCATAAAGTCATAGGATTAATTCCCAGATCTTATCAATAAAATCCGTGCCATATAAGGCTCTCAAATAATAGATCACTAATAGAACTTCCGTCCCAATTTAGAACCCCAATTAGCACACACACACACACACACACACACACACACACACACACACACACACACACACACACACACACACACACATATATGCATGAAGATTATGGCTGATAATCTGCTATGGGTAAATGAGACTATACATACATACATACATACATATATATACACACACATACATACATACATACATACATACATATATATATATATATATATTACATACACACACACACACACACACACACATATATATATGCACATATATATATACACATATATATATACATATACACACACACACACACACAATATTATATAGTATATATATATGTGTGTGTGTGTGTGTGTATATATATATATGTATATATATACATATATATATATGTATATATATACATAATATATATATATATTATATATACATATATATATACATATATATGTAGCATCTATATGTATATATATACATATATATATATATATATATACATATATATATACATAATCATAATATTGTATATATATATGGTATATATATACATATATATATATATATATATATATATATATATATATATATATTACACATATACATATATATATATATATATATATATATATATATATATATATATATATATGCCATGAAGATTATGGCTGATAATCTGCTATGGGTAATAGACTATGTATGTATACATACATACATACATACATGTATGTATGTATGTATGTATGTATGTATGTATACATACATAGTCTCATTTACCCATAGCAGATTATCAGCCATAATCTTCATGCATATTAGGAAGTATATTATTAATATCCATATAATTTATTTTATTGGGTATTCAAAGCACGTATCTGAAACCCAAAAATATTTACATCATAGTTCTAAACTGCACACATAATGGGTTTTTAACCAATAAAAAGGGAAGGTATACATGCATAATCAGTCTCAGATATACACCTCATTGATTAAGCATTCACAACCCCAAAATCATAACACATGTATCCATTTAAAATAGTTCGAACCATTTGGAACTCAAGTCAAACTTAGCAATAATAAACATGGATACAGAGGCAATTTTTATAGATGTAAGTATATTATTTTGCTTAGAGTATTAAAAATGTATCATGATGACCCAGATACATTTAAAAAATAGATTTATATTGTATCCTTAATGGGTTTATTTCCTATCAATCAAAGGCGTATATAAACGTTCATGAAGATGAAATACAGTCCCAAATCATATAATTAATTACATACATGATAAAGTAACCATAGTTATATTTCAACCAATCTATTCAAATCAAACAACATATTTTTGATTAGTTAGTCCATAATAACTAATGATTACACAGTCATTAGTTTGATCCTAAAATACTTAAATATGAATTGCGATAGCAACTCATTTCCATATTTCAAAATCATTGGTGAAATAAATATTACATTTTTAAGAGAAAGTTCCTTTCAATGCCACACATGCTTGTTATTTTCTGGATACCTCTAAGGCATCTAATTTGTTCCCAAACCAATAGCCCATTGATTTACTTCACAACAATATTTATTAATCATTATGTATTAAGTATTTTAAAGATTTGACTTCTGAATTCAAATTATGTAAAGCCTATTGTTATGTTTGATGAATAGGTGAGAAATGCTTTGATGAAGGTGTTGACAGTGGTCACATGATAGAATATGGATAAAGCTATGATAATTAAGGCGCTGAGGGAGGAGATGAAGAATAAGGATGAGGAGATAGTGCACCTAAAACAGGAAAAATATTTGGCACAGAAAAATAACATTGTGTTTATCAACATGGAAGAGGATATTGGTGACAATGTCATGAAGGCTAGGCCACACTTAAAACCAAAGGTACCCAAGACGTTTCCTTTAGAAATACATTATGTCAGTACATTGGTGGAATTAGTGCTTGAAGATGAACCTCTGCACATGCCTCAGCCAAAGGATCCAACACAGGAAGCAGAGTGAGAAAAGGATTCGGTAATGTGAAAGATTGCATCATATGAAGGATTGCTTTAGAGCTTACAGGAGGAACTCAAGAAGGTAGATCAAGCGCTGAATATGTACACATCGCCAGAAGACATTATAAGGACCGGGACTATTTTGGAAGAAAATGAGGTCTTGAAGGCCATGAAGGATGAGACATTGGGCTGTGTAGAATAGTTAGCACTTGTTAAGTAGAAGTGCAAGGCCCTTATAACCACTCAGGAACCTCATAGGGGAAGGTTAGATGAGCTTGGGAAACTCATCACTCAAAATATGGACTTGTTAGAAGGGAGAATGACTAGCATGTCCAACATTGTGTTAGTTTTACAAAATGAAAAAGGAGAGATTACAAGGGATGAATTAGAGTCAATTACAATGGATATTCCAGAGAAATTAGATGCCACACTTAATCAATGATAGACCTTAGAGGCAGAGATAAAAGAAGAATATCTAGAATTGATTATTCAGATTACAGAAGAAGATACTGCAGGTTGAAGACAATATTTCATTCATCAAAATTCTTTCTATTCTTCTATTCATATTGTTTGATTTGTTTTTGGAGATAACTATTACTGGGGTGGCAATGCAACTAGTGTGGGGTGATGTTGATCAGTCAGAATCTGACACCTAGTGAAGGTTTTTAGGAAATATATATTAGTGCTTCATTTGTATGTATGGGTGAATAATAATTACATGTGTAATTGTTATTATGATAAATTAGTGAAAGTACATTTACAATGTAAATGTAAATAGTAAATGTAAAATGTGGTTAGTATGTGGTAAGTTAGTAAGTTAGAATAATAAAACAGTTAGTATTGTTTTATTATTATATTAGTGAGAGTTTGAAACCATACGAGTGTATGGTTGTATATGCAGATAAATGTTGTTGTGAGGATTGTTATTATATATCTCCTATATAATGGAGTGTAATGAAATAGTGAATCAATAAAAAAATATGAGCGTGAGAATAATATAGTGTTGCTGATTTTAATTATTGTCTATGTAGCTATTTTATCTATTATGTGTATTAGATCAGAGTAATTTTCACATTTAGTATCAAAGAAGGTTAAATATGTCTCGAAGAAGATCTTGTAACTTTTGTTTCAAAATCTAATTTTCTCCACAATTTTGCACGTGGAACGACCTACTATACATGAATTTACAACGCAAATTTCAGCCAAACCTAGTTCATCGATTGGGAGAAATGTGCAATGTACTATACAACACATTGATCACTGATGTTTTTTTGTAGAAATCAGAGAATCAAAGGTAATTCAAATCTAAATTCAAATTTTTTAGATATTTAGATTTAGTAAAATGGATACACCATTAGATAAATTTAATGGGCTGAACTTCCATACATGGAGAGTAAAAATCCATATGCAGTTAATGAATAAAAACCTATAGAGGATAGTAGATAGAAAAGAAAAAGCACCTACAGATGTAAGCAAAATTGTAGAATGGGAAACCAGAGATGACAAAGTCAAAGCAATAATTGGACTTGGTATTTCAGATTCTAAATTACATCATGTAGATTTAGAAAAATATTCTATAGAAATATGGGATTTACTAAACAAAAATTTTGGGGCTAAAGCGAATAATGCAAAATTCTCTTTAAAGTTGCAATTATTCAAATTGAAAATGAATGAAGAAGTCACAATGTCAAGTCATATAAATGAATTGAGATCTCTTCTTAGATAACTAGAAGAAGTTAAAGCTCATGTTGATGATGAAGATGAAAAAGCCATATTATTAAACAGTTTGCCATCCAAGTACAATACTATTGTCTTTACTTTAGGGAAAATGTCTTCACATTCATTAGAGGGCATGATTTCAGCTCTCCTAGCTGAAGAGAAAAGAACTAAAGAAGATATAGAAGAGGAAACTGCTTTGTATGTTAAAAAGAAATATAAACATTTCTTGAAACAAAAGCATGAAATTGAATGTTTCTATTGCAAGAAAAAGGGTCATACTAAGTCTTTTTGTAGAGATCGAGCTAAAGACTTGCTCAATGGAAATCTTAAAAATGAAGTAAATATAGTCATTGAAGAAGGCTCAGACAATGAAAATGAACAAATAACAGATGAAATTGACTATAATTTTGAAGAATTTCTATACTAAGTGAAGTTCTTGGAGGAAAGAGGCATAGGAGGTTGGAGGTCATTCAACGACCTCTCGTCAGTCACCAACGACGGGGCCGTATCAGCTACGGTGATTATTTTTTTATACAATGTGTTCTTGTTGTTTCTTTGTGTGTCTGGCAGAGTGTTCCTATTGTAGTTTGTAGAATAAAGGAAATTTCACATTGAGGGGGGAACATGATCTCAATGTTCCATTTCTAGTTTTCTACATTTATGATATTTTCTATATGTGAGCAACTATATTTCCTATATTTTTCCATGCAGTGAAATGTGATGAGAGCTGATAATTTTATTTGACACATCATGATGTGGTTGTAGATAAACCACTTTAAAACCTTCATTTTTGGTTTGTGGTACACCACTTGTAAAACCACCATTTTCGGTTGTTGGTAAACCCTATGCAAAATCATCACCCTTTTGGTTTGTGGCAAACTAGTTACAAAACCATCATTTTCAGTTTATGGTCAACCCTATGAAAAACCATCTATTAGGTTTATGATCATCCTGTAAAATCATTAGATCATGAAAGTAAGTGCAAGTAAAAAGGAAAGTTTTCCCCATGTTCACACTAAGGGGGGGAATGTTAGGAAATATATCTTAGTGCTGCATTTGTATGTATGGGTGAATAATAATTACATCTGTAATTATTATTATGGTAAATTAGTGACAATACATTTACTATTTTAAAGTAAATAGTAATTGTAAAATGTGGTTAGTATGTGGTAAGTTAGTAAGTTAGAATAATAAAACAATTAGTATTGTTTTATTATTATATTGGTGAGAGTTGAAACCATACAGGTGTATAGTTGTATATGCAGACAAAGGTTGTTGTGAGGATTGTTATTATACATCTCTATATAATGGAGTGTAATGAAATAGTGAATCAATAAAAAATATGAGTGTGAAAATAATATAGTGTTGTTGATTTTAATTATTGTTTGTGTATCTATTTCATGTATTTTGTGTATTATATCAGAGTAATTTTCACAAAGGTAATGGAAAAGGCTCACACCAGAGAGCAGAGCACATTAAAAGGTGTTGAACCATCAGAGAGGATCACATGGAGAACAGAGACAGATTCAGGATTTAGCCATTTCCATGATGAGGATCTATTTTTGTAAATATCTTGTGGATCACTCAAACCGATTGGAGACTTGTGCAACACACATTGAATTTTTTTGGATGATTAGCTATGAAGCACTTTGCATAGGTGCAGGCTAAAGATAGAATGGTGAACTGATAGTTGACTAGGGGATATCTATTGTTAACACTCTCACATGTAAGCCTATTTTTGTAAATGACGTGTGAATAATAATAGCATGCAACCTATTTTGGGTTTAGATAAGTGGTGAAGGGAAAGTCCCCACCCTTATAAATATGAAGTAAACTGTGTAGTAGATATATATAGAGAGAGCATGGATATATGTGTGAGAACTAGGGTATAGTGAGATTATGCTGTTAGATATGTTACACACATGAGCATATACAAATTTTACTACAATTAATGTAATGGAGATTATGGACTGAAGCAAGGTGTTATCATGGTTATTATTCAATAATGCATGCTTGATTCCATTATGTTTTTCTTTTAAGTCTGTTATTCATTGGATCCAGATTTCAATATGCACTGTAGAATGATATATTAGTCATATAACTGAATGCTTAAAGTCTTCATCATGCTAACATCCTGCAACACCAACCCTAAAGAGGGTCCTGGTACTTTTGTGCACTTCGGGTGAGCACTCAGTCAACGCTGAGTGATGTGCTAGCATGCCTGAGCTTGTATTGGTGAATTTTAGAGTGCATTAATAGCTAAATTTTTGCATGGCTAGTCCAATGGTCCATACAATATCAAATATCTACATTTAAACATAGCTTACGTGACAATATCAAAGAAAAATTATTAATATATCCATGCTCAGGTCGATGTTTGACCTCTTTTTAATTTTAATAATGATTCAATTGATAATGCAAAGGACCTTAGCATGGTCGAATGACCATGTAAATATTTTAAATAATATATAGTCCTTAGCCCATACCAATTTATACATACCACCTTGTACATTATTTTTGATTTCGCATAACCATTCGATAATTAGATCACCAACCAAATAATGTAACCATGCTTCATATGGTCAATGACCATTGATTTATTTGCACAATTATTATGATATCTAGATCATAGCAAATACTATCACTTTTTTATTATGAACCAGTCAAGCTATAAACAAAGGAATAATAATTTATCCTTACCAAGTTCATTCTTACCGGCCTAATTTATTAAGGTTTCATCCTTTTGCCTGAATAATGGTAATGTTATATCCATCATTAGAGCAACTTAGATCAACAAACACTGATATAGAGATTGCAATATAGTTCTACCATGAACCAAAATATTATAAACATAGTAGTAAAATATCAATAGGTATATACAACCAACAATTATATTATACCAAGCTCATTGTCATTCAAATCAACCTATTTTCATTGTCAACTTAGTTTGCAATATTTATAGAGTAATTGAGGCTTCAATCTAAGCAACATACAAATGTATGATGTTAAATCATATTATTGTCTACATCAAGGTAAAACATATCCTTGATATGTAAGGTTAAGTAAATGCATTACGGTATCTGGTAGTTGCGGAACATGATGGAAAGTGCAATATACTACCGTGCTCATGGAAAACATACCAAAAATCGTCTTCGTGTCCTATGAGCTGCCCAAAATCGGAGCTCGTTTACAACTCAACATGATGAAAACAATGGGGTATGACATACTTCCCCCCTTGATGAATCATCCTCTTGATGATTTTTTACTCATTAAATGTAAATTAAAATAATCAAACATTGAATTATATCTAATAAATATGGAGAACAGTAACCGTTTCTGTCAAAAAATTGTAATTTTTCCATATTTATGTTCATCTGAATTTAATTTTAGTGGCCGTAATAGCCTTTCAATCAGTAAAAACTATCACAAAGTAAAAACTATGACATAATTATTTTCATATAACCAATATTTACATGCAATATTATTTAATATGCATAACACAAAGTCAAAAAAATCTATTTATCACAGAAAAAAAAGGAAAACATTATTTTTAATCTCAACCCGTCTTCAAAAACTGTGTTGTTTCATTTTTACACTTGTCTTTTCAGACTTTGATTTATGTAATTCCCAATTCTCTTGAAATGCACCTAGTAATTCTCCTTTATCCGTCTGGTTTTACTAAAATATATCTATGGTTTTCATCTTTAGGATAACTTCATCCTAAATTTATTACCAATGATTACTTAAATCATTTAAACAGTTCCTTTTTTATTTATATTTCTTGATCCTTGTCTTCCAGTACTTATACTCTTTATGTATAATAAGATTGTTTTTCTTTTTCTCTCTTAACATTCCTCTACTTCAGGAAGTTAATGTTGTCATCTTATATTAGGACCAATCTCCAGCCAACTGTGTTGTCTTGCATCTAGATCAGACTAATTGAATATATTTTCTAGCCCCCAATTAGTTGTTTCCAATTTTCCAGGAAACTTTCCCAGATCGTAATTACCTCAAGTATTACAAGTCATACGTTATGTCAGAAAGTTCCATGTGGTGGAGAGCATAGTCCTGTGCATGCTATTCAATTTTCTTCTTTAAAAGAAGTATCCACATTATTTTAGAGATTTCTTTCACCCAACCCCCTACCTAAGGAAGTCTGTTACCCTGATGGGGTTCCTATTGGGATCTATGACCTTCAGTACATGTGTTTTTTTAGTCTATTAACAACATAAGAAATGAAATTTCTATCTTGCCAATTTCATAACCACTTTTCATACTACATCTTGTTTTGAAACAACATACCCATGAACTAGTATACTTGTTTCTTTCAACCTCTTGTAAGTAGTTTATCCATACTTACTTCAACCAGTTGATTTGTTATTCAATTTTAAATCAATGATCATAAATAACATGAGGTGATTCTTACCTCCGAATAACTATAACCATTCAACCTATTATAAAAAGTAAGCCTTAATTAGTAACATCCCATGAACGCCACATTCGATTCATACAAAAATCAAATCATTTCTCATTAAATTTCGAAGGATCAAACATCCTTACTATATATAAATCAATATAGTTCTAAAATAATTTTTTTAATTAACAATGATCTCATACAAACATCTTCAACAACAATTTATTACCCAATCCAAACATCACTGGATAACAATGTTCAAATCCTAGGGGATTTTATATTCATTAATTCACCTTCCTCCTGTTAGGTGATCCTAATTGCCTTCCATGTCTTAATGGTACTTTAATTAATTTAAAATGTTCTATTTATATGGATAACATTCATGGTTTTATTCCCAAGTAGAGATTGATCTTTATGCTTAAGTATGCCAACATCATTAACCAATTTATCAAAAGGATCACAATTGGAATATAAGAACTACATTCCTCATTAAAAATTCCTTTTCAATATCCAGTACTCCCAACCAAGAAAAAGTATTACATATTAGATTTACGTACCTGAGTACAATTATTTGATTCATCCTTGGTTAGGAAAACGTTCAACAGATATACTAGAACATCTATGGAACAAAAACTTTGTATCTTCATAAACTCATACTGAAGCTTCCTTAACTAGTTCTTTTTTAGTCCAAACAAGTGATCTCAATGTTCTCTCAATTGATTTCTATTGTCCCCATAGCAAATAGAATAAGAAGTATTTTTTCCTAAGAAGACATGAGTAATTGTAGAAAAGACATCCTCTTCTTCTATGGAGGCAAGACTGCTAGAACACTCCCAACCCTTCCTAACAAGAATAACTTTCACTGGGGAAATATCAACTGATTTGTAGAGCCCTGCTATCCCCAACCTAAGTTGTAAGGTGATATATAATGGTGTGAAACTCCAATTGAGTCCACTATTTAAGGAGTAAAATATTTTAGATGTAAGTATCTCATACTTAACTCATCGTCCCAATCATTTTAAATGAGTTGTTTCATCCAGAAAACATTATCCCTTGACTTATCAATCCTATATTAATATTATGCAATAATAATGATAATGTTACACTTCTGTAACTTGTTATCCATTCCAAAAATGATCATCAAAAATGATATATACTATTATTAGGTTAAAAAACGTATACAAGCCATACTGTAATAAGGATTTCCTCAATTCTTATATACAGTAATTAATATATTATTGGCTTATATTGGTAATCATTTCAAAATAGAGATGAAAATTCACCCTTCGGAAAAAGGTAGAATAATAGCAACTTGGCTAAATTAAGGTACATATCAGAAACTTTAACGATACAAAATACCTTAATCTTTACAACCCATACTATATTATTCCTTAACATAAGAAAAATTAATTGTTCATACCACTGAACTTATTTGACTACACAGTGAGTTACTATATCCTCACACAGTCGATCTTGTTATCAACAACTTAGTTCATAAAGTCATAGGATTATTTCCCATAGCTTATCAATAAAATCCATGCCATATAAGGCTCTCAAATAATACATCACAGAAGAACTTCCATCCTGATTTGGAACCCCAATTATGCACACACACACACACACACACACACACACACACAAATATGAATATACACACATACACAGTCTCATTTACCCAAAAAAAGATTATCAACCATAATCTTCACACATATTAGGCATTATATTATTAATATCCATATACTTTATTTTATTGGGTATTCAAAGAACCTATCCAAAACCTAGAAAGATTTACATCCCAGTTCCAAATTGCACCCATAATGGGTTTTTAACCAATAAACAAGGGAAGGTATACATGCATAATCAGTCCCATAAATACACCCCATTGATTAAGCATTCACAGTCCCAAAATCAGAACACATGTATCCATTTGACTTGGTTCAAACCATTTGGCACTCGAGCTAGACTTAGGAACAATAAACATGGATATAGAGGCAACTGTTATATATGTAAGTATATTCTTTTGCTTAGAGTATTCAAAAAGTATCATGAAGACCCAGATACATTTAAACAACATATCTATATTATACCCTTAATGGGTTTATTTAGCCTATCAATAAAAGGCATATATAAAGATTCATGAAGACAAAATAGATTCCCAAATCATATACTGATTTGAAGACTTAATAAGGAAGCCATAGCTATATTTCAACCAACCTATTCACATCAAACAACAAGTTTTTTTTAGCTAGCCCATGATAACTAATGGTTACATGGTCCTTAGTTTGATCCCAAAGACTCAAATATGACTTGCGACAACATCTCATTTCCATATTTTTAAAATCGTTGGAAAAATCAGTCTTACGTTTCTAAGAGAAAGTTACTTTCTATGCCACGTATGCTTGTTGTTTTCTGCATACCTCCAAGGAATTTATTTGGTTCCCGAACCAATATCCCATTGATTTACTTCAGAACAATCTTTATCAACCATTATGTCTTAAGTCTTTTAAAGATCTCACTTCTGACTTCAAATTTTGTGATGAAGCTCAAACAACGTCAATGTTGTATTAACAAACACAAGTTTACCATTTCAACCAAATTTCATGTCATATGGTAAGGAAAAATCAGATTTTATTTATGTTTTCAGCTAATCACAAAATACAAGTAATTAATCTATGTTAATATCAACTTTTAAAACAGCAACAAGAAGTTCTACTTAACTTACCTGATATCATATTAGGAAATGTGTTCCTTCTTCTTAGCTTATTAGCCACCGTACAGTGTTGTTCTGATTCTTTATGGAAATTGCAGCAAGTTCTTATTGTTTCCATCCCTAGTCCACATTTTTTTCATACCATTCTCACCACTTTTCCCTAAATTTGCAAGTGAAGAAGAACTAATACTCTTGTTAAATTCTTGTATTACGAGTTATAATTTGACAACAAATTTTGTTCTAGCCCTTTGTATTTTTCTGAACTGCTGCATCATAGTAGACAGACCATGTTTTCTACTTCATCTACCCTATTTGGGTTTAATTTAATATTGGATTTAAGTTCCAAATCTACTGTCAAGACAATTCAACATTCAAGCAACTCCCTTGTTGATTGTTATCAATCAGTTCAAGTTATTTACCTTGGCTGATCATTTTCACACTCAATAACGACTCCAAGAAAATTTTTAGTTTTGTGTGTCATGAAGGACTGTTAGAGTTTTATCTAACTTATTTACCACCAAACTTAGAACATAATATGATCTGGTTCATTATCCATGGTTCATCCTTCACATATCCATTATTTTCAGTTAACAAATTTAGATATTCAGTTAGTGTAAGGACCTAATTAGTCCAAAAGTTGTAACCTTCATCTCTGATACCAAAATGTAACACCACTTTATTACTTCATTAAATTAGGGATTTTTTTTTACAACTCATTAATTACAATTAATTCCTTCAATGAATTTAACACGCAACCGTTAAATTCTAGCATACATGAATTATAAATCCCTTAAGTTATCTTACATTGAAATGAATAACATCATTTACAATAACTACTGAATTATTCCAACATTATTAATTATCTTGATGCCTTCAATGATTAACACCTTACAACAAATTAATCCAACATTAATTAATGTTTATAATCCAACCAGACAACCTATGATAACCATGTGCAACTGCAAGGGTTCAGATCCTACTCGATTCCCCCTCAATAATCATTCCTAAGCTAATATACCCAGTATATTATTTGGTTAAACCTTTTTAAAGGTATAAAGAACTGTGTATCTTCTTAGTGTAGCCTCTTTCACTTATACATAGTTTAAAAGAAGAGGTGGTGATTGGACAATGCAATCAATCATTTGCAATACTATGGCCATAGTTTTAGGGCATCACGTTAGCTAGCCTAGTTTCGTGACTGCACATAAGCCACATGAAACATGTCCCTACATTCACCACACAATCATCTCAATCATAGTATCGGGATTCTTTTCCATTCTTAAGTTATTAAATTCATTTTTTAACAACTTAACAATTCATTAGTGTCTATCTTTAATTACTAGGTTAACTCATTTTACTAAGATAGATAATTTCATTTGTACCATATAAAGAACCTTTGTAACTTTAGCGTGACACAATTCTCTTCTAGTTATGACAATCCTAATAAGCAGACCTCGAAGGGAAAACTTAGGATATCTATTATACATCAGTATTCATTTAATGACATGCATCATTAAATGGATACTAATTTACAACAACCATCTGAATTTGGCATGTTGAGTTCCATTAGTTAGGAACATCGTAACACTTAGCTTATAAAATTATAAGTGAATTATTTTTACTACAAGTTTCCCTTACATCACAGTGATACAATTATCACATCCGAATACATTCCTAAGGCTCATAACTTATCTTTTGAAATAGGTCGTATTCATTTCTATAAGATATTTATGTACATCCATTGTGCATCTTAAATGTAATTTAAGATAGTTTACTACGTTATTATCACAACCCACTATTTGTTTATCACTGCATTGTCGTATTATTCCATAAAGCATACATTATATTATACTTATCAGTTGAAATAGTTTATCAATGATCATGGTTGTATTTTCTTCTGTTATATAACTATGTCATAATTAATCATCATGATAATTCTTAGCACACATTATCCATATAACGTTAATCATACTTTAATGACATATTGTTGAAACCAATATTCAGAAACAATATAACTCACAACAAATATCCAACCATTTTATAAACATCAACTTGATATTTATTATAAGTACAATAATCCTTTTCCGAAATAGTATAATGAACATATAGTCTAAATTGTCTTTCCTTTTAAAATAGGACAATGAATCATATATTCACTTTTTATATTACAAGTATCATTATGATATTCTCAACAATCAAATTCAATCAACATAACACAATCATGATATTTCAAAACTTGGAATAACATCAACAAATATGTCAAATCCTTATATCAGATCCAACCTTTTTTTCTTTTTGCATTACTCTTTAACTTGCAATCTGAAAATGTTGAAGTAAAAAATTACACATGGTCAGTTCCAACCGAACTGGCATGAAAAGGTTATCCACCTCATCCTTACAATTTATAGCACAAAAATATCTCAATGATCAAGATCCAACTATCCAATTATTTTCTGAAATCAAATAAAATAGAACATTTATCCATTTCCCTTTTTCTTTAATTTTTCCTATCTTTCATAATAACATTACAAAAAGGAAAACATTATATATTATATGATTTCACAAAACACACAATCATTTAGTGATCATGAATGGATACAAAATAGACCATAAATATAAATCACCAGTTTCCACAAAACATATTAATTATGTTTTCCACCCACCTTGGTTGTGCAAGAAACAATGAAGTAATCATTGAACTATTTTACCAGGCATTCCTTTACATTTTCAATCATCATAATGTAATCTTTTTGCTAAGTCTATAGATGTCAATCTATTTTAAGCAATCCAAATAACCTTCATAAATAATAGACCATTCTTTTGCCTTTTCTAAGGAAGGTAGATTACCTAAATTACTTAAGTAATAATAAAAGTCAAAAATAATGTCAAAGAGCAAGTAGCTAATCGATAAGAATTACCTTAAAGACATCAAACTTACCTTAACTAAATCCTAACCATACATAACCTTTCCTAATAAAACCAAAAATTACAACCATAATACATTATTGGAATCTGAGTGATTCGACTAAGACCAACATAGTCAACTTTAGGGCCTTTAAGATTCGAATCCATGCCCTTTACATTCACATAGTGGCCCTAAGTAAATATTAAATTATACACAGGTTCAGACTGAAAGACATTAACTATGTAACCTCCCAGGTCACGATTCCCTTTAAAATCATCAAATGTATGTATATATATATATATATATATAAAATATATATAGATTCAAAGCTTAAACAGTGAATGAATCACTGTATAAAACCACATAACCCACACTAAGGTGATAATATAAAACAAATCCCAAATGGTTTTAAATACTTGAATTCTATATTTATCCATTCGACAATACATATAAATGTTTCAACCTTCCTATCATACTCAGAAAACATTAGTCCTAAAGGCTGAGAGGTTTTCCTTTTCAAAATGGTGATTGTATATTGCTATACACACCTAAACACTTACACACAAACATATATGCCATAAACCCAGATGGGTTTATATTATTTTATTAAACCATATCTAAACCAAACTCATTGTTCATTTACCATAGTAGATCTAGGAAAATAATAGAGATATTTTCATATACAAAACCACATTATTATGACAATATTTGATTTATTTAGACTATATGATGAAGAATACATAAACCCAAATATTTCCACTAAGGCCAAAATGAAACTCTAACTGGGTATTTGCCCCAAATTTACAAGTAAAATACTTAAGTGTAAACAGTCACAAAATAATACACATGACCATTCAAAGGCCTGTCAAATGGCCATAGTCTAATCTTCACCACAAAACACAACCATAACCATTTTATCAAACATGATCATACAAAGATATCTTAATAAATACCCATTCAAAAATCATTCTTTGTCCAAGTTAATAACCCAGGAGAATGATGTTTCAAAAAACCTCAAGCCATTAAATTTTTTTAATTCTATACATGATAAAGATGGGGGAGGAATGATTTCATTCCTGAAACATATTTCCCAGAATCCCTTCAAGCTCCTCTCCAAGTTGACTGAGTGCAACAAAATATTTTTCAGCAAACTTTCACAAGTTCTCTTTAAAATCCAAACAAAAAATATATCTCCAAATCGATTGACAAACCCGATTCTTATCGTAACAGCCATCATAAATAGCCCATAAAAATATCACTAAAAGTTATGCAGAGTTTTGAAACATGCATGCAATGCAATTACCATTCAACATGAAAATAGCTCCTTTTTTTCTTGCATGAAAAGCTTGATAGAGCCAAAAAATATAACAGAAAGAATGAAACCAAAAATATCAAATAATATCTCTGATAGCTTCCTCGAGAAGCTTCTTTCTTCTTTTGAGGAGATTTAATGTTCATTGAATGCATGCCAGAACCACTTCTAGTTGCACTACCAAATTTTCCCTCTAAAACATCTAGTTAACTTAGAAATAACTTATAGTCCATTAGTTTCCAAGGGACTTGTGTCATCTGATCACCACCATACAACTGGAGGGAGTGTTAACATCGAGTGGTCAAATACCGTTATTCAATAATAAAATTTTACATGGCGGTCTAATGGCCCAAGAAATAAATAAAATATACACATTTAAACATATCTTAGGTGGCCATATCAAAGGCCAATTAATAATAACTTATTAATATATCCATGTTCAGGTCGATGTTCGACCTCTTTTTCTTTTTAATAATGATTTAATCGATAATGCAAAGGACCTTAGCATGGTCAATTGACCATTTAAAGATTTTAAATAATATATAGTCCATAATCCTATACCAATTTATACATACCACCTTGTACATTATTTTTAATTTCATGCAACCATTTGATAAATCGATAACCAACCAAATAATGTAACCCCATTTCAATATGGTCGATGACCATTGTTTTATTTGCACAAGTATTATGATCTCTAAATCATAAAAAATACTATCACCTTTTATTATCAAATAGTCAAGCTATAAACAAAGGAGTAATAATTTGTCCTTACTAATGTCGTTCTTACCAGCCTAATTTATTAAGGATTCATCCTTTTTCCTTAACAATGGTAATGTTGTATCCATCATTAGAGTAACTTAGATAAACAAATGGTGATATAGAAGTTGTAATATAGTTCTGCCATGAACCAAAATATTATTAACATAATACTAAAATATGAACAAATATATACAACCGATAATTAAATTATAACAAGATCGTTGTAATCCAAATCAACCTATTTTCATTGTCAACTTAGTTTGCAATATCGATGGAGTAATTGAGGCTTCAATCCAAGCAACATACAAAGGTATGATGTCCAATCATATTATTGTCTACAGAAAGGTAAAATATATCCTTGTTAAGTAAAGTTAAGTAAACAAGTTACAATATCTAGTAGTTGCAAAACACGATGACAAGTGCCGATATGCTTATGTGCTCATGGAAAACATGCGGAAGCTAGTCTTCATGTCCTACGAGCTGTCTGATATCGGAGCTCGTTTACAACTCAACATGATGAAAAAATTGGAGTATGGCACTTGGTATAGGTTTTTTGGAATTATTTTGAGAAAGATATTAAAGTATAGGGGTGGAACCCCAATTTTAATGCTTTGCCTATATATTTCGAATGGTAATGATTTTTTGAGTGAAATTTTAGTGAAGTGGTGAATAAGATTCAGGAAAAAACCCTCAAAATTTTAGAAATTTTAGATTTTTTTTGAGAAAGTTATTGCAATTTTATGGTTTTTCACAAATTTTCTCCATAGGCCAAAATATTTGGAATTTTTATTTTTTTAACATTTTTGGAAATCCCTAAAAAATATAATTATGGTTTGTTTTCTATAATTTATGATTTGAGGCCTACATCTAGTTGAAAAGGGAAAAACACACATTGGTCAAAAGGTTATTATTTTTAAAACCATAATTTTTGTAGATTATGACAATGAAAATTTTTGGTGGAGATGGTGCAATTGATGTTAGAGAATGGTGGATATAATTTAAATATAATAATTTTTAAATATGTTTCTAGAGTTTGCTTTTTAAATTTGGATTGATGGGATTTATTTTCTTAAAATGTTCAATCTATCTCTAGTTCTCCCTGCTTCTATCAACGACCTTATTTCCTGTTGGGATTTCAAACTTCGCTTGGATCCACTTCTCCAAATATAGAATTGTATCGCTATAACTGGAACATTTTTCTAGAAAGAAACAAAATAATTTTCAAAAATGAAATTATAAATGATGAGACATCTCTCGCTCAAATTCTAAAGACTTTCAAGGAGCTCATCATGGCATGGACTGCTAAAGATGGGAAAAATTTCCTATAGGATATTATCACTTTTAATTATTATAAAAGCATGATTTCAGGAGTCATTGATAAAGGGGTTAGGAAAAAAATAAAATAAAATGTTAGAGATAACTAGAATCCACTAACATATAACTGAATCAAACTCAACTTTGATGGAACAACTAAATAGAATCCTATAAGAGCGGGAGCTGGTGGTATCTTCCGTAACTCCTTGGTAAACCCCTCTTTGGATTTGCTAAAGCTATTGCGAATTTCTCCAATAACCTAGTGGAGTCTAAGGCTTTATGGTGCAGTCTAAAATTTACAATGGAAAAGGATTAGAATAACCTCATCATTAAAGATGACTCTCAAATAATTACTAATGTGGTCAATAAAGGAAAATGGAACATTGGAACCTATATTACATTGTGGATGATTATATAATTTTGAACAACTACGGGTGCATCCTCCACATTCTCATAAGTGAAAATAATATTTGCATAGAGAATCACCAATTTGGGAGCTGAACTCAATATTAAAAATGAGAAAATTATCATTTTTCAACCAAATGATATAATTAAGGAAATGGGTGAACTAATCAAGTAGGATGGGCCTATTACATCATCAAAAGTGATAGGATCTGATCTTGCACAACTATCTCAGTAATTATGACTGGGAACTCCCACGTCACCTACCCCCATATATAGAATTACAGCCATATCTTTTCACAACGGGCAAAAATAGCCCTTGCATGTGTGAATGGTTTTATTACCACCATCCCCTTTCTGCACTTCTCATTTGGTGGAAATCCTTTTCTATTCTATGGTAATACTACAACAAAAGGGAAAATAGGGTTGGAGTAGTTATGTCCATCAGAGAAGGGAAAGGGGAAGTGATGGTGAGTAACATAATGAATGAAATTCAGTAAAATATGGTGCACAAATTATCGATAAATGATGTCCACTACTCATTTTATGGGGCTAGTTATCCATCTTACTATTAAAAAATTGTTAAATGTTGGTTGTCTATTGGAAAAAGGGACATAGATTACTACAAAAGAGGCCATGGATTTATGGAAGCAAGATGTGGTTACAGGGGTCAAATATAAAAAATTGCTTAGGTGGATGACCACTAACCTTCTACAGGATCAACTATAAACCAAACTAGGGGATAAAAAAGTTGTGGAGGAAGTGGTGAAAGTGATGAATGACCCAGGATAGTCCACTAATAGATTGGACACCCTAAAAGTGACCCAAATTATTGGGGTAGAAATTGTTCTCTTTAGAGATGTAGACACAAAATCACGCACATACTACTATTTTATTATGCTGTCAAGTATGTTGTTATATACATGGATATTAAGTAAGAAAAGTATTCATTGGTAACACAAACTGTTGTCCATCTACTTTTTTTGATTTATTTTTATTATATTTCTCTTCTACATCTATCATTTGTGTACTCACTTCTCGTCATGTCACATGGATCCATGTATGTTAATCTTTTCACATATATATTCATTTATCTCAAAACACTAGCACCCATTTTAGACATTGGCACTTTGACATCTATGTCCATTCTGGGTGCTCCTATCATGTTTATTCTTTTTACTTATTTTGGCATTTTGTGGTCAGCCTTTCTAGTTTTCTTATCCTTACCTAAGCTCATAGACAACCTTTTGTGTCACTAGTTTCGAAATTAAAACAAGAGATCCATATAAATACACAACATACACTTTATTATTATGGTTGGTAATTCTAAGGGAAATCATATCTACATACTATCACCACCATCAAAGGGACTATAATATTGGGCAATATACACTACATAGGAAGGGGAAGTGATGAATTCCATATCAAAAATTTACATCTTATCTAGCTACATCTTGCTATCTTGGTGTCATTGGCACAAGGGAAACCTAAGGAGACTATTTCACATAGAAGAAAAAAGAACTAAATAGATTCTAGAATTTAGTGCACCTCTTGGTCATAAGTTCACTCATTGGGTGACTGTCGGGGTTAGTCTGACTTCACATATTACATATTTCATTTTGATTTCATGTGCTTATGAGCTTATGCAAGTATCTAGGGTTTGTTTTTTAGGTTACAGGTATCCTTAGTGATCAAAGAGTGAATATCAGACCACTACCAAGAATTAGTAGTGAAACCATAGAGACATAAAATAAATCCTATCCCAAGTATTTACACATTCACCAGCACCCAAGACCAGTCATTAGTTCCTAGGTGCCTCCATTCATTACTGGGCGCCCTTGTCAGACATCATTCTTAGGTTTCAAAATTCACGGGGAGAAGTTATGATGTTGTTTTCATCCTTTCTAGTCCTTTGTATTACCTAGATTATTTTTAGATCACATAGGAATCAACTAATTCATTTGTCTCTTTGATTTAATTATAGTTTTTTATTACTTGAGTGCTCAACATTTATATCTTTACTGCATTTTATCATATCAGTTACTCTGCAATTAGATTTAATTAAGTTTTTATTAAATCATTTGGTGAACGTGGACTTATTCAAAATCCTTGCCTTAAGTCCCAAAAAATCTCATGGCCAAGAAGATGTCCTCATATCCCAAGCATAATATGGTTGATACTGTTGAGTTGTGGAGCTCAATTACTTCAGTTTAGCATGCAATATGAAACTTGATGGAAATTATAGTAACCAACATCGGTTAGGGGGAACCGGCTTCAGTCACCCAGGACCAACATCGATCAGGAAAGGAGGAACTGACATCCGTTAGGGCAAACCAACATTGGTTACCTATGCGTGAGTGTTTTAATTAACTCTTGGGAATTAGATCTATTTTTAGCATTAAAGTAGATCTATTGATTGTAATTACATGGCTAAGTGACCTAAGTTTATAAACGAATATATAGACATGAAATCTAGGGTTTAGAAGTAAGAATTAACAAGAATTAAGAATAACTTGATTATTGTGAGAATAATTGAGTGAAGGAGAGAAATCTTGGAGAAGAAGCAAAATCTTGAGAAAGAAAGTACTGTACATCTAAGAGGTGTGGAATATTGTAAATATTCAATTGTATATCTTGTCAAAGCTTTGGATAATAGATTGAATTGTTTCTTGGTGGATGTATCCCACACCGAGTGAACCAAGTTAAATTTGGTGTTGATTTATATATCTTGTTTTGTATATTTCTTCTGATAGAATATCCACTTTTATTTACATGTATGCTTAGATCTGATATATTATCTATACAATTGGTATGCTAACCCCAACAAATGGTATCAGAGCTTTATTTGAGGGTTTTGTGTGTTGAAATATTTACTCACAGAGGGTTTTCTCATTGAGTGAGATCTATAATAATGGCAGAAGAAAACAAATACAAGGTAGAGAATTTTGAAGGCCAAAATTATCAATTGTGGAAGATGCATATTGAGGATTATTTTTATCAAAGAGATTTGTATTTACCATTGAATGAGAAGTCTATACCTACGAAGATGACTGATGAAGAATAGAATATTCTTGACATAAAGGCTTTGGGATCTATAAGATTGAGCCTGGCAGCATCCCTGGCTTCCAATATTACAGAAGTGACTTCTATGGTAGGGTTAATGAAATCTCTTGCTAATTTATATGAAAAACCTAGTGCTTCAAATAAATTTTAATTGATGAAGAAATTATTTAGTTCTAAGATGCATGAAGGTGGATCTGCATCTAGTCATTTGAATGATTTCATATCTATTGTAAATTAGCTAAAATCGGTTGATATACCGTTTGATGATGAAGTGAAAGAACTTTTATTCTTGTGTTATTTTCCTGATAGTTGGGATAACTTGGTAATGAATGTTACTAATACAACATATGCTAATAATATTTTGAAGTTTGATGATGTGGTTAGTATAATCTTGAATGAAGAAATTCATAGGAAGAGTACAATGGAATCATCGTCTGGTAATGATTTAAATGTAGAAATCAGGGGAAGGTAGAAGGAGACGTCCAAGAATAAGAGTAATGGGAAATAAAATTCAAGGGATGGCATATCTAAATCCATAAGTAAGGGAATTACTTGTTGGAAATTTGGAAAGAAAGGACATGCAAAGAAAGACTGTTGGTTAAAGGATAAAGAGAACCAAAAACCAGACAAAGGTAAAGAAGCAAATCTTGCTGCAACAGAGGTAATGCAATATGCTCTTATTCTTAATTTAGATAATAGAATTGAATCATGAATCACCCCTTAATAGGATTTATTTCAGAAATTATGTTCAGGGCAATTTTGGGCATGTGTTTTTTGGGTAATGACGAACCTTGAAGTATTACTGCTAAAGGGAAAGTTCATCTAAAATTACATAATGAAAATACATGGGTATTGAAAGATGTGAGGTGTGTGCCAAGCCTCAGGAGGAATCTTATTTCTACATGGCAACTAGGTGAATCTCTAAGGGTACTCTTGTTGTGGCAAGAGGTAAAAAGGTAGGAACACTATATTTATCTACATGTGTTAATAATTCATTTTTGCATTATCTACTTCAGATTCAGATGCATGCATGTGGCATAACCAGTTGGGCCATGTGAGTCAAAAAGGAATGCAAATATTAAAGGCTAAGGGTAAGTTATCAGATTTGAAAGATTTAGATCTTTATTTCTGTGAACTTTGTGTCTTTGGAAAGAAAAAGAGAGTGAGATTTCTCAAAGTTGGGGCAACTAAGAAGGAGCAGAAGTTGGAGCTTTTACACTCAGATGTGTGGGGATCAGCTTAGGTAGCTTCTCATGGAGGATCCCGGTATTATGTTACTTTCATTGATGATGATACAAGAACGGTATGGGTTTATTATATTAAACATAAATATGATGTTTTTGAAACTTTTAAAAGATGGAAAGACCTTGTTGAGAATGAATCTAATTCAAAGTTAAAGTGCCTTAGATCTGACAATGGTGGTGAATATTGTAGCAAAGATTTCAATGATTATTGTTTAGTGAATGAGATACGTAGAGAAAGAATGGCTCTAAGAACACCACATGAGAATGGTGTTGCAGAGAGAATAAACATGACAATCATGGAACGTGCTAGAAGTATGAGGATACATTCTAGATCGCCCTTGCAGTTTTGGGCAGAAGTAGTTGATACAACGGTTTATTTGATTAACCATGGAACTTCAAGTTCACTAGATGGTGGAATACTAGAGGAATCTTGGACCAGAAAAGAGGTAGATATTTCTTTTCTTAAATTTTTTGGTTCATAAGATTTTGTGCATGTTGATAAGGAAAATAGTGTAACATTCCCATTTTAAAGCTTTAGAAACAAGGGATTTTATTTTTGAATAACATTCTCTGTTCTAAATAATCATGATTTAGAAAACACATTTCAAGTTTTTAAAAAATGTTATCTGGTCCAAATAATCATAACTTAGAACACACATTCCATGCCAATCAATCTCATAACAGATAACCATATGCAACTGTAATGACTCAGTGAACTACCGATCTCTCATTTCATGACTCGGAGTTTCTTACCAATCTCTCATTTCATGACTCAGTTTCTTACCGATCTCTCATGTTAACTCAATGTATCATATACTAAGTATACTTGGTTCTCTTACCCCCTTTTTTTGTTATTTAAGTGTTTCATTTAAGAGGCCTATCTGAATATTTGTTACCAATATTCATTTGAAATCCTGCTTCTTAAGATAGATGACTTAGGAAAACGTAACTAGTAGCTTGCGATACTTTGGCCAAATATTTTCACATGCTGTGCATGTTCATATTCCTAGATGGCATACTCGTCAAATGGAATATGTCCTTCACCCCACTTCATCTATTATCTAGAATGGTCTTTACTGACTCATGTCAGTCCACTTGTCCAAGGTTTAAACTTAACCCAGGTTAGCAACATGGGTTGGTATAGAGAATCACTTGTGGTGACTAAGGGTACATAGACATACTCAATCAACATAGGTTGATTACATGTGTCTAGTTACCTTTAGTCATCATGAGTTACCCCCTATACAAAATCATGCCCCTAAACTGACCTAGAGTAAAACTAAGGCCAAGTCTGAGTTTATGTAGATCTATATGGTCTAATTCGGAAGGGTGTTGTGACGTGTCAGCTGCAACATTGTATCCTCATGAAGACCCCATTCTTCATGATGACACAGTACTGCAGTTGGCATGTACCAACATCCTATGAAATCACTCCATCTGGAGGTACATATCCAGATAAGAAGTTAAACACTTACTTATCTTCTTAATTAAGATTTAAATTCAGTAACCTTGATGATTGTTAATTTCTTTGATCATTACAGTTGCCAACCATAAATGATTTACAATTGACATGCAGATAAATACCTGCAACCAATAAATCTGCTCCCTTTCCTGAAGGTTTGTGTTTCATTCCTTTGGTATCTTATTTTAAGATTCAGAATTATAAACAGAATCAACATACCAATAATAAGATTATCTTACTTAGCTTAATCAAGTTTAAGCATGATTGAATTTAGATTCAGATTCCTTAATAATAGACTTCATTATTATATTTGTATGTATTCGTTTTCAGTTATCTTATTCTGATTTTTGATTTAACAAGGAGTATACTTTCTTCCTTCCAAATCTCATTTAAGCATGATTCTCAAAAGAGGTCTTAACAACATGATTATCCCTATAGGTTGTTTGTCTTTCCTTTGACTTAAATTAGTTAGGGTTCATTGCAACCATTTACTTTATACTAGAAATCGTAAGTAAATTACTCTTCTATTAATGTCAACTAATATACCATAATGAACTAGTTGAATGTTCATCTATGCAAGCCAACTTAAAAGTTACATTTAATAAAGAATAGAGTATCAATTCCCTTTTTATCTATTTCATTTGAGTCCAACTGGAATGATTCAAAACATATATGTTTATGAGAGAATAGGGATAAGTTTACAAATTCCCTTTACAGTATGTCCAAAGAGAATGACACATCAAGTACAAATATCACTCAATCCTTTTTCCATTCATCAAGTAAATACACATTTTAAAAGTCTAAACATTTCAGACATCTTTCATGTCAATCAACATTAATAAACTTAAGTAAGAATTACAACTTTTCCCTTGCTAATTACATTTTAGTGAGAATCATAATTCCTCATAAAAGATCCAACTTTTAGGTAAACATAAGAAGCATCATAAAATAACTTGTCCTCTTTTATCATTTACAGAATCCATCTACAAAAATTGCTAACAAAGGTCAATTCGTCGAACTGAGCATGATAAGCACTAAACATTAAAATGATGTGCTTTTAACTAATTGTCTCATAAAAATAACTCTGCTTTTACAAAAAAGTAAAGCGATTCAGCTAGATACTTCATAAAGACTAAGGATCATAAAAAGAAGAACAAAGTGAACAACCACATTTCATTAAGTAAAGATCATGATGAAATCAACACTTTTCAATCAATGATTTTACCAGAAGTGTATATTAGATAAGTAATAGTTAATCTAAATTACTTACCTCATTCTTACTATAGTTATCTATAGTGCATTTCCTGATTCATTAAATCCTAATCAAGAGAGGTAATAACTCTAATGATCTACTAATAATAGGGACACTTTTGAGAAGCAATGATCTCCAATGTTCAACATTAATGTACTTTATCAATAATAACTAGAACCAAGCATATTCATTCTCTACGACAAGATTTAGGAATAACTAACAACATCCAAAATTAATAGTTTCCCAATTAATATAAATCATTCAAATTTAAATCAACTCTAGCCTAAGTCTCATGTTTATCGTCAACAAATTTTGTAAAGCATAATTTCCATTACATATACTTGAAGGTAGTCACACATCAACATCCTTACCTCCCTAGCAAGTATTTGTTAAGGGGAAAAAGGAAAAGAAGACATTTCCTCTAACTATTTACTCTGGTAATATCCTTTAACTAACACAACCGAACAGGTTGATTTCATGCAAGGAGGAATAATAAAAGAGAATAATAGGCATAGAGAGAACAAAATATAACTTCCTTCAGATTTCAAAGATAAACAAAAATGATTACCTTAACTCAGAAAAGAGAGAAAGGAGGAACATAGTCGAAATAAAAAAAGGGCTGAAATAATTCTTTCGAGCAACATATGATTTTAACAACCATTGTAACACAACATCATAGTCAAAATTGAATCGATATAAGACACACAACTGAAACCAATAAGGAAAATCCCAAAAGAGAAGGCTTCTCATCCAATAAAAAGAACAACCACTTTTGTACCAAAAACTAATACAAGTTTTCAAGAAACAAACTCAATTAGTGATTCCTTAGTTTCATTTTAGTGAAGATAGCATCTTCCTAGACATTCTCTTATTTCCCAAATAGAGAGAGATACCTACAATGTATTCCTATGCGCCCAAGGGAAAAAAATACAAGATTATCGCCAAGCCAACCATATACCCTCTTTACAAGAATCACAAAAATAGTCAATAGGTAAGAAGGATAGAACTCCAACCCATATTCTAACAAAAATGTAGGCAAATAAAAGTGACTTAACCCCAAGTCGGTGTTCAAAATTGAACTAAAAGGAGAAGAGAAAAATGGAAACATTCCAACTCATTTCCTTCAAATAACCAAAACTAAACTAATCCAAAGTTCCAAAAAAGAAATCCATTCTTACAAAAACATTAATAGATGTGAATCAAAAGGTTATTCACAAACAATTTCATAACATCAGGTGAGAGAAACAATAATATACTCACACGGTTCTAGAAGAAGTTAAATCATATTTTACCAAATTTTGAGAAAGGAAGAACAAATATGAACGAAATCCTTTCTTAACAATCCCACAAAGCTCATAGATTCAAAATGTACTAAAATCGGAAGGAGTAAACATATCATTGTTGTTTTCAAACAAGTTTTAATTCACAAAAACATAAAATCCAAATATCTATTACAACATAGCCCAACCAAAATAATCAAGATTCAAAGTAACTCAAGTTTCAACAGAGGACAATGCATTTCATACCTTCTTTGTACAGAGGAAAAACAAACCCATATTGAATCTTTATCAAACAATGTATTTCCCTTAATCTGTTTTGCACAAAAAACAAGAGTTCACATAGTTGACAACATTCCAGATCCAATAAATGTTAAAGCACAATTTACCCATATTTCCAACAATGAACCATTCCACATTCAATTTTTTCAAACAATGAATCTCATTAGAAAATACAATGAACATATTCAAGCATGGACACAAAATAACATCACAACAAAAAACCATTTGTTTCCAAGACTAGAGTTGTTCTAATGAAGACGTTTAGTAAAAATCAGAGCTATTTAATAAGAAGAGCTTATCATGCCTGATAGAGTTTCCTTTTTATTTGCTGAAGATTTCTAGCTGAACCTCCCAGAAACATTTTCTTTCCAAAACAACGTCAAGAACTAATCTTCCTTCTTCCCTTATACTTCTACAGGTCCAGAAATTTCTCAAAAATTCCAAAGATTTGCAATGGATCAATAATGAAATTGCTGATTCGAAGAACTAGAACCCTCATGCAGAGTGAAAAAACAAAACGAATAAATTACCAAACAACTTCCCCAATTTCCACCTTCCTAAACTCCTAGGTGGTTTCTTCCACTAAGCCCGAGGCCATTGAATGCATTGAATACAAATTTCCCTCCTCTTTCCTCATGCCACCACCAATTCAAATTTGGCAAGGTTCCATTTAAAAATTTGCATGTATTTTAAACTTAGTAATGATGTCAGCTAGGCATCCCACTATCTCTCCATGTCTCCATCAAACTTGGTAGGCTCAAGATGTAAGGACATAAATTAATCCTCATAAATACCATAGAAATCATTGCCACCAACTTCCCACTTGCCAAGTAACCCTTAGGTCCCCTTTCTTTGCTTGGTAATAGTTTAGATTACATTAGCATTAGCTAGGTTTCCCTTTAGTTCTTAGGTCATTAAAAATTGCCTTAGGTTAGTTTGAGACTCATAACCATAAATTACACTATCTTAGGTTAGGTTATAACCCTTAGATTAGAATCCATATAGAATAGGATATTACATCCTAGGTTAAGGCATAAACCTTAGTAATTTAGGAATAGGTCCTAGGTTAGTCTTATTACAGTAGGTTAAAATCCAATTAGGATAAAACATCACAATTTAGGTCAGATCCAAATAGCATCAACCATTTTGACCAAGGCTAAGGTATTTTCATTAATAGCCCAGTAACAGATCCTTTATCTCATCATGCTATTCAGCGCTATAAAACTTTTATAAAGAGGGTCCAAACTCACCATTTGTAACATGATGCCTAGTAAGAACACCTGAATTCGGGTCCTTAAAATTTATACCAAAACACAGCTCAGTTCCTCATTACCTTTCCATTTTAGAATGTCAGTTATCAAGATGATAATAATGAAGAACTGAAGCATACCTTGGATCAATGGAATTGATTCAAGGTGTGTTGTTATCATATGGTAAGTATGAAAACAATAGTATAGATTTACAACTTATAATTCACAGAGCAGAATGGCTTCATTTCCCAGTAAACAGAATTACAACAAGTATGAACTTCTAAACAGTAATAAATTATCCATTGCAAACATGATTTTCAAATGTCAAAAGAATACACCTTCCTAAGACAAATCACATGTCAACGTTTGCAATGTCAGAAATTGAAGTCATCATAGTAACAACCATACCGAAGACATTACATACCTTCCTCCTTAAAAGAATCATCATCTCGATGATTAACTTAATCAAACCATTAAAGTTTAGGAAAAAACTTAATTATTTTCCTTCCATTCATATGTTCATAACATAACTAGATTTGAGAAATTCAAATTTCAAAACAGTATTAAAATAGTTGTTAAATAGTTCAGTAATTGCCCAAGTTTGGCATATTTATCATCAGAAACATGAATATTTTTTTCATATTTTATCAGTTTTCAGTATCAATCCTGATCAATCAAATATGGAAAACCAGTTTTCCTTTCTTCGAGATTTTCCCAAGTTGCACTTTCTTCATTAAATTGGTCCCACTGGACCTTACATTGACTTATTTCATAGTTTCTTAAGTGCAACTGGTGAGTTTCCAACACTCGAATGGGCTTAACCACAATTATTCTTGGGTCTTGGACCTGCAAGGAATTCCAATTCAACACATGTGATAAATCTGAAACATATTTCTTAAGCAAATAAATATGGAAAACATCATGCATTCGTGATAAAGTAGGAGGTAAAGCTAAATGATAAGCTACTGGGTTGATCACTTCAACAATTTCAAAGGGTCCCACATAATGAGGTGATAACTTGGAAGCCTTGCCAAAAGTTATAGAACTCTTTTTCAGCTTAACCTGAAGAAAGACCTTCTCACCAAGTTCAAATTTCCTATTAACCCTATTTAAGTTTGCATAACATTTTTTCCTAGCCGTGGCTTCCTTCAATCATTCACGAATCATTTTTACTTATTGTTCCATTTTTGTAAGTATTTCAGGTCCTATCACCTCTCTATCTTCAATGTTGTCCTAGCTAACAGGGGTTCTGCATTTCCTTCCGTATAGTGCTTCGAAAGGTGTCATTTTTAGAGAGGCATGATAAGTGTTATTATAAGAAAATTCAACTAATGGGAGGTACTCTTCCCATTTGTATTGCTGATCCATGCAATACATTCGTAACATGTCCTCTAAAACTTGATTAACTCTTTCAGTCTGTCCATCCATTTCTAGGTGATATGCAGAACTGAAATTCAGCTTAGTCCCGAGGGTTGCATTAAGTGTTTGCCAACATCTAGACATCATTCTTAGATCTCTATCCGATATGATCAATTCATGTACTCCATGTAACCTGAAAATCTCATATACAAATATTCTTGTTAACATAGGTGAATCATTCTTTAGATTACCAACAATAAAATGTGCTACTTTTGTTAGTTTATCAACAATGACTAGAATAACATCATGTTTATTTTTTGACATAGGCAACCCCTAGACAAAATCCATACTTATCACTTGTCATTTGTACTGTAGAATGCTGTGAGGATACAATAAACCAGTTGGATGCATATGTTCAGCTTTAACACATTGACACTCTAAGCAGTGTGTCACACATCCTTCTTCATTCCTTTCCATAAGTATTATTGTTTTATATCAGCAAACATTTTCATAATGCCAGGGTGCCCAGAAAAAGGTGAATTATGAAATTCAGCTAATAATTTCTTTCTTAAATCATTTTCCAAAGATATATATACCCTATTTTCAAACCAAAAGATTCCTTCATTATCAAAATGAAAACCTTTATATCTCACATCATTTGGATCTGTAGTAAGTGTTGTCTTTACCTGCTAAAAATAAGAATCAGATTCCATGGCTCTTTTCACCTCATCTTTAAACCGAGTCCTCAATGTTATGAGAGCAGAAATATGCTTCCTATGACTTAGAGCATCTGCTACTCTATTTTCTTTGCCTTTCATGTAACTTATGTCAAAATCATATTGAGATATAAATTCTAACCATATTCATTGTCTTGCATTCAAATTTGGCTGAGTAAAAATATACTTCAACCCAAGATGATCATTATTTAGTTCAAAAGGTCTACCAAGGAGATAATGCCTCCATACTTGAAGCACATGAATAATGACAGCAAGCTCTAGGTCATGTGGAGCATAATTCAGTTCATGTAACTTGAGTTTTCTACTTTCATAAGCTATGACATGATCATTCTACAACATAATGCCTCTGAGACCCTCCCCAGATGCATCTATTACAATAGTAAAGTCTCCATTAGGATTAGGTACAGTCAAAATAGGTGTTGTAGTTAGCTGTTCCTTTAGAATCTTAAAATCAGATTCACATTTTTCATTCCAAACAAATTTCTTGTCTTTCTTCTGTAATGAAGTTATTGGTGCAACAATTTTAGAAAAGTCTTTAATGAACTTTCTATAGTAACCAGCAAGACCCATGAAGCTTCTAACTTCATGTACATTCTTGGGTGCAAGCCACTCAGTTATAGCTACAATATTTGAGGGGTCTACCACTATCCCATTCTTTCTTATAACGTGACCCAAATAGTGTACTTCTGTATCATAGAAGGAACATTTTGATAGCTTACCATATAAATTTATCTTTCTCAAGATTTCCAAAACTATCTTCAGATGCTTATGATGTTCTTCAATGATTTTAGAGTATATGAGGATGTAATCCAAGAATACAAGCACAAATTTGTCCAAGTATTCTTGAAAAATATTATTCATCAAATTCATAAAAGTGGCAGGTGCATTCATCAACCCAAAAGGTAAAATTGTGAATTCATAATGCCCATACCTTGTTCTAAAAGTTATTTTATGAATGTCTTCATCCTTTATTCTCAATTGATGATACCCAGACCAAAGGTCTATTTTTGAATATACTAATGTGTCATGCATCTGATCAAATAAATCATCAATTCTAGGAAGTGGATATCTGTTCTTAATTGTTGCTTTGTTTAACATTCTATAATCAATGCAAAATCTAAGTGTGCCATCCTTCTTTTTCACAAATATTACCAGGTGATCTCCCAAGGTGAGACACTCGTCCTTATCAAACCCTTTGTCAAAATTTCTTGCAACTGAGCCTTAAGCTCTACCATTTCAAGGGTATTCATTCTATAAGGTTCCTTGGAAATAGGCTCATTTCTTGGTTTGATCTCAATCATGAAGTCAAACTCTCGTTTGGGTGGAAGACCTGGTAACTCTTCTAGAAACACATCACTGAAATTTCTCAACAATAGATATATTTCCATGAATTTATTACCTTCTTCAGTAGTTTCTGACATTTTTACTACATACAAGGTACAACCTCTATTTTTGGCCTTTTTAAGTTGCATAGCTGTCAGTTTCCTAACTGAAATCTCATGTTTTACACCCTGAATGACTGTTGTTTTCTGTAGGTCATCAAACAACTAATCTATTTTTCATAATAGTCAACCTTTTCCTTATGCTCAGCTAGCCAATTAACACCTATGATTACATCATAAGACCCTAAAGGAGAAACATAAAGGTCAACTTATGTGGAAAAACTAGGTAAGTCAAGGACTACTCAAAAAAGACACATACTAACTGTATGAACAACATTATTTCCATAATGTACAACCCACAACTTATCCATTCTTTCAGATTTTATTTTTAATTTCAAAGCTAATTTAGTAGAAATAAAACATTCAGTAGCTCCAATATAAAAAAGTATAGTCACAAGTATGCCAAATAATTTACCTAGAACTTCTATGGGTGTGACTTTCTTTTCAGCTTGCTTGTCAGCTACTACAACATGTATCTTATGCTGCTGGTTACGGTCATCCTTTTTCAAAGGACAGTGGCTCACGTAATGGTCCTTACCACAATTAAAATAGCCTCCTACCGACCCCTTCCTAGGCTCAAATTTATTTCCAGCCTTGAAGTTATCATTCTGGCTCCGTAGGACTTCTATCCATTATTATTGTTCTTTACAAAGCTATTCCGCATACTAGCAACAAGTTTGTTTGTTGTTGTTTTCTTATTATTATCAGTGGTAAATTTTCTTTTCATACCAAACCTCTTCCATGGTCCCTTTTTGGGTGCAAGAGACGAAGAAGAGTTTGGAACTTTCTTTCTAATTTCCTCCCTATGAGAAGAGATTGCTCTCAATTTTTGTTCTTGCTTTATGGATTTTTTAACAACCCCTTCCATAGTGGTTGGGCTGTGAACGTCCACCTCACCACCTATAATGAGATTTAATCCCATGATAAATTTTCATATCCTGAACTTCTCGTCAGTTTGATACTGAGGCACATACTTAAGGAGTTTAGTAAACCTTTCCCAGTACTCTATTACAGTGAACTTTCCCTGAGATAAGTTCTAAAATTCAGTCATTTTCTGATCATAATAAAGTTGAAGCAGCCATCATTGCCTAAAGTAACCTTTAAAGTGATCCCAAATTATGTCTGTTTCAACAATTTTCAACTTAGCCTTACGGCCGCCCCATGATGAAGATGCCTCATGGGAAGGCTGATAAGCTCCCCAAATTACTTTTGTTTCCTCTGAGAAGTTTCTTATTACAAAATACTTCTCCATTTCCCTGAGCTAGTTCTCAGCCCCATCCCCAAGTGTAGTTCCATCAAAATTGGGAGGACTTATTCTTTTTATATCATTGGTGAGTTCAGCTGCTAATCTTGCCTTTTTATTCTCAGGTGGATTAGATATGTTTGCATTACTGTTATCAACACCTGGATTTCCCCCATTGGTGTTGTCCACAGGAGGTGGCTGATTGTCATTATCAACATCTTCTCCGTCATCCTCATTTCCCATAACTTGTTGTTCAAGTACAGCCAAATGATCTCTTGTGTCCATCAGAGTAGTGAGGATCTTGTTGAGTTTTTGGGCAGTATATTACTTCTGCACCAGGTGGTGGGTTGTTTACAGAATTTCCTCTTGTTCTAACCATTTTCTGTTAACAAGAAAATTTAAGTTTTATCATATTATGGACACAATAGGTCCAAGAGCTATAACCTTCAGCTCTGATACCAAGATGTAACATTCCCATTTTAAAGCTTTAGAAATAAGGGAATTTTTTTAAAATAGCGTTCTTTGTTCTAAATAATCATGATTTAGAACACACATTTCAATTTTTTAAATAATGTTCTCTGTTCCAAATAATCATAATTTAGAACACACATTCCATATCCAATCAATCTCATAAAAGATAACCATATGCAACTGTAATGACTCGGTGAACTAGCCGATCTCTCATTTCATGACTCAGAGTTTCATCGATCTCTCATTTCATGACTCAATTTCTTACCAATCTCTCATATTAACTCAATGTATCATATACTAAGTGTACTTGGTTCTCTTACCCCCTTTTTTGGGGTATTGAAGTGTTCTGTTTAAGAGGCCTATCTGAATATTTGTTACCAATATTCATCTGAAATCCTGCTTCTTAAACTAGGTGACTTAGGAAAATGCAACCAACAGCTTGCAATAATTTGGCCAAAGATTTTCAACATGTTGTGCATGTTCATATTCCTAGATGACATACTCATCAAATGTAATACGTCCTTCACCCCACTTCACCTGTTATCTAGAATGGTCTTTACTGACTCCTGTCACTCCACTTGTCCAAGGTTTAACCTTAACCTAGGTTAACAACATGGGTTGGTATAGAGAATCACTCACAGTGACTAAGGGTACATAGACATACTCAATCAACATAGGTCAATTGCATGTGTCTAGTTACCTTTAGTCATCATGAGTTACCCCATATAAAAAATCATGCCCCTAAACTGACCTAGAGTAAAACTAAGGCCAAGTCTAAGTTTATGTAGATCTAGATGGTCCAATTCAGAAGGGTGTTGCGACATGTCAGCTGCAACACTATATCCTCATGAAGACCCTAGTCTTCATGATGACACAATACTGCAGTTGGTGTGTACCAACATCCTATGGAATCACTCCATCTGGAGGTACATATCCAGATAAGAAGTTAAACACTTACTTATCTTCTTAATTAAGATTTAAATTCAGTAACCCTGTTGATTCTTAATTTCTTTGATCATTATGGTTACCAGCCATAAATGATTTACAATTGACATGCAGATAAATCTGTACAACCAATCCCTCTTCCTGAAGGTTTTTGTTTCATCCCTTGGTATCTTATTTTAAGATTTAGACTTATAAACAGAATCAACATACCAACAGTAAGATTATCTTACTTATCTTAATCAAGTTTAAGCATGATTGAATTCAGATTCAGATTTCTTAATAATAGACTTCATTATAATGAAGTCTATTTATTATATTTGTATTTATTCATTTTCAGTTATCTTATTCTAATTTTGATTGTAACAAGGAGTATACCATCTTCCTTTCGAATCTCATTTAAGTATGATTCTCAAAAGAGGTCTTAACGGAATGCTTATCCCTATAGGTTGTTTGTCTTTCCTTTGACTTAAATTAGTTAGGGTTCATTGCAACCATTTACTTTATACTAGAAATCGTAAGTAAATTACTCTTCTATTAATGTCAACTAATATACCATAATGAACTAGTTGAATTTTCATCTATGCAAGCCAACTTAAAAGTTGCATTTAATAAAGAATAGAGTATCAATTCCCTTTTTATCTATTTCATTTGAGTCCAACTGGAATGATTCAAAATAGATATGTTTACGAGAGAATAGGGATAAGTTTACAAATTCCCTTTACAATATGTCCAAAGATAATGACACATCAAGTACAAATATCACTCAATCCTTTTTCCATTCATCAAGTAAATACACATTTTACAAGTCTAAACATTTTAGACATATTTCATGCCAATAAGAATTAATAAACTTAAGTAATAATTACAACTTTTCCCTTGCTAATTACATTTCAGTGAGAATCATAATTCCTCATAAAAGATCCAACTTTTAGGTAAACATAAGAAGCATCATAAAAGAACTTGTCCTCTTTTATCACTTATGGAATCCATCTACAAAAATTTCTAGCACAGGTCAGTTCATCGAACTAAGCATGATAAGCACTAAACATTAAAATGATGTGCTTTCAACTAACTGTCTCATAAAAATAACTCTTCTTTTACGAAACAAGTAAAGCAATTCAGCTTGATACTTCATAAAGAATAAGGATCATAAAAAGAAGAACAAAGTACACAACCACATTTCATTAAGTAAATATCATGATCAAATCAGCACTCTTCAATCAATGATTTTACCAGAAGTGTACATTAGATAAGTAATATTTAATCTAAATTACTTACCTCATTCTTAATATAGTTATCTATAGTTCATTTCTGATTCATTCAATCCTAATCAAGAGAGGTAATAAATCTAATGATCTACTAATACTAGGGACATTTTTGAGAAGCAATGATCTCCTATGTTCAACATTAATGTAGTTTATCAACAATAACCAGAATCAAGCACATTCATTCTCTATGACAATATTTAGGAAGAACCAACAACATCCAAAATTAATAGTTTCCCGATTAATATATCAATCATTCAAATTTAAAGCCAACTCTAGCCTAAGTCTCATGTTTATCATCAACAAGTTTTGTAAAGCATAATTTCCATTACATACACCTAAAGGTAGTCACACATCAACATCATTACCTCCCTAGCAAGTATTTGTTAAGGGGAAAAATGAAAAGAAGATAGTTACTTTAACTATCTACTCTACAATATCCTTCAATTAACACAACCAAACAGGTTGATTTCATGCAAGGAGGAATAATAGGAGAGAATAACAGGTAGAGAGAGAACAAATTATAACTTCCTTCAGGTTTCAAAGATAAACAACAATGAGTACCTTAACTCAGAAAAGAGAGAAAGGAGGAACATAGTCGAAATAAAAAGGGCTGAACTAATTCTTCCAAGAAACATCTGATTTTAACAACCATTGTAACACAACATCATAGTTGAAATTGAATTGATATAAGATACACAACTGAAACCAGTAAGGCAGAGCCTGAAAGAGAAGGCTTCTCATCCAATAAAGAGAACAACCACTGTTATACCAAAAACTAATACAAGTTTTCAAGCAACAAGCTCACTAACTGATCCCTTAGTTTCATTTCAGTGAAGATAACATCTGCCCAGATGTTTCTCTTATTTCCCAAATAGAGAGAGAGACCTACAATGTATTCCTATGCACCCAAGGGAAACAAATACAAGATTACAACCAAGCTAACCATGTACCCTCTTTACAAGAATCACAAAAATAGTCAATAGGTAAGAAGGATAGAACTCCAACCTAGATTCGAACAAAATGAAGGCAAATCAAAGTGACTTAACCCCAAGTCGGTGTTCAAAATCGAACTAAAAGGAGAAGAGTAAAATCAAAACATTCCAACTCATTTCCTTCAAATAACCAAAACTGAACTAATCCAAAGTTCCACTAAAATAATCCATTCTTACAACAACATTAATAGATGTCAATCAAAAGGTTATTCAAAAACCATTTCATAACATACAGGTGAGAGAAACAATAATATCCTCACACAGTTCCAGAAGAAGTTAAATCATATTTTACCAGATTTCGAGCAAGGAAGAACAAATCCAAATGAAATCCTTTCTTAACAATCCCACAAAGTTCACAGATTCAAAACGTACTAAAATCAGAAGGAGTAAACATATCACTGTTGTTTTCAAACAAGTTTGAATTCACAAAAACATTGAATCCAAATATCTATTACAGCATAGCCCAACCAAAATAATCAAGATTCGAAGCAACTCAAGTTTCAACAAAGGACAATGCATTTCATACCTTCTTCCTACAGAGGAAAAACAAACCCATATCGAATCTTTATCAAACAATGTCTTTCCCTTAATCCATTTTGCACAGACAACAGGAGTTCACACAGTTGACAACATTCCAGATCCAATAAAGGTTAAAGCACAATTTACCCATATTTTCAACAAGGAACCAACCCACATTCAATTTTGTCAAATAGTGAATCTCATCAGAAAATACAGTGAACTTATTCAAGAATGGACACAAAATAACATCACAACAAAAACCCATTTGTTTCCAAGAGCAGAGTTGTTCTAATGAAGAAGTTTAGTAAAAAGTAGAACTATTTAATAAGAAGAGCCTATCATGCCTGATAGAGTTTCCTTTTGATTTGCAGAAGATTTCCAGCCGAGCCTCCTAGAAATCTCTTCTTTCCAAAACAACATCAACAACCAATCTTCCTACTTCCCTTATACTTCTACAGGTCCATAAATAGCTCAAAAATGCCAAAGATCACAAAGGATCAATAATGAAATTGCTGGTTCAAAGAACCAGAACCCTCATGCAGAGCGAAAAACCAAAATGAACAAATGACCAAAAAACTTCCCCCAATTTACGCCTTCCTAAAATCCTAGGAGGTTTCTTCCACTAAGCCTAAGGCCATTGAATGCATTGAATGCCACTTTCCCTCCTCTTTCCTCATGCCACTGCCAATTCAAATTTGGTGAGGTTCCATTTCAAAATCTGCATGTATTTTAAACTTAGCAATGATGCCAGCTAGGCATCCCACTATCTCTCCATGTCTCCACCAAACTTGGCAGGCTCAAGATGTAAGGACATAAATTAATCCTCATAAATACCTTAGAAACCATCGCCACCAACTTCCCACTTGCCACGTAACCCTTAGGTCCCCTTTCTTTGCTTGGTAATAGTTTAGATTACATTAGCATTAGCTAGGTTTCCCTTTAGTTCTTAGGTCATTAAAAATTGCCTTAGGTTAGTTCGAGACTCATAACCATAAAGCACACTATCTTAGGTTAGGTTATAACCCTTAGATTAGAATCCATATAGAATAGGATATTACATCCTAGGTTAAGGCATAAACCTTAGTAATTTAGGAATAGGTCCTAGGTTGGTCTTATTACAGTAGGTTAAAATCCAATTAGGATAAAACATCACAATTTAGGTCAGATCTGAATAACATCAACCATTCCGACCAAGGCTAAGGTATTTTCCTTAATAGCCCAGTAACAGATCCTTTATCTCCTCACGTTGTTCAATGTTATGAAACATTTATAAAGGAGGTCCAAACTCACCATTTGCAACATGATGCCTAGTAAGAACACCTGAAGTCGGGTCCTTAAAATTTATAACAAAACACAGCTCAGTTCCTCATTACCTTTCCATTTCAGAATGTCAGTTATCAAGATGATAATAATAAAGAAATGAAGCATACCTTGGATCAATGGAAATTATTCAAGGTGTGTTGTTATCATATGGTAAGTATGGAAACAACAGTACATATTTATAACTTACAATTCATAGATTAGAATGGATTAATTTCCCAGAAAACATAATTACAACAAGTATGAACTTCTAAATAGTAATAACTTATCCATTGCAAACATGATTTTCAAACATCAAAATACTACACCTTCCTAAGACAAATCGCGTGTCAATGTTTGCAATGTTAGAATTGGAAGTCAACATAGTAACAACCATGCTAAAGATGTTACAAATAGGAAAAAGTTTGATCCAAAATCCAAGAGATGTGCTTTTATTGGTTATGGATCTGGTGATTTCAGATTCTATTTTTGGGATTTAGAGAATTCTAAAATTATGAGTCATGATGTTGAATGGAATGAAAAGAGAATGTACTTGGATCAGATTTTAGTACCCAAGGATGAACTGGTTGAGAAGTCTGTGTATGAAAATGAACTCTTGGATTCAAAAGTAACATCAATAGGGTTCATAGTAACTGGTGTCAGTTTACCCCTGACTGACATCGGTCAACATAATTGGTATCGGTTACAGAAGAGCCAAACCGACATCGGGTAGAAGAACTAATGTTGGTTATAGGTGACCGGCATTGGTCACTGTCAGATTTGGATACAAATATTTAGGAGGTCCAGATTGAGCCTCTGGTACCCCAAACTCCTGTGAGAAGGTCACAAAGGGTAAATAAACCTCGAGAAATATTTACACCTTCTCTATTTTATCTATTATTGATTGATAATGGTGAATCAATTTTTTTTTAAAAGCAATGTAGGATAAGACCCACGTCTAGTGGGAGCATGGAATGGATGAGGAGATGGAATCCTTGGAACAGAATCAGACTTGGGATTTGGTTAAGTTGTCAGCAGGTAAGAGGACATTGCAGAAAAAGTGGGTTTACAGGATTAAGGAAGAAGAGGGTAGACATAAAAGGTAAAAGGCAAGGCTTGTAGTAAAGGGATTTGCACAGAAAGTAGGTATTGAATTTGGTGAAATATTTTCTCATGTTGTTAAAATAACTTCTATACTGTATTGAGTTTAGCTACGCTAGAAGATTTGCATTTAGAGAAACTATATGTAAACATGACTTTCCTTTATGGTGATTTGGATGAAGAGATTTATATGCAGTAGCCACTAGGGTATGAAGTCAAGGGTAAGGAGAAATTAATGTGCAAGTTGAAAAAGAGCCTATATGGGCTCAAGAAAGCTCCAAGGCAATGATACATGAGGTTTGATAGTTTTATGCATGAACATGGTTACTTGAGATGTGAATCTAACCATTGTGTTTATTTCAAGAATCTTGAAAATGGGAGCTATATTATTTTATTACTGTATGTGGATGATATGTTTATTGCAGGATCTAGTATGCATGACATTGGTGAGCTTAAGTCAAAGCTAGCTCACACATTTTCTATGAAGGATTTAGGAGCTGCAAAAAGAATCCTTGGCATGCAAATACACAGAGACAGGAAAAACAAGAAATTATATTTGTTTCAGGAGGATTATATCTACAGGGTGTTAGAAAGGTTCAAGATGCATAATGTAAAACTTGTTAGTACACCAATGGTTGGATAATTCAAATTGAGCAAAGATCAGTGTCCATCATCACATGAGGAAGTCAAATACATGACACGAGTGCCATATGATTCAGGAGTTGGAGTCATATGTATGCTATGGTTTGTACTAGACCAGACATTGCATAGAAAGTGGGAGTTGTCAGTAGATTTATGGCCAATCCAAGTAAAGAGCATTGGAAAGTAGTCTAATGGATACTCAGGTATTTGAAAGGGACATCTAGCATGCAGTTATGATATGGAGGTTCAGATGGTTCATTATGTGGCTATGCTGATTCAGATATGGATGGAGATCTGGATAGTAGGAGGAGCACTACTGGATATATTTTTACAGTATGTGGGATGATAGTTAGTTGGATTTCAAGATTACATAAGGTTATGGCTTTGTATTCTACAAAGGAAGAGTATGTTGCATCTAAATAGGATAGCAAGGAGATGATATGGATGAGTAGGTTCGTGAAAGAGTTGGGAAAGGAGAAAGATGATTGTAAATTTTTTCAGTGACTGTCAGAGTGTAATTCATTTGGAAAAGAACTCAGTGTTTCATTTGAGAAAGAAACACATTCAGTTGAGGTATCACTTCATATGGCAGGTATTGGAGGATGGAAATTTTAATTTGGAAAAGATTCATACGATCAAGAACCCTGCAGATATGCTAACGAATCCATTATAAAAGAAGAAGTTGGAGATACACTCCACTTTTGTTGGTCTTCAAGTTTGAGACTTGAAGAGGAAGAAACAAAGCTAAGGAAGGATCCAAGAATGATTTTGTATAGGTATGGTGAAGTAATTAATCTCCAAGTGGGATATTGTTGAGTTGTGTAGCTCAATTACTTCAGTTTAGCATGCAATGTGAAACTTGCTGGAAAATATAGTAACTAACATTAGTTAGGGGGAACTGACATCAGTCACCTAGGACTGACATTGGTCAGGCAAAGAGGAACCGACATTGGTTAGGGTGAACTGACATTGGTTACCTGTGTGTGAGTGTTTTAACTAACTCTCGAGAATTAGATCTATTTTTAGCATTAAAGTAGATCTATTGATTGTAATTGCATGGCTAACTGCCCCAACTTTATAAACAACTATATAGGCATGAAAGTTAGGGTTTAGAAGTAATAATTAACAAGAATTAAGAAGAACTTGATTATTGTGAGAATAATTGAGTGAAGGAGAGAATTTTTGGAGAAGAATTAAAAGCTTGAGAAAGAAAGTATTGTACATCTGAGAGGTGTGGAAGATTGTAAATATTCAATTGTATATCTTATCAAAGATTTGGATAATAGATTGGCTTGTTTCTTGGTAGACATAGCCCACACTGGGTGAACCACGCTAAATATGGTGTTGATTTATATCTCTTATTTTGTATATTTCTTCTGGTATAATATCCACTTTTATTTGCATGTATGCTTAGATCTAATATATTATCTATACAACTAATGTGCTAATCCCAACAGATACCTACTTGCAACCTGTTTTTAACAATACTTCTACAAGATGTGAATTTTGTGACCTCTACCATAATCCTTAATGCAGTTCTTCCATCTTCCAAAAAATTCTTGCTTTCCAAAATACTTCCTATTGTGCTTGACATCCCTAACATTTATATATCCCCTGATTAATGCTTTGCTTCATGTTCTCCTTCATCTTCTATAATCACCCATGTTGTTGTGACTTCTTCTCCTCCTCTTACAACACATGATAATATTACTGTAGATTATTTTCTTGATCATATTATTTCTTGTGACAATATGGATACTAATAATTCTACTTCTCATGTTGAAAATGTAAATGTGTATGATACTGCTTCTATTAGTAGTCAAGATGAATGTAATATATATCTCATACTCTTCCTAATTATGAAGATGATTCCAATTATTGCAATGATACATTTTTTATTAGTACTCCTACCACTTCTTTGTATGTTGATGATAGTCTTGATGAAATACTTTCTTGTGAAAATATGATTGATAGTGATGTTGTTTATGCTTCTTATCACGAACATGTTAGTGATGATGTTACTACTCTTAATAATTTTGAATGTGAATTTACTACTCCTCTTTCTTCTACTTTTGAATTTGTTTCTCATGAGGATTCTACTCCTACCACTAGTACAATTCTTATTGTGTCTCCTAATCCTACATCTAGCATTCCCATAGAGCCTCCATCTTCCTCTCCTCCTCCTCCACCTCCTCCTCCTTCCACATCCACTCCTTCTTCTCATGTTCCCATGATCACTCAAAATGAAAAGATCCAACCCATAAATATTCCCTCACTTCACCAACCATTCCTTCACACAATATTATATCACTCATGCATGCTATTGGCACTTTGCAAATCCTATTATGCTTCCATTGACAATAATTCTTCACATGACAATCCTATTCATAAAAATATTCATAATTCAGATTTCCCAAAGGACTTCATCATGCCTAACTTCTCCTATTTCGATGGAACTTGTAATCCTTATTTACATCTCACGAATTATCATTTAGCCATATTTGCTTATTAAAATGATTGTTTGTTACTCAAAGCATTTCATCATATCCTTGTTGATCATTCTCTCCAATGGTATACTCATTTTCCTTATGTATCCATTAGTACTTATTATGATATGAAGGATTTTTTTCTTAGATGATTTATTTCTAACAATGGTCCTAAAGTTACATCTAAATGATTTCCTTCTTTCCATTAAGGAAAGAATGAACCATTTTTATACTACATTTTACGATTCAATTCTTGCATGTATAAGTTATTATTTTAGCCCATTGATTTATATAAGAAATTTATTTTTTGTCGTGGCTTAATTCCTTGCTTAAAGTAAAAAATATTATATGATACATGCAAATAATTTACTCTTTTGTGCTATAAAGTTATTGATCTAGAAAATGACCTCATTGTGGATAATTTATTAACACCTTCTCTAACTTCTTCTATTCCTTTTATGCATACTAAGTCTTCCCTTATTTCATTTATTGACCCTCTTGCATGATCCCCATCTTTGGCTCTGCATAAGCTACTTCCTTCCCCTCTACCACAATGACATTCACCTAAGTATTCTTCATCTCACATTCAAGAACCATTACACTTCTCATAGAATGCTAAACCACATGATATTCTGCACACCATACTTGATAAGTGGCTCATTTTTATACCTTCTAACCAACATCATCCACCTCACCGCTTGGAGTGCCAATGTGACCACCCTTTCTACAATTTCCACCACATCAATGGCCATCGTAATAATGATTTTTATGCTCTCCATGATCACTTACAATAATTAGAAGATAACGGTGTTATTTATTTCCACTCCCTCTCTCATGACACCTCTCTATCTATTATTCCTCATAAATGAGATTCCACCACAATTCACTTGTCTCCTTCCCCTCTATTTAAAGTAGTCATCTTCCCACCTCCTAAGGTCATTATCCAACTGAGTCCTCCATCTAATCTACCTATGGTTACATTATCTCATTCCTCACACATTGTTGAATTTTATCTAGACTAGATCCATATATGGCCTTTTGATTGAAAAAATATGGTTTTGAGGATTAAATCTCTTGTAACATACACATCTAACTCAATTTATTGGGATTTTTAAGATTTCAAAGAACTTTTTATTCTCTAACTTATTTACAACTTATTGACTTATTTGACTGGACCCCCTACATCTTGCCCTATGCTACTAGTAAGAAGCATGGGTTCATCATTTTTTTGTTTCTTGTTTGTTTATATATATATATATTTATGATTTTAGAATTGTGCTTTTGGGAAGTAAAAAATTTCCCCTAGCCTCAAACCCATACAACTAGTAGGATGCAAGGGCTCACCACCAAAGGTTGATTTATCCAAACAAGAAATCTAGGTGAAATGTTTAGAATGTTTCTCTTAGTAGAAATATTTTTAGGGAAATATGTGACACCAAGAAGCTTCTAGAACAAACTATGGGAAAAGACACCCGAGTTAAAAGAAACCATGAATAGGACTAAGTTTGTAAGTCTTGGTAGGACTAATGTTGAAATTCCATCTTAATTTCTGAAATGATAAAGAGATTAGAATAATTTTGATGATAATATGATGGATACTTGAAGAGGTATGATTAAGTGATTTTTCCAATATTTTAAAGTTTTAAAATATGCTTGAAAAGTATGTGTCTTGATTTATAATTTCACAATATGATAGTGTAAATGATATACAATATGGATGTAATAATATACAAGTGGAGATGAAAATGAACTATGCATAAAAGTGTTTGAGGTGAAGAGAATTAATTGATTCAATGAACTCTTCACCTTATAGAGTACATTGGTAGTATGCACCATTCTTAAAGTCTTCTATTACTTGGTATGAGCCTAACCATTTGGATCTAAACTTCCTTCCTTTTCTGGTCTTTTTGTCAATCCAGCTGTCGAGTCTTAAGACTAGATCTCATACATGTATTTCTTGTTCATACACTTTCTTGTTGTAATGGCGAAACATCTTGTCATCATAAATGTGGTGATGCTCTTTAGTTCTAAGTTGAGCTTCATCAAGAGTTTCCAGTTCAACTAGTTGCACTTCTCGATACCCGTCTTCATCCAAAATTCCTTATAATGATATACGAAGGCTAAGTAACTATACTTCTGATGGTAAGACCTCTTTAGACATGAAGACTAAAGAATAAGGGGATGCCCCCATGGGTGTTCTTACCAATGTTATATAGGAACACAAGGCTAGAAATAACTTTAGATGTCAATCTCTTTCGTTCTCCTTAACTGTCTTAAGGCAAATGGACTTTAGAGTTTTATCTGTAGCTTTAGCTTGTCCATTAGCCTTAGGATAATACAAAGAGGTTGTGTGATGTGATATTTTGAATTGCACACACAATTATCATACCGCTTCATTTTTGAAAGGTGTGCCATTATCTAAAATAACGACTTGTGGTACTCCATAACTACATATGATTTGGTTTAGTATAAACTTGGCAATCACAAATCTAGATACATTAGTAGGAATTATGGCCTCATCCCACTTCGTGAAATACTAAGTGGACACGATAATGAAGTTATGGCCATTTGATGATGAGGGAGAGAACTTCCCTATTAGATCCAAACCCCGAGTTGAGAAGGGCCATGATGTCATTATGGGTTGTAAATCTTGTGCAGGAATATGTATCTCGTGTGAAGACTATTAGCACTTATGACACTTGCATACATACTTTACATCACCATGTTCTAGAGTGGGACATAAGTATCCCATGAGATGAATTTTATGAGCGGTCGCATGATCTCTAAAGTGGTCACCACAGACTCCACTGTGGGCTTGAAAGAGTATTTTCTTTTAATCTTCATCATCAACGCATCTTAAAAACATACCATTAAAGGCTCTGCAATAGAGCACTTATTATACAATTACATACTTAGTGGCTATGACATGTAGCCATCGTATTTGTTGTGAGGTTTCTCCCTCATGATATAGCTAGTCCATAATGTGATTGACAATATTAGTGTACCATGGACACAAAGCAATGGGAGGATTTATTTCTCTATCGAACACACAATCATCTAGAAAATCTAGATACACTAGTTCCTCACAATCTATAGGATTGTCTGCTAACTAATCAGTGATAATTTTTCACTTCATAAAATTTTGATTAACAAAGGTGAGTTTGAACTCACCCATCAGTGTAATGAAATGACCAACCTTCTTGGATAAGGCATACTGAGTTAATAAATTTTACAATTTTTTAGATTTAACCATCACTCACGTCTCCTAGTTAAGCATGTAGTGCCTTAACCTGTTCATTGTGAAAACTATAGCCAAACACTCCTTCTCTGCATGTGTGTATCACATTTCTTAATCAATAATGGTATGAATAATGAAATAAATGTCCCATTGATGACCATCGTCATCCTCTTGTGTCAACATACATGGAATCGAGACGTCAGTATCTTGAGAGTATAAAATCAAAGGGTGACCAATTTTTTATGGCATGAGCATTGACAGAGACATAAGAAAGCACTTTAATAGTTGAAATGATTCATGACACTCAGTTTTCCATGTTTTAGAACAATCCTTCTTAATTAAACTATTGATGAGGTAGATAACATATATTAAATTGGGGATAAACCTATAAATTTCCCCAAGTTTACCTAGGAAATACCTTATACTTGACTCATCTATTGGCGAGGACATTTCCAAAACTCCCTAAACCTTTTCTGGATCAACATCAATGCCTTGGGATGAAATAATGTATCCTATAAAATTGACTCCCATTACTCTAAACACAAATTTCTCAGGATTTATCGTTACTCCATACTCGATTAGGTGGGAGAGAATGAAATGAAAAACTTCGGGGTGATCACTACTTTTCTTTGCTTTTGTTAGTAGGTCAACAACATATGAATCCATGATATTATAAATAAGATCATGAAAAACGTATGTCATTTCCCACTGGTATGTGGCTCCAACATTATCTAGGCTGAAAGGTATGACTGCATAAAAGAAGGTTCCCCAAGGAGTTGTGAAGGTAGTTTTAATTTGATCTTCCTCAAAAATCCTTATCTGGTTATAACTAGAAAATCCATCCATAAGATAAAACAACTCATATCCAATCATTTTGTCAATGATGACATCAATTAAATGCAATGAAAAATCATCCTTGGGATAACCCTTATTAATGTCCCTAAAATTTATACAGATACATATCTTCCCATTCTTTTTGAGAATTGGGACAATGTTCAAAACCCACATGGAATAGTCAACCAGATTCATAAACCTAACTTGTAGACATTTAATTACCTCCTCTTTAACCATTAAAGCCACTTTCAGCTTCATGGGACTCAATTTTTTATTCACGGATTTAGCATTAGGCTTCGTAACAAGATTGTGCACTACAACGTTAGGAGTGATACCCTTCATTTCCTTGTAGCTAAAGGAACATTATTTTGAATGATTTTTAAACACCTTAGTGTGCACTTATACTTCTTTTGGAGACAATGAAGAACCAATTTTTAGGATTTTGGGTTCCTCCTTTGTCCCTATCTATTTTTCTATTGTTCCTTTGATCAAAGAGGCATTACCCTCTTCAAAATCAGATGGGGCTGGATGTAATTATAGATATTATTCCTTAACTTCGTAGATTTCAAAACATTCTGATGAGGAAGATTTCATTGTGAAATATCCAAAGTAGGAGGAAGGGTGAAGTATCAGGGAAAATCCCCTAATATGGTGTGCATGATGGAGATTGGTGTAAGCATTGAGGTATCCTAGGATTGGCTCGTTATTTTCTGCTAAATTCAAATTGATTGGGTGATTCTTAGCCTCAACATATGCTAAGATTACATTGGTTGGCATCCTTATAACCAAAGGTTTGGCTCATAATAAAATGGTGAACTCGGTTTCTCTTAAGCCCTCACTTGGACTAAAAAAGAAGAGGAAGTGTGCATAGAATCAGAAAAAATATTTTTCTCTTATGGAATATCCTCTTTGAAGATAAAGTCGAAACCTTTGCAAAGCTTAAGAATGATAGACTTATATAGTTATAGGTGCTCTGCTCTAGTCTGATAGACTTCTAAGACTTAATTAGAAATGAGTTGTGAGTCGCCCAAGACTCTAACATTGTTCACACCCATCCTCTTGTCCACAATAGGACCAAGAAGTAGAGATTCATATTCAGCTCTGTTGTTCATGTACTTAAAGTTTATCTTGAAGGAAAAATTGATGAACCTCCCTTTAAGGGAAGTGAGAATCACCCTTGCCCCGACGCCAAAGTGACACTTTGCACTATTGTAGTTGAGAGTCCAACAGTCTTCAGGGAAGGTATAAGTTTGATCATTATACTAATCTTCTTCCTTAACTTATGATACCTCAACCATATAAACCTCGCCAAAAAAACTGATGGAAGAGTGGAAATTCCAAGAGTATGACCTATGTCCAAGGAATCAAATTGGAGAACAATAGGAAAATCATTCTCTAATAGCTCAAAAATTTCAGCTACAATTTTTATTGACATAGTTTTGACTATAGAGAATTTGTTTTCACTTTTATCAACCCCTTCGATTGACTTAGGGGCTTTCAACTTAGTCGTAATAATAATCTTAGATACAAGTGTTGATCCACGTGGTTTTTTTAACTGATTTTCTGAGATATTGAACTTAGTATGAACCTCGAGTTTCTTCTTTAGATTGGAAAAATGGATATTGAATGGCTTTGGGTCACCCTAAGCAACAAATAATTTCCCTAGATATAAAAATATGACTTCTTGGAATAAAAAAAAAGGAATTTCTTTCATTCTCTGAATCCAAGGTCGATCAAGGAACATATTAAATTTAGTTTCCCAATCTATAATATAGAATTAATTCAAAAAGGTCTTGGGACCTAGGGTGACTAGAAGCACTATGGTTCTGATAGAGGTTGCTTTGAAACTATCACATTCTCTCAATGTGTTTCGGGTAGAAGAACATTTTGTTTTTCCATAGCCTAAATTTTGAAGAAATGAGAAATAGACTATATTAATAGTATCCTTGTCATCTATCATTGCACACTTAACGTAATTACTACAAATTCTAACTTGTAGATATAATATAGGATTTCCCCTTTGTGTGAACTTAACATCAGTAGACATCTTGCTAATATCAAACACAAATCCAACATCTCTCTCAGGCTTCCCTGGGGGATAGACATCGAATTATATGTGATTTATTTTGGCCTCTAGAGGAGGGGTGACATGGATTAGATGGCCAAGAACTAACACTTATAATAAAGTAGATTGATGCGCAGGTGAATTCTTTAACAAATCCATGATGGAAATGTGGAAAAAGGTCTTAGTCAAATATGTGATCAAATCATAGGCTCGTATTGGATTAGGAACTATTTGAGTGTCACATGACATTGAGGGGCAAATGGAAGCTGTTATGTAGAATAATCATGAGTGTGAGTATATGTGTTAACTTATAGTTCAATTTCTAACTCAACTAGTCCTACAATATTAGGTTGATGTCGAATTTCCAAAGGAGGAGCTACTCGAGGATATCTAGACGGAGAGGCCTCATGGTCATTGTTTCCTGTTTCCTATGGAATTCCCCTTTTTAGTGCCATGAGGATTAAGCTTCCCATTTTCAAGACTTATTAGGAAGGTGGATTTTTATATCTCAAAAGTAGCATTCTATGGAGCAACAAGCCCCATGTGTATATTTTGTGCAAGTTCCATTGTATTAGCCAAAAACATCTCAATGAAGAGCTATCTCTGGTCTTTCAGAAAATGTTGTATGAACTTGTTGCTATCATGACACACCTAAAAATCATATCCTATAACCATATAGAAACCACACCATATAAATTAGGATCATATTCACGAGGTCTTTGGTTATGGTTTTGCTGCAGCCCATAGTTTTTGTTGTTGTTTTGTTTTTGGTTGTTATACTTAATATTTGGAGGCCTCTAGCCTTAGTTTTAATACTGGTTGGGAAATTGGTTCAGATATTGGCTTGGGTATTGAACTAGGACTTGGGCTTGAACCTATTGAGGAGGAAGACGAGGGTGACTAAATTCAACCACATTAATAAAAGGAATGAATTTTTTACTCCTTTGATTGTTAGTATTTGCATTGTTATTTCCCTTATTTTCTTTTCTTCTGTTAACAATGTTTGGCTTTCTAGATTGTTCAGTTACACCATCCTTCATAGCACTACGGTTCTTGTTGAGTACTTTTGGTCCTTGATTTTTGTTGTTCAAATTGCTTGGGTATTTTGAATTACCTTGCGAGGGAGTGACTAGTTTCCCATTTAAGCCATACGTCTTCAGGCCACTGTCAATAACCAGTACAACAAAAAAGTTGGGTAAGTTGTATCTCCCTAACTCTATCTACCAATGTTGAAATCACATCATGTGATGAAGTTGGATTTTTATTAGGCATGTGTTGAGTATTTTTGGGTTGTGAAGGTGTATGCCATCCTACTGTGAATTGATCCTTGGTATACCACCCCTATTTAGGTGTATTTTATGTTGTAGGAAGAGGGGTGTTAATGTTGTTCTAAATAAAAAAATTAGTATACCCTTGCATCCTATTTAAGGAATGATTTATAATGTTAATACGTTTGCTGCTATGGGAGAGGCATGATATGATCTCATCATTTGGTGAAAGGTAGGAAGAAAAGGGATATGACCCTTATTCTCTCGTGAACTTCATATTGTTGGAATTGGAGAATTCCAATTGTGGGCTATAATTAAACTAACCATTCTCCTTAATCCTGATTGATGAATTGGTATTTAAACCTTGAGGAGGAGGAGTGTGAGGCGAAGGTAAATTTGGTGAGTAGTTATCAACCCACTTTGATAGTGAGGGTGACTGTTCCATACCTATATGGTAATAATAATCTTCAAGACCCAAACTGGGCCTACTATATTCCTGACCTGACATATTTGGGGGGTGTGTAAACACCCATAGAATAATGAGAGAGGATAAGGATGGATGAAATAAAAGAAATAAAAGAGGAAATGAAAAGGAACTAGTCCTTCACACCGGGATCATCAATTTTGTATGTCTAAGAATCAACATTTGACTGTAGGATGCACTTGACCTCCCAAGGTCATGTCGGGAAAGCTAATATGAGATGGAATATGGTTATGAGATGGAAAAATAGGATGAATAGGTGGAATACATGAAAATAAGTGAAAATTAATAAGAGGTAGATCAAGGAAAACTAATGTCTTCTATGGGTACAATTGGTATTTGCTTGTTTAAGGAAATGAAAGCCTATCCTACTTGCTCGGGTGGGATGGAATGGTTGAGGAGAATGGATGCATGGAGGTTTTGGTCATTTGAATATCACTAAGTATAAATTTAATGGTTTTTGGAATATGTGGGCATTGTTCCACGTCTATTGCGTAAAAGTTTCTAGAAAAGGTCATGGAAGTGTGAAAAGATATGTGTGGGAAGGAAAAATCTATAAATGGCAGAATCTAGTCTCAACTAGGCTAATTATGCTAGAACTCATTGGCATAATCTGCTTTATTGTTCAATGTTATCAATTGTGAATTGATACTGGGAGTAATTGGTGTGGTTTGGAATATGAATTTCCTAATACCCTGATCAATGTATGTAAGTTTTGTTGTAATGTTGGGTTGTTGCACTCTTGGATCAAACACTCTTCGCCTGGGTTTTCTAGGGCCTTGGAAGGTCATGTGGATATGAGAACAATTAGTTTAAGGAAATAAAAATAATAATCCACAAGAATTAAGGCCAATGTTTGGGTAACCTAAGCCAACTAAGAATACATAAAGAGTTGTGTTGATTCCCGTCTAATTAAATCTACATTCTTAAATTAGAAAATAAATGCAAGAAGATTTAAATTAAATCAGATTGATTACTCTCCTTGGATATAATTAAATTTTCACACAACTAATTAATTCAACAAAAGGAAACTATTTAATTGAAGTAACAAAGTAAATCTAATCTACTTGTTTTTGTATTTTCAATGATTTTTAACAGAAAGGAAATAATACAAATAAAAGAAACTAACTAAATTAGTCTAATGTTTTTGGGGGGTTTTGTGTTTTCTGGAACTAAATAAAATAAATCTACATATACAATACAAATCCTTCTAATAAAATGACCATTTCTTCTACTCTAAAAAATATAAACTAAACAATGAAATAGTCGGATGTTGCATTCCCCTATTATACAATGAATTTAATTTAATCTAGTTAAAATGAAGGTTTTCCTAATTTTTAATTGTGGATATTACTTCCTCTGGTTCTACCTTAGAATCACGGGAAGGTTGAAAAGCTTTTCAAAAGATTTTTCTTTCTCTGAAGCTTCCCTGGTAAAACTATTGCATCTATAGAAGCTTTTTAAATGTAAAGAAATGAAAACTGCCACATAGACATAGAAGCTTCTTCAAACTAACTTCCCATGAAAATCCATAAGGATAGGCAGGGAGGCAAATTTCAACAGAATCTTTTCTCATGTGCTAATAAAATATAATAATGAATGCAATCAAAACTATAGTTAAATTGATTATTAATAATTAACAAACTCCATGCACAGGAACTTCCTCTGAATTCCTCCTAGGAAAATCCATAGGAATGAGATAAGAAAAATTCCTTAATGGAATATTCTTACAGGAAAATAAAATTATGGTAATTCTACTCCCTTAATTTTTTTTTATTCTAACAGACTATGAATTAAATTATATCTAAATAAATAAAGCTTCTAGGAATGTAATAAGATTTCTAACCTGGAAATGTAATGCAAAGACAATTCAAATGTTGGGTATTCTTTGTGATCCCCTAGGATTATTTTGTAAGGTGATATCCAAACATGTCCAAGGAACTATGTGGTAGTGTGCAGAAGAAATGAAGGAGTGTTGGAACTAGCTAGTTTGTAGGTAGTCTAGTATCAATGCAAGCAAGAGAATAACAAGGCAAATGAACTGTGTTTTCTTGTGTACTTATTGGCAGGTTTTTGATAAGATAACAATTCATTTCCAAATCAAAAGACTCCAACCAATGATTCGGGAAAAAGCTTGGTTTTAATAGAAAATCATTAGAGAAGTGGTCAAACCCACTTGAAAGCCAATAATTTCCACCTCACTCATGGGAGTAACAGTTAATTTACTAATAATAGTAAGTAGGGAAAAAAAATTTACACACATCTAACAAGCTCAAGATGATCTAATTTAGTCAAGAAACCTGTGAGAAAAATGAATTTTAAGAAGGCAACACGCATCCAGAACATGCTGGAAAGTCTTGAATCAATGCACATAGAACCATCGGTATGCACATATCGGCAGTTATGCGACCGCCAAGGTGGTTGCATAACTTCCAACGTGGTTCCATAGCTTAAGGCTAAAGAGCTAAGGAAAAGTCTACAAAACAAATAAGCAAAGAGGGAACAACTGGAAAAAGGATAAGAAAGGAAGAATAATCTATAAGAACATGTTGCAAGAGAGAAATTGGATTTGGATATCATTGGAATTGATTTTTATCATCATTGGGGATTTGAACTATTCCAAAAATGTTGCACCGTGTAAATTTGGGTGCATACAATTTCTTGATGAAACGATGGAGGAGGAGGTGTTTGATAAGCTGTAGCATAGGTGTTAGCTAAAACATATGGGGATCCTTAGAATGATGTGAATTATCTACAGAAATGACATATGTTTGGTTGTGGGGATTTTGAGTACATATTAATGTAAGGAGGAGTAGCACTGGAGAATGAATTCACATGCATTGTGTTATGGAAAATCACATTGTTGGGAATGGTATATAAAAACATGTTTATAACTAATCATTACATAGGTTAATTTTAAGATGGGTGAGAGGTCATCCCAATTGTGCCAAACCCCATAAAAAGGTCAACCGAGTTTGAATTGATTGGATAACCTTGCTATGATGGTTATTGCATTGGGTGGGTATCGTAAGAGGGGTATGACCTTCATTGTTGACATGATGATTGGTTTTTTTCTTAGTCATATGGTTTGTTGCGAGGTTTAGGAATTCTCCAATTCTCTAATACTTCTTACTAATGTAGAAATAACATCATTTGGTAATGATTGAGGCCCTTGTTTGGGCACATGTTGTATGTGGATCTCCAAAGGATATGGATGGTATCTCCTTATGGAATTTTCATTTTTCACTTCTCCTTTTAGAGGCATATTTCTGATTTTATTAAGATAGAAGGAATATTGTTTTGTAGAAAGGTATCGGTATATGCTTATAACCTGTTTAAGGATTTGTCTATAGCTTTAAGACGGTCACCACTTTGGCCAAATTGTGTATAAATATCCTCATTAAGATGTAAATTGGATGGGGTAGAATCATACTGCATGTGAATTTATGGCCTTGTCAAGACTTGTGGGTATAACCCTTGTTCTCTAGTAAATGTCATGTTATTCAAGCTAGAATACTCTAATTGTGGGCCCTGATAGGTTAATGAATGGTAAATCTCTTTAATTATCAAAAAAGAGGGAAGGTTCAATGTTTAAATATAATGGATATGTAGTGAAGTGGATATTTCAAAGTATTTGTTAGCTTGCCTTGAAAAATAGGGTGACTATTAAGTAATCATATGAGTGTAAAGCGTGGAGGCCTAAATTAGGCATGCTATAATCTTAACCCAACATATTCATGGGTTATATAAAAACCCAAATAATAATGGAGAAGGAGAAGGTGGAAAAATAGAAGAAAAAATAAAAAAGAAATGAAAAGAAATTAATCCTTCACATCGAGTTCACCAGAATTTGTACACAAGAAAAATGACATGGGATTCCCTGCATACTCGACTTCATGAGGTTGTGTTGAGACAATTGAAATATGGAAGACGAGATGGGAATGGAATGGGTATAAGTAACATATGTGGAGTAAATGGGGGATGATTATAAATGGAGGTTTCGAGGTCAAGCTAATTACGATCGATAAACTTAAAATTCAGAAACTTTCTCATAAAGGGCGATGAAAGATCCTCTAATCTCCTTAGGCATGATATTATGATCAAATATGATTGTTGTATGTAAATCATGATATATATTCACCATAATGCATATAATTTGACTTGGATTTCAGACTTATGGTAATTTCCAATTCCTCTCCAAGTATTCCTATCCGAAGAGGGTCATGCGAGAAGGAGATTAAAGGATGCGAAGAGAAAACTAAGGGTTCATGTGTCTGGATTAATTTACTTCGTTTTCTTGGTCATCCCAATTTTTTAGCTACAATCAATTTTTCATTTATGTTATCTATTTGGCTAATGATCTAAGGGGGAAAGGAGTAAATCAAAAAACTAATGCTCTCAAACCCAAATATATGTCTCCATGATATTGGTTTATGCGTGGTGGGTGGATAATTGGATCAAATATCCTCATACAAGGGGTGTCTAGACTAGGAATGCTCATGTGAAAGCACAAACTCATGAGTAAGGGAAATAAAGCTGGGAAACTAGTCAAAAGTAGGTCAAGGACTATGAACTAGTAGTTTAAGCCTCTAATAACTAAGTTTGTTGTTTTTTTATAATTTTTTCATCTACTCTAAACTCCAATTTTAAATAAATAATGTAAAAGGAATCTAAATAAAATAAAATAAAATTTTTGCCTTTTAATTAATTAGATCAACTTTGCCACTATTAAATAAAATGAGAACATCTACTTATCCTAATTTTTTTTAATGGTTTGACTAAGCTTTTCATGAAATAAATAATTAAATTCCTAATGCTTTTGTGTTTTCAAGAATAGTTAAAAGAAATTAAATATACTTCTACAAACATAGGGAATTAAAAATAAAATATATGATTGCTTCTAATAATAATTAAAATAAATCTACGGTTACTTATGAAATTTAAAATAAATATAAAACATGGATTAATCAGGTGTATTATTTCCTATGTTGCAATTTTATGTGTAAATACTATTATAACAGGAATGTTACTTGAAGGATATTATCTATTAAAAACATAACTTATTCTAACTATCTTATACCTCAAGTTATATGGAAATAGATAGATTATTAGAAGAATTTTTTTCTTTGTTTGTTGTCATGTAAAAGGTCTAGCATGAAAACTTGAAAAATAATTTCATGAAAACCTAAGCCCACATTTTAAAATCCCTCTCCTGGTATATGTAAACCTATCCTTAGGCCAACTCAGTTACTGTGTTACCCTCATAATGGCCAGGAGGAATGTGTTAATGTGATTTTCAAGTGTGTTTAATGTGCAAGGAGGTGATTCATGGATTCATTCAAAATCATTCAGAAGGAATTTCTCTAGGAGGCTTAAAAAGACCTATTTTAAGACTTTTTCACACTAGTGGGCACCCCTCAGAATATAAATATTGAGGCACAAACCACCTGGGAGTTGTGCATAGGAGATAAATAATGGACTAAAGTGATGTAAAAATATTTAGGGAATATTTGGAGGTTTAGGGATAGATTGTGCAAAAGCAGGTTTTCCAAGTGTAAAGAGTGAAGGTTCAAAATATGAACATGAACTTCTCTAAAGGATTCTAGGAGATCCATAGGGAGATTGAAGGGGAAAAAATATGAATTGGAAATATAACAGAACTATCTACATGGTATGATCATAAAAGTTTTCGCAAGACCTAGTTGTTTCTCAAGGCAACTTAATCTTTGTAGGCACGCCCTATTATCATGATGTAAAAAAGAGCCATATTTTGGTGATGGAAGCATAAAAAACGTTTTAAAACCTATTCCATTGATCTTTAAATGGTATTATAAGTCCAATTCATATAAAATTTCATATAAAAATACCATATGGAGCTCCACGAATTATATCTTCAAATCCTCTCTAGTGCAAGGTGTACTTCTCATACTTAGCAAGATTTTGAAGTGCCACATGTCAACGTCTAGCTTCATAGAGAAATTTTTTTTCCCTCTTGTACCCTTCCTAAGGGGATAGAGGGGAAAAATAATTCTCCCAATCTCATCCCTCCTCTCTGGTCCCCCAAGTGACCTTCCTCAGCCTGATGGAGTGCTTAACCGGATAAGCTCATTTCCCCAAGCTTGCACCAGATCATGCCAGGTGGCACAATATTTCTCAAAGTGATTTTTTTGTCCTTGTTGTCCATTTTCAAAGGGGAAAGAGGTCACACAAAAGTTATCCCATTATTATCCCCTTCTGAGGTTCTCCATATGACCATTTATAGCCCCCAGGTTTCAAGGCAGGCTTTTTCAATATCCCTCTCCTCACACCACATGATGAAAATTGGAAAAATATTTCTCAAAGTGTATTTTTGTGTCCCTTTTGTAAATTTTTCTTAGACAATAGAATGGAAAAAAAAATCTCCCATGATCAATCCATCAAACCCCATTTTGTTTCCATTAATTCAAGGTCAAAACTGCAGTTAGCTAGGAAGACAAAAAAGCAAAGTAAACTCACTTGTAACTTAAATAATTTGCACATTTCACTCATCCTCCATTTATGTACCTAAAAAACCTTTAAAAAAATTATAAAAAAAATATCCATGCTTCCCAACACGTTCCAAACCAGCCATGACTACAAAAACAAAGCTTTTCTCATAACTTGCTAGCCAGAAAATTGATTGCACAAAGGTTTTAAATAATTACTCTTCACCAAGGAAACCTTGTGATAACTGAAGCTTCAAACCTCCATTAATGGATTCCATCACACAAAAAAATACCTGAAATCCTTTGTCCCAAAATTTTCCTTTTGTATTTTCAAGAGTTATAGTAGAAAAAACACAATGAAAATTAGAGCATGGGATCTTGGTGCAGAGCCGAATCCAACAATGGATTAATTATTACATATCGACACCACTTTAACCAGTTATTAAAAATAGCATATTATCTATATAATCACATAATAAAAAAAGTAATTCCCTTAAAATTTCAAGCTTATATCTCTCAAAACATCTAGAAACAATGAGAAACAACAAACAAGGCAAAACATGCATTTTCCCCAAAATAACAGGTTCTAAAAACATAACTTGATAAAAATAGAAAACTTCTTTAAATGGTAAAGAATTTTCAATTGAAGTAATATAAGTGTGCTAGGATCTTAAAAGGAAAAACATTTAGTAAAAAGGAAAAAATTCCCAGAATAGTAGCTCCTGGTCCTACGTGGCAAAAATAGAAAATTTCACTTTTCAATGCAGAAAGTTCTTTTCAGATTTTTTTTCACTCATCTTGCTTATTTTTTCCATCCTCATATGGTTTTAAGGTGGTTTCATATATCAAAAAAGGAAATAAACCCTCCACAAGAATCCTAAAGCATCATAATGATCACAATTGTGTGAAGGAGTAAGATAGAGCATATCAAGGCATAGTAGGTGAAAGTTAGTAATATTGTAAGGATAACAAAGAAGTTGAACATGATCAAGATATTCATTCAAATTCAATTCATCAAGAGGATGTCATTATAAGAATTATGAGAAGGATTCTCTGTGAGTAAGGAAAGAGGTCACCTTAAGAAATGTATACCCTATGAAGTTTTTCTAAACACTTGATCCATGCTCGATAAGGAGCTCACATCTTGTAAGTTAGTAGAGGTGGATTTTTAGGTGTTTTAGTATAGTGTAGAAAAGAACATGATACTCATTCTAAAGTTCCATCTGGGATTCTTGGTATTGTGAAAAGGTCACCTACATTTGTAAGAAATATGTGCGCAGGAGGTGTATGAGTTGATCTCATTCAACGAGTACTCTAGAGTCAAAAAAGGAAAAAGGTATTATCTTCATTCAATGAGAAATCATCTCTATTCCATTAAATTTTATCCACTTGGTAGTTTTAATAAACACATACCTCAAACCTTTTGATGTTTTCATTGACATCAACTCATTCCATCCCAGTCGGTGGCCACTTCTCATGAAATTCTCTCAAGGGTAGTCCTTCCACCCACCTGATGAAGGATCATCTTAGTAAGAGAAGGATAAAAACAAAGATGTTTGAGCACCATAGAATTTTCCCTCATGATCATTGGAATCATTTTTGAAATCCTAAAGATAAAGAGAGTGACCCTCACTCTCACTATGAGATAGATAAGGACTCATCATGAGTGATGCTTATAATCATCCCAGGCTCATATCTTGAGGTCTCAAAAAAATATTCCTAAACACTCATTAAGAAGTGTGAAGTGTCTATGCATCATGAAAAAGGAGAATATTGTGATCACCATGCCTCAAATGAGAAATTACTTCATCAACAATAGATCAGTCAATCCCTTCCCTTTTTCTATTACCTCTCTCTCTATATTCTAACTTTCACTTGAGAATGTACCTTTTCCTATTTTGTTTTATTTAATTAAGGGAAAATAAAATATTATTAAAATGTAAAAGTACTCTCTAAAATTATAAGAGAGGTAGTCAATTTGTCTCATCTAAAGGGAATTGAAAATACATAAGTGATGGGGCATGAAGATTCATGTGGGGTATATTAAGAGTTGATTTGTTACACTATAAATTGGAATGGCTTCTCCATTCTAAGAGAGCTGAAGTTTTATTTTTTGGCTATCAATTGTGGATTGTTGTATGTTTATAAGATTTTTATCACTACTACATAAGAAATAAGTGCTACATTTCTTGTATTAATTTTCTTATTTATCCTCTATTCTCCATCCACCTCCTAGCTTCACAAGAATAATGATCTTGAACAACCAAGGAAAGGATTTGTACTTTTGAGGAACAGATTAATGGAACTTTATGTCTATAATTTTTTGATCTCATTTTTGTTTACCTAAGTTAGATTCTTCTAATTTAATATATACTTACCCTGGTTATTGTATGTGAACTCTGCTAGTGCCTACTCATAACATTAACCTTTTATCTTTATTTCTCCTATCCCCCTTTATCTCCCTTCACTATAATTTTCCTCCCTTGTACTTCATACAATCAATTTTCCACAGGTTCAGTGGATTGTTCCTATGTGATCCCTATCCTATTGTCTACCCCACAAAATTAGGATATTTTACATTAAATATTAGGAACCTCCCCATACACAAGGATGGGATTATCCTCATGATGGATGGTGAAAAAACATAATTTGAAACATGAAAATTATTTCACATTTTTTTTTATAACCTTCCCTGAAAGAATTATTTTTTAAAACAAATGGAAGAAATAAAAATGGATACCTCTACTTCTCCCTCCAACCTATTTATTTTGTAGATCCAAAAGGATAAGATGGTAATAGGGAATTAAGGGAAAAATTATTTTTGAAAATGAGTACTCACATGCAAGATAAAGTGACAAGATATTCTCCTTTCTAATTAATAAGATGGCTACACTAAAACTTTAAATAATGTAATATAGCTCTAACCTAGTCTCTACAATGTTGTGACAACTTGTTCCAAAGGTTTGGTGCATTTAATATCTCATAAGCTTCAATCCCCTTCTAATGTATGAGTTCCAATTAAATTGGGAAGCTAAAATGGTTAATATCAATAAGAAAATAAAGAAACTAAGTGGATGAATTTATTTAAGGAAGATGATTAAAATGTGAGTAGCAAAGAAGAACAGAGTAGAGAACTGGCTATCTGTGTAATCCCTCTCCAAATATGGTAACATAAAACTTCTCAAAATTATAAAAATCCCAACTCATGATACAAATAAAAGTATCAATTTAATAAGATGTTGGAGAAGAATATGTCAATATCACATGTTGATCAAGAAATGGTGACTCGAATTGAGGAGAAGAAATCAACATACATTATTTAGTAAAAGAGGAAGATGAACTCAAGACCAATCTAACAAGCCTATAATTAGCTAATTTGACCCAGAAATGTGAGATAAAATCATGTCAAAATCAAAACACATGTTTTGGTTTCATGCTAGATGGTTTCGGGACCTCCCCTATTGACATAGGGGAGGTTATGTAACCATCGCTCTGTTAGCACTGTGCGGTTATGCAACCATCAAAGACAAATAAGGGAAAATGGGGATAAAATAAATTTTGCTAGAAAAATAAAGCCTATAGTTTAAAGTGAAATATTGAAATAAGACACAAAGGGAGTGGGAAGAAAATATGGAGGGATTTTGATCTCATATTTACATTAGAAGGATTTTTTTTCATCATCGAAGATGTGTCACATTTTCCATGTTGCATTGTGTAATTTTTGGGTGCATACATGAACTTCAAGGAGGATCCATTGGTAGGTTTTGTATTTAAATTGGGAAAAGGTAGATAGGATGAAAATGTAGAATTTGGTTAATGGGAAAAATTAAATAGTGGAACTTTTCCAAAGAGGTGCTAAAATAAAGGATTTGACAATTTTTAGGTGGTTTTGAGATCTTTTTGTATTAAGAGGTCATTAGGACAAATTTTTAAAGTTTTGAATGGTAAAAATGGCGCATAATTTTTTTTCAAAATTCCATTATCCATATTGGGTCATCACAGATCACAAAAGGACTGATGTCATCTATTTCCCCCTACATTGCTTATGAAATTTATAAAAAAGGTTAATGTAAATAGGTGAGATAGAATATTATAACATGGTTGATGTTGTTTATGTAACATGACCAATGTGGTAGAAAATATGTTGTTTTCCCTAAAGGGCCAATGTAGTTATGTTTCATGGATAATGATATAAAATGATAGGAATTTACTTAATTTATAATAATTTAATCATTCTATAATCTTTTTCCCTAATTGAGGTTAATGGGTGAATTTTTTGTTTATGTTTTACAAGTTAAAATATGGGTATAACTATGTAAGATGATGGATGCCTATTCAGTGCTTAATTTATTGAGGGGTTTCTAGATGGATATAGAGAATAGTTAGTTACGTTGGGATCCAGTGAAATCATGCAAATGTGTCATACCCCATTATGTGCAAACTTAATATAGACACTTATTAATAATTGGGATATTAAATCATACCTTTAGTTAAAGGGTTAGTGGATATATTTTAGAGGATGTGCATGTTATCTTGGACCTTTTGATCGATGGGGCATATGTGTTTTATAAAAATGAATACAAATTCAGAAAGAAGAGAGTTAGTCTAGTGGGTTATAGTAGAATATTAGTATTGGTCACGTTCCTTGAAAGTCTGACTAAGGATTGCATAGATATGTCATTATAGATATCTAGAAGGAAATCATAGAAATATTTTTGGCATAGATCTTGTGTCATGAATCAGATGTAGGATACCAATTATTTACCATAGTGGTGTGTCATGATGCATTGGAACAAATAAATTTATATAATTTGGAACAATTATATGGGTATCACTAACACAAAATTTGTATTAACTTTGGGCTAGGCATCAACTATGTGACCATTTATTTTACTCTCAACATGAATTAATGAGTGTTTCTTAATGTATAGTCCTATAGTGACCCCACTATATATCATAATAGATCCACCCAGAGTTCTACAATGGGAGAGAGTGTCAACTATTAGGTCTATGCAAGGATACCCTAGATTTTAGACAATAAAAAAGAAAATAAATTGTATAGAGTTCGTATGTGGGTACTAGAAATAGGTTGTTGTCATGGATAACCATAGTGATTTCAAAAGGTATTATATAGGTTACATGACTTTATATATAATGGGTTGAGTTTTGTTTTATAGAAAAAATTTAAAAGTAGTTTGGTTTTCCTCAAACCATGGTAGTACTATAAATATCATCATACCAATCATGACATGTAATGAGTTAAATATAATAGGTATACAATGGATAGATCTTGAGGTCACACCATTGAGACCATTGAGGTAACATTTGAAACCATAGAGACAAGGTTTTCGATGGATGAATAGATTGGACAAAGTGGTGGTGGTAGTCTATTTTGATGTGCATGATATAGACAATTAAGAGAAATAAGCCTAACATTGGCATAAGGACTAGAAGTTATAGAAACTAGGATGTGGTAATCTATCACCCACATGAGTCTAGATATAACATATTTTAGCAAGGAACCTAACTAGATTTGTGTGGATGGTGGAGAAAATTTATGATGATGATTTAAAGAGATATGGAATCAATTAGTTGCAGTGAAGCCTAAAGATGGCAAGGAATTCATCATGTTAGGTTGGAGAGTAGACATGATGATGGTAGAGGACTGACTAGGGTATCCAAGTATAGATGTTATGATTTTTTTAAGTTATTTCCTTTTCTATATTAGATATATATGCTAATAAAGAGATGATTAAATGTTAGATTATTTATGTTATAATATTTTTTAATGTGTAAATTTTGCATAGGATCCAATGATCAATTATCATGCACTCATATATCATGCACATCACAATATACTACACGGTTTTATGTGTATGAGAGACATAAATTTGATGTAGAATATAGTATTATTATCTACATGAGAGTATGTCATATCCTTTAGGCTCATTGAGAGTTGACACAAGAATTAGATAAGTAAGAAGCATCTATTGGAATTTTAGAGCATGTATACATGTGAACATTGGTGTAGATACTATAAGATGATCAAAGAGAACTATTAGTGTCGAAGGATAGGAGATAAGTGGAAAGTCATGCATATTATGATAAATAGAACACTATTTTAAGGTGATGGTTGCACTACATATATGAGTGTCTTGGGTGAAGGGTGATATATAAGGGGAATAATCTATAGCAAATTTCTTATCTCACTCTTTATGAGTAGGTAGCCAGACCTTGTCAGATCATAATATGTCACCTCATACTAGGAGGGGTGATGGGGACACATGAGAAACAAGGGAATATATATATATATATATATATATATGATGTATTATGTACTCATTTTTATATACATTATGTATATGTATATGTATATGATAAAATTCAATCTCATTACATGGCTCATGTGATTATATTATGTTGTGTTTTATGATTGTATGATTACTTTTGGTTTCATTTCTATATTTGCACAAATTTGATAACACCTATGGCTAAAATATAAAGTAAAATGGTAATGTAAGAGGTAAAATGAACATCTAATGAAAAGACAAAAATTAGTAAATCAAAATATATTCTAATCAGTAGCTAAAATGGTATCTAATAAAACCTAAGAAAGTAATCAAGGAAGTTGAAAAATAGGACAATGATTGTAAGATTCCTAATAAAATATATGAAAAAAATCAAATCAATTACAAGGTATGACAGTGATATAAATGCATCTAATAAAATATAAGAAAATAATCAAAGAAATTAAAAGATATGAAAGGATTGAAAGATGCCTATTAAAATATATGAAAGCAATCCAATAAATAAAAAAATGTGGTAAAATGTTATAAGGAAAATAATAAAATATAAGGAAACATTCAAATAAATTAAAATATATGAAATTAAGGTTGTAATAAATACCAAATGTAATCCAAGAAATGGGAAAAGGAAACATAAGATGTTATAAATAAGGAAGCATCGAAATGAATGGGATCAAAATATTTGTTTGCTATGTATTTTCTTAGAAGATAGAACACTACCATCTAATGTCATGAAATAAGGTGGTTAAATATGGTATGGATACAAATGATGTTTTCATGAGGAAGGCTATAATTCTTATAATAACACTCAAAAATCTATGACAATAACAAATGATTCATAAAATAGGTAGTAGTTTGCACTAAAATGGTAGAATTTAAAAGGGTCATACATAAATGGTCAAATACCAAAAATATACATAAAGGGAAATGAAAAGAGTGAAAATGAAAAGGGTGATTTTTTTTCCATGATATCATTACAATTTTCTTATTAAGACACTCTAATCATAAGGATATGACTAAAGGTTTTTCTCATCTAGATGAGAAGGAACTTGAAGTAGGTGGGTTCACATTAGGATAATTAATGAAGTATAAATATATATCCCATGTCGACTATGATATGTTATGGTATTAAATTATGAATACTACCTTCCCATGATGTTTTTGACATTCCTTGGGACCTAAGTTAAGGAGCTATAGGCCTATTATGATGATTAGGTATTGACATGAAAATTTAGGGGCATGAGTGATAGATATATGACCTTCTACCCAAATATGAAAAAACTACCATGCCCCAAAGGACCTTAATCTTTATAATGAGTCAAAATATGGAGTTTCATCTTTTAATAAGATAGGGGATGTGTTGAATTATTATATCACATATTTTTTGTTTGTGATTGGGATTTTAATATAATAGTTACCCTTTTATGTTGATTTTTGATTGATTTTTCTTTGAAAATATGGATTTTATCATTTCTTTTGGATTTTATTATTCCTCCTTCATACATATTAAATAGAATAATCAAATGGTTATGATACATAACTAAAAATATAGATACTGCACCTGATCATTGTAAAGGAGAACCTCGAAACTATGATGTTCAGGTACATAAACCTACCATAAGGAAAGAGTGTGATATCATCTCCAACATAAGTGTGTCTCAAATGAGAGAAGTGAGATAATATAAGATACAATGATGGAAAAGTGATAAAATAATGGATGAAGATGAAAATTGATCATACTAAGATATAAGGGGTGGTTCATATGGGATGAAGGTTAAAATATACCAACTAAGTAGTGTAGGAATTGTAGATCATTAGAGATGGAAATATTTAATAATAAATTTATGATTGGTCATAAAAAACATATAATGTGGTAATATATAAGTGGAATATAATATAATAAGATGGAAAAAAACATACCAAAAGATAAAGAAAGAAATAAATGGAAAAATAAACCCAAAGATATTGTAAGGAAATTGTAAAACATACTTATAAATTAAATATAAAAGTGCCTCAAACAAGATAATAATGGCCTATAAACCTAGGGTGGATATGATATCACAACAAGTTTATGAAACAAGAAACTATAATTTAAATGGCTATTCAAAGCACATGGACCAAGTGGTGAGATCTAAAATATGCAAAATTTTGAAGGGGTGGCTAAATCGTTCATACTAACTAGTTTGTGCTAAAATAAAGGATGTAAAGGGGTAGTTAAAAAATTCATAATAACCATTTTGTACTAAAATATAGGATGTAAAGGGGATCTTGAAACATTAAAACTAACTCACTTATGATAAAAAAAATAGAGGATGTAAAGACATAGCCCAAAAATTTAGATTAAACACCCTGAGGATGTAACATATGATTGTCAGTAGTATATAATTAAAAGAAAAAGATATTATAAGGACAAGTAAAAGCGGTCATAGAGGGGGTGTAATGAAAATATTGTCACCATTAATAACCTTATGAAACTCTTGTTATATATCATAATGTGTATTTTTATGGTGTATTTAATGTATTTGAGAACCCATGATATCTTTTGATGAATCTCATAACATGCAACCACTATAGACTCTTCCACCCACATGAAAATTCTTGATATGCTCTCCTAGTGAATTTTCATCATATAGGGAAGGGGGTAGAGATAAAGAGAGGGGGGATCTCAACTAAAGGAGGATAAAAGTGAGGAATTGGTACCTTATCTAGTCAAATGGGTGTTTTAAGAGGTATGAGGTACATAGGATGGAGGATTCACATAGCTAATAAAAGAAAAATCAAGTCCTCCACTCGATGTAGAGGAAAATGTAATTATTTTCTACATTTTTTATGTTATATTGTTTAACAATCAATAGATGAATGAGATAAAATACCATTATGGGAGTAAAAGTATTGAGGATAATGAGTTAGGATGATGTGATTAGTAATTTTAGTCCTCATAAATTTTAGGGTGTCATTATTCCCTTCATTTAATCAACTTCTTGTTGATGTCATATCAAACCAGGGGTGTGTCTAAAGATATATGCAACAAGAGTAATCTTATCGATCTAGTAGTTGACTGTAGTTATTTTTGTATTTTCTAGGGGATCTCTTCAATGTCTTAAGGAATTCTTGGTAAAACCTTATTTAAATCATACTATGAAAACTTGCTGAAAGTAAACACACTGAAAGCTTTGTTGAAAGGAAACACACTGTGCAGAATGGAAACAAACACACTTGCTGTTGGAAAATAAACACACTTGCTTCTGAAAGTAAACACACTTGCTTTTAGAAATAAACACACTCAATTTAGAATGCTTGAAAACAATTGCAAGAAATATAAGAATCTATCTAAACACCTGCAGGAACAAGTATACAACAGAGTTTAACTGGAAGAATTAAAACAATACAGAATTAACAGATCTAAGCTATTTGCTGAAGAAATATAAATACCAAATAAATGAATATCCTGGTCCTTGGGGGAGTGGGCCCTTGCTCCTCCTCAAATCAGGATTTAACAACTCAAAATTCTCTCAAATAGGAATGGCTATTTTATTGATAAAACATTCAGTATTACAAAACATACTGGATCTGAGTACTTAGTCTATATTTCTCTTCTCTGTTCTATTTTTATCTCATATCATATTCTATCTATTATATCTATCTACTACAGGTATGCTTTTATATACATTTTACAATCACAACTGTCTCAACAATTCTGATGAAATCAAATCATGCCCATAATAGATGTTGAGTCGGATTGTGGCTGATCAGATAGCTGTAAGATAACTATCCCTGGATTGCGTTCAGAAATCTTCTCATCCTTTCCTGATTGAAAGGGTCATAGATGTAAAATATTCAAATGTGGTTAGAATAGATAACTCCCATTGGTTTCGGAACTTTAGAGAAGTTCCAGAACCATAGGAAATTATTAAGGATCAAAACTATGAGAGTTCTGGAGTTATAACCAGGAATTCCAGAACTAAGTCCGAAAATTCTGGAACTAAATACTAGAGTTCCAGAAATAAGTCTGAAAGTTCTGTAACTAAATGATGACTGTGTGATGGAGTTCCAGAACTAGCTTGGAAGTTCCAGAACTAAGTTGTGTAGGAACAGATGCTACCAAAAACATACTGAATGCTACCTACTTCATTTCCTTGACTGATTAGACCTGCTTTATTACAAAACTAAATTTCAAACACACACTTTGTCAGGAATTCTAGAGCTTTTAACATTAGAATAACAATCAATCAAAATATATACAATTACATCCTAACTCATATCAGATCAACTAAAGTCACAAAATGCAATCAAACTTAATAAAAAGGAGAGTAAGATGAGATCATATATTATACATTAATTAGACATATTCTGGCCTCATCATTTCCCCCAAAATTACTTGTTTGTAAGTCCCTTTACAAACTTCATTCTTCAAAAGTGGGTTTATATGTTCTACATTCCATTTGATTGCTCAGATCAAATGGCTGAAACTAGATTTTCCAATGTTTAAACTTAGATGTACTGTACCCAGCTCATGCTTCTATTTTCCTCTCCCACTCTTCAAATTCAGTAGGATCTTGAGGTTCTCTATTTTGCCAAGGAGACATGGGGGTGAGAAGTAGAGGGGGCCTTGTTCACATTCCCATCCATATTTTCCCGTAGGTTTCATTGACCTATGGAATTATTGTGCATAATGCTTTTTCCCTTTCTAAACTCCAGATCAGATTTGTAGGGGATATTACTTCCCTTCTTCTCAAGGAAACAGTAAGGAGTTCCCACCTCTTTGAGCATCCTTCATAAATATCTTCAAAATTTTCCTCCTCATAGGAGGTGAAGGCATCAATACTCTTTTGCAGAATGGAAAGATAATGTGTCTTGAATCTCTCATCAAAGGCATGAGTTCTAAAATGTATGAGGAAGGCAGAAGGTTTACCATAGTGAGCTCTCATACAGAGACCTGTTGAGCTAGCTTTCAATAAAAATTCAGATTCCCTTTCCTTCCATGCAATTTGGTTTTGCAGAACAGAGACAAATGCATTGAGATGGCTCTCCCCCACATACAAATTGATCATAAATCTTGTGTTTTTCTCTAGCATAAAATTACAAAGATAAAATTCACACAGAAGATTTTTCTGTTCAGGACTGGATAGAGAGTAAGCTGCCATGAATTCAGATTCATCTTTTAGTTCATGTGGAAGTCCACATGCAATCCTTGATAGTTGTCAGTGAATGAACTACTCTTCTAAAAACACACTATATGCAGGAGAGGGCCTCCTACAGGCAATAAATTTTTCACTCATAATACAGACCATATGAATTTTTGCAAGACATTTATATTTATTTCCTTCCTCCTTATAAAATTTTCTTCCCATTCTTTTCTTTCCTTCTTCTCTTCTTCCATCTTGGTCTTCAATTCTTCATTTGATGTTTTGGCTTCTCTGAGTTCCCTGCAAGTTTCATTCCATAGCTGTTTGAGTGGAAAATAGGTTAACTCAGTCTATGTAGAGACTGTGGACACAACACTCTATTTTCTAGAAGTCTGAAATTCTTCCTCTTTTTCTATCAGTTGTTTCTTGGTTGCTGATAATTCCTCAGTCCTGGCTGCAAGCTGAGTTGTTAGCTCTCCAATGAGCATTTCCCTTTGTTCTAATTTGAGTTTGAGGAAATCCAATTCCTCATCCTTTTCTCTGATAATGAGCTCTGCTCTAGAAAAGAACAGAGTGTGTTTAACTTGATGTCTTTCTTCTTCCTCTGAAATTAATTGAGGAGTTGGGCATTCTTCCTCTATCAAAGGAAATTTTCCTTTTCTTCTCCAGGATGCCAACTCTTCTTCTTCATGTGGCAATGTTGATGGTTTAGCCAATTCTTGAAAATCTCTCTTCAAGTCTCTCCTCTCCTCTATCCATTTCAGCTTGACTTGGCTCAGGAGGAGTCATGGCCATGTTGCCCAAAATATCAGTAGCTTCCTTTTCCATCCTTTCCTACTCACTCCTTCCCTCTGGGGTTTCCCTTGACCTCTTATTAATTTTTATTCTCTCAGGAATTTCAACATGCCCAGCGGTGGATTTATTTTTAGAGCTTCTTCTTACTATTATTTCTTTCTCTTGCATGGGTGAGCTATCACCGTCAGAGACAGATATTGGCTCCCCTAAAGCTGCTGCAGAAGAAGGAATTTCCTTCAAAGGTACAAAAGGCTCTGCTATTTTGATCTTTCTCACAGACCTTCTTCTTTTTGGTATATTCTCTCTTTCCATTTCCCTCTTATTCTTCTACAGGGGCATCAATTTCTAGATTAGTTGAAGGAGAGAATGGGGCTGGAATTGTCCTTCTGATAATATTAGGGTTTTTCTTGAACTTGCCAAGAAACTTGTCCCAAATTTCTTCTCCATTTTTCTTTGATAGAAAATGGTGCTAGCATATTAAATGAATTAGACCGTGATGCCTGATTGTCCCAACACCCCAGGAATACCTTTGAGCCATGGTCTGGATAGAATAAAAAAGAAACCCTGGAAGGTTTATTATGTACTCAGGTTTTTTGGCTCCATACTTCAGATATATGAGCATTTTTAGGACTTCTTTTCCCACAGACCCAAATTGACCATCACAGGTTAAATATTTCACTATCCAAAATGCTACCCTATCAAAGGGTTTGGGAAAACTGGCCCTTCTGACCCCTTTTATGATTTTCTTTGTATTGTAGATGTACTGGGGTTCAGTTTCTCCTTCTTGTAGTAAGACTTCAACCAGTTATTTCAAAGTCCCTTTGGTAGGTTGTGGGACATGCACAATTGGCACTCTAGACATGTTACTTACAGTATTTACAGAAAAAGGAATAAAGATATTTCTCACCTTTGTCCTGGATTGCTCTAGGTTTATGATGAATTCTCTTACCAATTCGTCATTATGCCTTGAAAATTTCTTCAGGAACTCTAGCCATCCTGCATGCTCAAAGATGGATGCCACTTCTTCATCTGTGAGTAGCTAGGAATCATCCTCTGGTTCTGATTTCTTTTTAATCCCCATATCAGCTCAAGTTATGTCTCTTTTGATTTTGTGAAAATCGGTTACAGGCCCTCTTGCTTAGTTGCGGAACTGATCACTTTGGCTGCGAAACCTCTATTCTTAGCTACATAACCTCTGTACTTAGCTACAAAACCTTTTTTCTTAGCTACTGAATTCTCTATTCTTTGCTGCAGAACACAAAATTAATTTGATGATCCTCCCTTAAAATATCTCTGTAACTTATTTCACTTGATTTTACAATAATGATTACTAATGATAACCATGCCGCCACTTATTCCATCCAAATCATCTTCATGATTACACACTTGTAATCATAATGTATAAATAGATGACTCATCATACCTACTTTTAAATTAAGTCAAATCACACATGTAAACATTTAATTCAACCCTAAATAAGTTAAAAGATATAATTACCATCCTTGATGATGTAATCCTTTTGCTATGATGACTCATCATTCCTACAAGTGGAACAAAAGATGATTAGATGAGACAACTGTAATTCAAAAGAATTCCCTTTTATTTGAACTAGCCAAAAGAAGAGGTCACCCGCCATTTTCTGGTTTTCAATTGACCTTTGAGAGAATTTCTTTTTATTTTATTTTATTTTTTATTTTTTTGGGGGAAGAAAACACCATTTGCTAGTTTCCATCTTCTTCCCTTTATCCTGGATCTATCATTTGGTTATTTGATCATTTTGGAAGAATTGGATTCTTCCATATGATCAAATTCTTTGTCTGCTTCAATCTTCCTCAAGAATTCATCCTTAGTGGGAGGCTTCCTATAGAGTTTTAGCCTATGCCCATTGACCAAGAGTGTTCTTCTGCTACCATCAATGGGAAGTAACTGAATAGAACCATTGTCAAATATCTGCTCAATCTGATAGGGTCCCAACCATCTGGTTCTCAATTTTCCCTTAAATTGTTGGTACTTAGAATCTAACAGCAATGCCCAATCTCCTACTTTGAATTGTCTTTTCTTGATATGTGTGTCATGGCATTGCTTCCTTTACTCTTGAATTATCTCTGTTTGCTGAAGTGCTTCCATCCTTAATTCATCCAACTCATTGAGTTGAAGGATTCTTTCTTTTTGAGTTGTATTCAACTCAATTCCCACCTTCATTATTGTCCTCAATGTCTGAAGTTCAAACTCTATAGGTAATAAGGGATTTTTCCCATAGACTAATTTATATGGTGAAAACCCTATTGTATTTTTCCAAGTTGTATTATAAGCCCAAAAAGCTTCAGGTAGTCTCCTTACCCAATATTTTCTCCCAGCTTCAACTATTTTGGTAAGGATGTTCTCCAATTCTCTATTTGTTACTTCAGCTTGTCCATTTGATTATGGGTGGTAAGGATATGACTTCTTATGATTGATTTGGTAATACCTTATGAAATCTTGGATCATATTAGACATGAATTGTGGTGCCTAATCTGAAACTATGCTCCTCAGTGCTCCAAACTTTATCATAATTATGTTCCAAAGGAAATCAACAACTGCTTCTTCAGTGGCATTTGACAATGTCTGCACTTCTGCCCATTTTTTCACATAGTCATTACATACAAGAATATATTCCTTTCCTTGTGAAGGAGGATTAAAGGGACCAACAAAATCCAATCCCCATCTCTCAAATGGTTCAACCACAACTTGAGTTTGAAGAGGCATTTCATTGGTGAAAGATGGATGTCCCATCCTTTGACAAGGATCACATTGCTTGATATGTCTCTTCACATCCTTGTACATAGATGGAAAATAATAACCAATGCAAGTATCTTATGAGTTTTTCTTTTCACTGAATAGTGTCCTCCACTTGGTTCATCATGACACGCTCTGAGGATTTCAAAGATTTCATCCTCTCTTACACACCTACGCAAGACAAAATTAGGACCACATTTAAATAACATTTCATTTAACCATTTGAATTGTGCACTGATTTTAATTAACTTATTTATTTGTTTCTTAGTGAAAGGAGGAAAATTCCCTATTGTAAGATAATTTTCCATATTAGTAAACCATGGTGTACTTGCTGAGATTGCAAACAATTGTTCATATGAAAAGTTATCCTTGACTAGATCTTGCTCCCCTATGGTGGTTAGTCTTGACAAAAAATCAGCTACCACATTAGATTTACCTGGATTGTCTACAATGGTAATATAAAATTCTTACAAAAGTAATAACCATCTAATTATTCTTCCTCCAACAACTAGTTCGTTTATTAAATACGTAATTGTTGAATGATCTATGTGTACAAATATCTTGTAACATGTAATGTAATGTCTGAATTTATTGATTGCATAAATCACAACAAGAAATTATTTTTCAGTGGGATTAAGATTCTTGCTAAGATAATAAATGGCATACATCTTTCCTTCCTCATCTTTTTGTCCCAATACTACACCAATGGAATAATTTGAGGCATCTTTTTGGATATGAAATGGATTTTCCCAATTAGGTCCTCTCAATATTGGGGCACTGATTAATTTTTCTTTAATTTATTCAAAAGCATGCTGACACTTTTCATCCCAAAGAAATTCAAAGTCCTTAGTTAGAAAATTAAACATGGGGGCAACAATTTTATTGAAATATTTTATAAGCGCCTATAGTACCTAGTGTGCCCTAGAAATGATTTGATATCTATGGGGGTCTGATGAATAGGTAAATCTAAAATGATCCTAATTTTTTTTGATCCACCTGAATTCCTTTTTTTGAAATATGGTGTCCTGATACAATCCCCTCATCCACCATCAACAAACACTTTTCATCACTAAGAGACAGGTTGTATTGTTCACATCTTGTTAACACTCTGTCCAGATTTCTCAAAGCATCTTCAAATGTATCTCTGTGTACAGTGAATTCATCCATATATACCTCAACAAAATCATTTTTTAGATCAACCAAGATTGCAAGTACAACTCTCTGGAAATTTTCAGGTTCATTACATAAACCAAATGGTAACACCCTATAGGAAAATGTTCCCTATGGACATGTAAATGTAGTTTTGTCCTGATCTTCAGTAGCAACTCTGATATGATTTTACCCACTAAATCCATCTAAGAAAGAAAAGTATTGTTTACCTGAAAGGTTATCTAGGACTTGATCTATGAATGGTAAGGGAAAATAATATTTCATTATGGCTTTATTCAGTTCCCTATAATCAACACATATTCTCCATTTTCCATTCTTTTTGGGAACAATTACAAGAGGAGATACCCACTGACTATCTGAGATAGGGTAGATAAAACCTACTTGTAATAGTTTTTCAATTTCTTGTTTCACTATATCCCTTAAAGATGGGTTAATCCTTCTTTGAGGTTGCCTAACTGGTTTATTGTTTTTAGTATAGATGTGAGGAGTGCAAATACTTGGATAAATACCCTTCATGTCTTTATAATCCCAAGTAAAAGCTTTAGTATGATTTTTTAGAACATCAAACAATTTACCTTCTTCATCATCCTTTAAGTAGTTGTTAATGTTTAAATTTTTACCCTGTTGAATTTTAACATGTTTGGTTCCAATATGTGATGAACTGATTTGTGGGAAGGGTTTCATTAAAGTATTTAATGGACATGCATGTGGTAACAACATATGGTATGTAGCAACATCTCCAAAAGTTCCTTGAGACATAATACTGGAAAAAGGACAGTAATGAGAATTATGATACTTATCTCTTTGCAGGCCAAATTCTTCATCACTGCTACTTTCCAAAAATTCTTCACCACTTCTTGATGTACTTGAAACTAAAGCTACTGATTCATCCTCTCCCCACGAGAAATATCATTCCTTCGGAGAAAAATTATTTTTAATCAAAGAGAACTATTATTTTTTGGAACTAAGTTCGTAGGTTCTGGAACTAAGTGGTTTTGGAACTATAGCCGTAGGTTCCAGAACTAAGTTCGTAGGTTCCGAAACTATTTCTGATTTCTTCAAAGACATCTGATACTCATATAATGGTGGATTAATTATCTCTTCTACTTCTCTTACATGATCCTGTAATGTGATCATAGCCAAAGAAGACAAATTTTGCTTATTAGTTTTAAGAGAATCAACCCACAATTATTCATGATTTTCAGTAAAAGGTCATGCAGTAGGATATAAGGAAATTTGTTTAGAGTTCTTACCATTCAAGATTGTCATATCACCTAACCTGTAATCTATTAAAGCATCAACTGTAGCTAACTATGGTCTACCCAAAATAATGGGATAACCCAATGTTTTACCTTTTGGCTGTAGTATAATGAAGTCAACTAGATATTCCCATGACTCCACCATAACCGCCCCGTCTTCAATAATTCCTTATGTTTTTGCTACAGACTAGTTTTCCATCTGCAATATGGTATTAGTAGGTTGTATACCCATTAATGGTAATGTTTTCAAAGTATCCACTGTCATTACATTGATATCCGCTCCCAAATCTACCAAAACATTATGTACATCCTTATTTCCTATAGAGACAGAAATAACAGGACTTCTAGGATCTCCGTATTTGGGAAGTAAAAGTTTTCCTGCTAATAAATCAGCAAGTTTCCCATCTACTTTGATAGTCTTGGGGTACTATTTCTTCCTTCCAGGATTTTTCATACATAACATTTTGATTAATTTGTTCAATTCTAGAATGTCTTTAATTGCTTGTAATAATGGTATTTCAATATTCAATTTCCTTAGTTCATGTACCAATTCAGACTCCTTGATTTCTATAGCTTCTTTAAATCTCTCTGGAAATGGAGTCTCAGTAGTGTTGCTATTTGGCTCCTTTTCTTTTCTTTCTATATCCTCTTTTGGAACAATAGTACTAGGGATTTTATTTTTTCTGTCATTTCAGTGATTATAAGGGGTGGACTGTTAATGATTTTACCAGATCTAGTTTGAATATCCTTATAATCCATAGCATGTAAATCAACTGATTTTTTTTGTTCTGTTCCATAAATAGGAGTTGTTTGTTTGTTTCTTGGATTTTCTACTGGCTATGCTGGCATTTGCATTTGGAATACATTCTCAGTTCGTGAATTCTATGTAGGAGATTCCATGATGGCCTGTTGATTTTGATTTGGATATGTTCTTCCTTGAGAATAATTACTAGGGTTCCATCTAGGTTGTGACCAAGCATAAGGATTTCCTTGACCAGCCCATGGTTTTTGATGTCCCTGAGCATACCAAGCTTGATTTTCCCAATCTTGAGGGTTCCAAGTTGGTTAAGGTACCCAAGCTGGTTGTCCCCAATTTTTTGGTACTAACTGAGTAGCCCATGGAATTATCCAGGGATTAAGGACTGATCTTGGCATAAACTACCCTTGGTTAGGTTGTCTCTGAACAAAATTCAATTCTTCTATTGTAGATGAGGCACTGGTTTGTTTAAGCTAATTCTTAATAACTGGAAGTAAAGAAAAAACATCAGTATCATGTTCTTTAGATTCATAGATAAGACACATTTCTGTTTTATCCAAAGGACGGTCTCTTATTGCATGCTTCTTCCTACATCTAGGACAATACATAGCCAATGGTTAAGTTTTAGAATTTTCTTTAGCTTGTAATCCATCCATAGTAGAGGTTAATTGTACTAAAATTTCTATCTTAAAGCTTGCTAACTCATCCATTAGTTTGTTCATATCTGGATTCAGAATTTTCACTAATTTTTCTTTTATAGGTCCACCTCGTATTCTAGAATAGCTTCTACAAATCTCCTTAATTCCATTCATTCTTAACTAATCAATGTCTCCACCTCCTATCAAGTTAAGGGCTTCCCTAGATTTGTCATCCAAGACTTTAAGAAAAATGGTTTTACTTAACTCCTCTTGAAGCACAAATCCACATCTTTTGCTAACAAAGAGGAATCTGTCTAAATAGTATTTTATGTTTTCATCTTCCTCCTACTTGATTTTAAATAATTCTTCCTTCCTATTTCTCCCTCTACAATAATCTTGGTATTTATCTAAGAAGGCAGTCTCCATTTTTTCCCAAGTGCTAATAGATTTGGATGGTAATCCCATGAACCACCTCATTGCTGCATCCTTCATAGTGGATGGAAACAACTTGAGTTTTTGATTATCTGTTTTGTAATCATAGGTCTAACATAGTACCTTGAAATCAAACAAAAATTGGTCAAGATCTTCATATGACATCCCTCTAAATGTGGGTAAATGTGCAGGTGAGATATTTTTCATTGATATATCATCATCTCCTAATTGGATTGGATAAGTAAAGGTCCTATTAGGTAATCTCTCATCTTCTCGTGCCATTTTAAAAATATTTTTTGAATTTTCCTCCTAATTAATGTGGTAAGCGGTATGCCTTGGGGAAGGTGAAAAATCAGGAGTAGGAGGATGAATACTCAATTTAGAATCAAAACTCACCCTAAATGGATCTTGAGTAATAAGCCTTCTCCTAGAAGTTCCACTTCCTTCAGGTGACTGGTCTAAGAATTCCAAAGGTGGCAATTTTGTTTCTTGTCTGACAGAAGATGATGGTGTCTCCAATTCTTGATCAATTTCCTTACTTTTACTAGAGGATGTTATGAATTCTTGTGAAGATGTTTTTGGGAGGAATCTACCCTGTGAGTCTCTTGGTCTACTCATATATTTTATGATATAGTAGGGAAGATCCTTCAACTACTAGATGTATGATTTGTTGCTCTTGCTAACACTTAATTATAAAGTTATAACTAGTGTCCCCGGAAATGGAACCAAAAATGATGGGTGTCGTTATTCCCTTCATTTAATCAACTTCTTGTTGATGTCATATCAAGCCAGGAGTGTGTCTAAAGCTATATGCAATAAGAGTAATCTTATCAATCTAGTAGTTGAATGTAGTTATTTTTTTATTTTCTAGGGGATCTCTTCAATGTCTTAAGGACTTATTGGTAAAAACTTCTTTAAATCATACTATGAAAACTTGCTGAAAGTAATAACACTGAAAGCTTTGTTGAAAGGAACCACACTGTGCAGAATGGAAACAAACACACTTGTTGTTGGAAAATAAACACACTTGTTTTTGAAAGTAAACACACTTGCTTTTGGAAATAAACACACTCAATTTAGAATACTTGAAAATAATTGCAAGAAATATAAGAATCTATCTAAACACCTATAGGAACAAGTATACAACAGAGTTTAACTGGAAGAATTGAAACAATACAGAATTAATAGATCTAAGATATTTGCTGAAGAAATATAAATACCAAATAAACAAATATCCCGGTCCTTGGTGGAGTGGGCCCTTACTCCTCGAATCAAGATTTAACAACTCATAATTATCTCAAATAGGAATGGCTATTTTATCGATAAACCATTTAGTATTACAAAACATATTGGATATGAGTACTTTGTCTATATTTCTCTTCTTTGTTATATTTTTATCTCATATCATATTCTATCTATTATATCTATCTACTGCAGATCTGATTTTATATACATTTTATAATCACATTTGTCTCAACGATTCTGATGAAATTGAATCATGCCTAGAATAGATGTTGAGTTAGATTATGGCTGATCAGATAGCTGTAAGATAACTATCCTTGGATCTATGTTCAGAAATCTTCTCATCCTTTCCTAATTGAAAGGGTCGTAGATGTAAAATCTCTAGATGCGGTTAGAATAGATAACTCCCATCAGTTCCGAAACTTTAGAGAAGTTCCAAAACCATAGGAAATCATTAAGGATAAAAACTATGAGAGTGCCGGAGCTATACCTAGGAGTTCAGGAACTAAGTCTAAAAATTCCGGAACTAAATACTAGAGTTCCAGAACTAGCTTGGAAGTTCCAAAACTAAGCTGTGTAGGAACAGATACTACCAAAAACATATTGAATGCTACCTACTTCATTTCCTTGACTGATTAGACCTACTTTATTACAAAACTAAATTTCAAACACAAACTTTGTCAGGAATTCTAGAGCTTTTAACATTAGAATCACAATCAATCAAAAGACAGACAATTACATCCTAACTCATATTAGATCAACTAAATTTCACAAAATGTAATCAAACTTAATAAAAAGGAGATTAAGATGAGATCATATGTTATACATTAATCAGACATATTCTGGCCTCATCAATAAGGATAACAAGAGGAGCCAATGTGGATTATGTCACAAGTTCCAAGTCATAGGGAGGCTAAATGATAGATGAGATAGTCAAAGGAATGAACATGGATTATGATTTATACTCTAAATTTATCAAATATGGGAAGTCATATGGATTAACCTAAGATTATGTTTTCAAGTGATGAGAGAGAATATTTATATCATCCCACATAAAATCATCATGTTTGAGATCAAAATCTTGTTTCTTAGGTGTCGAAGGTAATGTGATATGAAAGGAATTATTATTTTTGGTTGAATGATGATTTTATGGATTATAAGGAAGATGCAATAGTGGAGAGCCTATGGTTCATTGAAACACAAGTCAAGAAAGGATCATAACAATTGTTGATATTGTAAGACCTATGAATTCATAGCTTGGGTGTATCCAAATAATAAGGGGTCATCAAGTGAAAAAAACTCATCATACTTAAGATTAGTAAGATCAATATTAAAGGATTCACTGATGAATTCACTAGGTGGTGATGAAGGAATATACTTGGTAGGAGGAAAGGTATGATAAATGGTTATAGGAATTACATTGATCACCTTCTTATGAGAACAAGGTTCTCAAGAAGGGAATAACTAAGAAATGATAGAATTGAGAAGATTAGAAGTTTTGATTTTAAGCTTGATATATTTGAGTTCATCATCATCTGAGTTGATGAGTTTACGTGGGATGTTCTTGAAAATATCAAGGTTCCTATTATATCCTATAAGGGTGTCAATGGAGAAATTAAAGAATTGATACTCCCTAAATGAAACATAAGGTATATCCTCGAGATATGATATTTTGAAGACCACAAGTTGTTAAAAGTATTCAAAGATCCATGGTTTTGTGTTACCTTGAATATTATGTACAGATCCTTGGTATGGGAATTTGATGTATTGATATGCAAATGAAGTGATTACACACATTCAATGTGTTCATGTTCAACCAAGAAGGATGTTATATGAAAAATGAAAATTGAAGATCATATCCTTCACTCTAATGGTATGAGAATGCATAGTAATATGTATCCAAATGTATTCCATGGGTGGTTTTTTCCTTTAGTTGTACTTGAAACGTACTACATGTATAGTTTATGTATCCATTAAATAGCCTAAGGATTTAATTAATTGTAAATATGATAAGATTTTTTCTAAACCCTCATCTACAAGAACACTCTACACTTTCACATTACTAATCGGAAGAAAGGGGGATCATATTCTCAAAATAAAATCTCATATGAGGTCATGAAATTGATAGTGAAGTGGCAAGTCAAGGATTAATATGTGGCTAGATCATTTTGGATTGAAATATCTTTGAATTATTGAAGTATACTCTCATCTGATCCATGTAAGAGGGATTCTTCCCCAAAATCTAGTGGAAAGGGATATTCATGTTGAAGATGGTTGACATAATATGGTTATAATGCTATGGAGAAGTTATGATGTGTTTAAATAATGGAATCACGTTTGGGGTGTTGGAAATTTCTTGTAATGGGATCCCATTATTCTAAACTAGAAGATAAAAGTTTGGATTGAACTTGAGGAATATTGATCAAAATGTTATCTCAATTAAAGTTTAGATGAGTTCATAGAGGGAATATTGTTTTGGATGTTAGAAATTTCTTTGATTTTATCTTATTCCTCCAAGATGGAGGATGAAATGATGGACTGAACTTGAGGATTCTAAATTAGAATCTTATCTGAAAGGACTAAGAGCTCAGGATCAAAGTTTATTTTATGTTTTTCTTAGACTATATGGTATCCTATATGTAGAATGGAAAATGGATCTTGGAAGATGGTATTGAACCTACATAAGTACAATGGTTGTATTATTTTATTTACTCTTAAGATGTTATGCGAGATGACACTTCATCCAGTAGACCTGAATGCTCACCCAAAGTTCATGAAGCTACCATGTCCCTCTTTTGTATAAGTTTTTCAATTTTTTAGCATGAAGATTCATAAAAAACCATATGAAATTACTCATTCAACACACATAGATCATTAATAACATCACAAGGTAACACACTTATTAAGGTAGCATAACAGTTCATATAACTAATTGAAAACCATGTCATAGATAAAACAATTACTAAGATCAATGGTATATGCACTTAACCATACCAAATAACACCAATGACCATAATACAACCATAATTATCCATTTAATATCATAATAATAACATATCATAAGCTGATTACAAAATAATCATCACCAGAGAGTCATGTACACAACTATATCAAAGCAGTATAATGCTAACACAATGAAGATATCAACCGTCATCCCAAAATAGAAAAGGACGTATATATATAGGGGTCAAGACTTTATATTCACTGTCCATACACCCTCCTAATAATATAAATGCTCAAAATAGACATCATGCATGCTTTTCTACAACGAATAATAATAGATTATCATATTCTTAACACTTGCTTTAGTCCTATTATTAACTCTTCTTGTGTGTGGTTGTACTGCATGCTCATTCCCAAAAATAGACCTTGTGTGACCTTCAAGTCTTCATGCCTTTATCTTTTAATTTGGTGGAACTCTTTCTATTTGTAGCCTACTTATGGAAAATGGCCAAGTCTTTGGTTATCATACACAATCCCTTACACAATCCTTGCTCATTCTTCACACCACACGCTCCTTCTTCATCTACACTATGTGTGCTCATATAATTTGGGTACTTATTCATTTTACTTCATCCAACATTACCCCGCACTAGGCATGTTGTCCGTTATTGGAAACTTCAGTAGTTGTTTTGCAAAATAATGTGGAACATTCTCCAAGAATGAAAGAATAAATAATAGGCTTCTGTTAAATAATAAAAAATAATTTATCTACCTTATAAGGGAGGACACATGAAAAATCCTTCATAAAATTTTTCTCTAACTCTTTCCACCCCTCTTATTCCTTGCTTGCACTGATGTGTTATCTACAATTTTGGGAACCTTTGCAAGAGTTAAGTCGTCAATTTTTCCTCTTATCTGCTCTATTAGCACTTCCACCTATTTGTCTACATCATTTAATGCATCCATTATGTGCATGATTTGAGGGAAGATTTCCTTTAGTCACTCCTTAATTGATGATTTCAAATAATTTATTACTTCTCTTTTCTACTCTACCTTGACCAAGATCTTCTCCCACAATTACTTTTCACTCAGTCGTGTCTGTAATTTGATCTTGTTCACAATTTTACTAGTTTTCACTTGATTTTTCAATTTTTTGCATGGAAATATCTCTTAAAAACACACAATTTATTCACAAGGTAAAGTAAAAATGAAATTACCATGACACCTTTTTATAGATTTTCAAATTTTTACCACATAAAATGATTTCCACCTACCACCATATGATAGATTTTAATTCTACTTTCTCATATTTTTCTTGCGCCTTTCTTGTTTTCTTCCTTTGTGCGATTCAATCATGACCTTTTGGAACACTCACTACATCCCATGCCGTAGACCTCCTTATGTGCACTTCCTTACACCTCTTACTAGTAGTTTACCATGCCACTTCCTACCTCGTGTTACACTATGTGTCCATCCTTCATACACAGTTTTCTTCTAATCATTTTTCCTTATTATCACCATCCTTCTTATGAAACCATTTTCCTTTTTTTCTCATAAAAATGGCCCACCAACTGGTAAATACTTCTTCTAGCTCTATGTGCACATCTCTATCCTGACTACCAATAACACAAGGTTCTTATGTTACACATTTACACTTGGTTCACCCCACACTAAAAGTATGTGTAGTTATTTGTGCATGAACTGAAAAGATAATGATCATCTTCCTACATGTAAGCATGATTATTACAAAAAAAAACTAAAATAAATTGAAAAAGCATAGAAATGATGAAAGGAAACACATATAAAGGAAATCTAATCTAAATGAAAATAATACCTTACTAAAAACACCAAAATCCTTATTTATAGTAGGGCTTCAACCTACTCCTATTGAACTAATTAGGTAATAAGGTGTCATCCATCTCTTGCAACTAACAAGTGTCTTATTCAAGTATCTTTGTTACCACAAAGAGTCACAACTAATGCACCTTCAATTTCACTGGGTAGTGTGTAAACTTAGAATCATAAAGAAGGACTATCTTTCCAGCCTCAAATTTCTTATTTCGAATGTGCCTATCATGCCATGATTTTTCTTTCATTCTCAATCTTCTGACTCCATCTTACAATGGTGCACCTCTCATCTAATTGCATCAGTTTATCAATGCACTCTTCTACATCTTGTTCATCATCCAATCTACCTGCATGTGTAATATGCAGGGATGGTAACATAAACTCTATGGGTAAAATGAATTCTATATCATACACCAATTAAAAAGGTGTGGCATTTTTCAATCTCTTGTAAGTGGTCCTATAAGACCAAAGTATAACAAAAACTCTGTCATCCCAATCTTTCCTTCCAACATCACAATTTTTAATCAATGTATGCCCCAAACTCTTTTTGAAAGCCTCAGTAGTACCATTGGCCTATGGGTGATAAGGAGTAGTATTATGGTGTGCTACCATAAAATATGCCAACAAAATTATGATAGTCTCATTAAGAAAATGAGTGCACCTATCATTTTTCAAGATCAATGGACATCCATACATGCTAAAAATGTTCCCCATTAAAAACCTTACTAAAGTAGCTAATGTGCAATCCTTAGTAGGTGTTGCTTCTTCATACCTTGTCAGATAATCTATGTACGTAATGATGTAACACACAAAAATCCTACACACAAGTGGTGAAATAGGACCTACAAATTCAATAGCTAAATTTTCAAAAAAAATTGCACTTGTAATAGGCCTTAAAGGCATTTCATCCCTATGCTCGGGCTTCCCAAGGTAATGACAATGGTCATAGGCCTAGACATGTTCCTTAGTATCCTTTTATAAAGTATCTAACCAAATTCCAGCCATTAGAATCTTATGCGCTATAACATCTCTTACATAGTATCCACCATGAGATTCCTCTAAAAAAGCTTATTCATGCTCTAGCACATAATGACACAAGACTTCATCATGGCCTAACTTATACAAATCTCCACTAATCAACTAGAAAGGTGCTACACATATAGGAAGTTGTTTCTTCTCTAAAGTCTTCATCCCTTCAGGTGCCATACTAGTGTGCAGAAATAATGTGGTATCCTCTAAGTTAGCAGGCACACAGTTTAATTTGAAAATTTGTGCATCTGACATTATGTCCTCAATGTTCTGTGCATTCTCGCCACAATTAATTCTTGATAAATAATATGGTCCTAAATTTCTCTTACCAGTATTTAATACCACTATAAACTCAAACTCCTGAAACAGAAGTATCCATCTACATATGTGACCTTGCAAAATATGCTCATTAACTAAGTACTTAAGTGTGATATGATCTATATAGAAAATAAATGGAGTTTCCAAAAAATACAGTCTAAATTTATGCAGCATATAGATCATAGAAAAATCCTCATGCTTATTAGGTATATAATTATGCTATGCGGGGGTCAACTTCCTACTTGCAAAATAAATAGGATGATCTACAGTATCTTCTCTGGGTTGTGCCAACACCGTGCCAATGGTTTTTCCAGAGGCATCAATGTGTACATGAAATGGTTTGGTTCATGAAGGAAAGTGAAAAAGAGGCACAATAATAATCCTCTTCTTCAATCCATCAAACATTTGCTATTGTGCCTCACCAAAAATGAAACTTTCCTTTACTCTTCAGTAGTTCTTCTAGGGGCATGAAAATGTTAGCATAACCTGTTATAAACTTCCTGTATTTCCCAATAATTTGTACACCTCACTCTGGTTAGTAGGATCCTATGTTGATCAGTCATAATTTGGCACTTAGCAAAGGAAATATAGAAGTTTTCTGTGGAAGAGCAGAGTGCATTTAAAGGCGCAGAAGTATAAAAAAGGATCGTGCGCGAAGAAGAGAGACAAATTCGAGACTTAGCCATTTTCACAATGAGGATATATTTTTAGAGATAGCGTATAGAGCACATAAACCAATCAAATACTTGTGAGACATGCATTAGCTATTTTTTGGTGGATCAGCTACGAAGTGCTTTGCATGGACAAAGGCCAGGAATAGATCTACTACTGTCTATTAACTAAAAGTAGTCTATTGTTAGCGCACTTGCATGTGTGGCTATTTTTGTAAACAACGCGTGGCTAATAATAAAATGTGACCTATTTTGGTATTAGATAAGTGGTGAAGGGCATCTCCCCACCCTTATAAATATGTATAAAACTGTGTAGCAGAGAGAGAGAGAGAGAGAGCGCATAGGATAGGTGTGAGAATTGTGTTATAGTGATATTATGCTGAAAAATTTGTTACATACTTGAGTGTATACTACTATTATTATAAGGAATCTTCTTTGTATTTACTAAATTTAATATAATGGATATTATGGACTGGAACAAGGTGTTATCATGGTTATAATTCAGTATTACATTCTTGATTCCATTATGTTTGTTTATTAAGTCTATTATTCTTAGGATCTAGATCTGAACATGCATTATAGAATGATTTATTAGTCATAGATTTGAATTCTTAAAGTCTTCATCATGCTAACATCTTGTAAAAACAACCCTAAAGAGGGGCCTGGTACCTTTGCGTGCTTCGGGTGAGCGCTCAGTCTAGGCTAAGTGATGTGCCACTGCGTATGGGCTTGTATTGGTGAATTTTATGCTACATCATTAGATCCATTTCCAGGACCTCTTTTTTAGTAGTTTTCAGGTTGGTTCACGATGAAGATATACAGGTTGACCTTAGCATGTGTTGAGGAGTGGATACACAATCTAGAGGAAGAATACGCACAACGATTAAACACTAGATCTGAGTTTAACACATGCATGTGGGTAGAACAGAATATGTATGACAATTTATATGAGAGATTTTTTGCTATCTTTCCAGTAGAATTATACGAGTGGCTGATTGCTTATGCATCTAAGTGGAATTGGAGGTATCGTACACTTGTCTAGACACAGGAATAATTTTAAGTCCTTTATGATGCTGATTCAATCTGGACTCGCGTTGTGGATATGTGGTTCTATGGTGTTTTGGATAGTTATATCTTGGAGTACTCAGTTTCCACTTATTCGTGCCCAGAGGTAGATGAATTCCAGCTTTTACAATATCCAAGGGGAACTTACTTACAAGGCATTCCACTGGCGATCAAGATCCTAATGGTAACTTTGAATTTGGAGAGTAAACCGATGGCTAACTAAACCCCACCACGCGTGGGGGAAGGAGCAGGTTTGGTGAATGATGGAAGACCTAGCGGTAGAAAGGTAGAGAGAGGAAAGGTGGCTTAAGTATAATGAGGTACACGAGAGGGAGGTAGAGAAGTAACGAGACATTATAGATTGGATGTCATTGAGGAGAGAGATGGCTCGTGAAGGATTTGGAGCTCATGAAGGAGACATGGATCTAGAGCATCAGGAACTCCCCCATCTGGGAAAGTGTGACAGGGATCCCTCCTCATCCTCACATAGAAGTGTGTTAATAGAGATGACCTGGGATGCAGGCGCGCATCTAAATCCACTTGGAAACCTTGCCCTTATGCTTGTTTTTCCAGTATCTAGTACGAAAAGCAATCAACAATCTAATTCAAGTAGTGGGAGAGTAGGAGTGAGTCTTATAAGAGGAACAATGATGGCAATGAAAATGACTTCATTGTTATATGGGAGTACCTTTTTGGGTGTATCATCAACGTAGAATACAGGCGTGCCAATTTTTGGACTAACTTCTGGGAGTGGTAATGTTTTGTAGACTGTCAGGGTATAGTTCAGTTCTACTTTTGGGACACAGGGAAGTACATCTTCTGGTCCAACCCCAGCTATAGGTTTAGGATCAGGAGGCATAGGTAGCTCTATTTTAGACAGATCTGGTGGTTTTGGAGGTAGAGGAAACACAAGAGGTTCTGGATCAGGTGGTTAAGGTCCACAACAACCCTAGAATATTTACATGGAGATGTGTCTTCATCTTCTAGAGTATAAATGCATAGAAGATGTTGTTGAACATGTGCATATGTGTGAAATATTGTGGCACACAAAAGGAATCATGGCTTGTGAGCATAGGGAAAGCCAATTTTCTACTATGTTATAAGGGCACGCACACAGCTGGTATAGAAAGTTTGACCCTGATCAGACTTGCATAGACTATACAACTTTAAAGATGCATTCCTTAAAGAGTTTCACATCCCTAAGTTTGAGCAGAAGAGTATAAGTGCACTCAAGGATATTAAGAAAGGCACTACTGAAAAGTGTCAGAGAGTATGATGCCCATTTTAAAACACTATTATCTAATCTTTCTTATGATATACATGCAATCCAACATGCATAATGGTTCTTCGGGGGTCTGATTACCCCTTTTAGGAGAGCATTATCACATAAGACATACACTGATCCATGTGAAGCACTTGAAGCATCCTTACACATTGAGGTAGTTGGAAGCATAGACACTGGGGTGAGCCCATTTTTAGAAGCACAAATCACAGCTATGGCAAAGCAGTTGGAGAAACTATCAGAAAATTCAGCACATGAGACGTGCATAGGGATTTGGTGTACAAATTGTGAAGTAGAAGATCACAAATTGGATAGTTTTCCTTGTAGATCAATACACTATTTTTTGTTGGATTGTGAGATATGCCATTTAAACCATGATGCTAGTGGTTTCCCATTACTACAATGTGCGATAAGGAAGAATGTTTCAATCTATTGTAAAATCTACAAGTCCATGACTCATGACATAGAAGACTATTGACTAATTGGTCAGATCCATGATGCTATAGATATTGGTGTATGACAGACATGAGTTTCAGATAAAGGAAAGAATGAGCATCAGGACCGGGATCACAATCAGGTGTGCTATGATCAGAATGAAGGGTGTTTTGAAGGTGGTCATGGCAGAGGTTGAGGATACCATGGTGGATTCGGAGGATGAGGCCGTGGTAGTGGAAGAAGTGAGTTCCCTCACAGAACATGTTATACATGTGGATCCCTTGACCACTACAGGTGTGAATGTCCTTAGAATATTACATGTTCTTTTTGTGGAAAGAACCATAGCTATGAGGAGTTCCCAGACTTATATGAGCATCTTAGTAAGCAACATAAACAAGAAAACAAAGGTGCATGGATGGTTAGGATACAACTCGTTGTTGAAAATTGGTGGATGCCTAAGTTAGAAGTAGAGTCCTAAGCATTTCAAGTAAATATCATGACCCACACTGAGGCGGCATGTTCTAGAGAAGCATTACAGAAGAATCCTACCATCACAAAGGGGGAGGTTCTACATGCACGGTACCCAAATCCTAACCATCAAAAGGAGGTTTACCAGGAAAACATGGAATTTATTAGGAATCTTCAGGGTGAGATACAGTACTTAAAAGAGCAATCATAGAAGATGGAGTAAAAGAAAGAATCAGAGACGGTCCAAACTGATATGGATGACTTGAGAGAAGTGTTCAAATTGTTGCACCAGGAACATATCATTCCATTGTTAGGGAATTGGTTAAAAGGAAACACTCCACGCGTAAGTGCTGAGACTAGATGAAAGATCCTACATGTGAATCTTCCCCCTCATAGCCTAGATTATGACAAGGAAATAACTCTGAATGTTGTTGTGAATGGGTGGCTATTGATTAATTTATTGATTGATACATGCACGAAAGTCAATGTTCTTACCTTATATGCATGGGTACAAATGGGGAGACCTCCATTACAACCATCCTCTAATGTATTTTTCATGGCTAATCAGACTAAGGCCACTCCCATAGAAGTTTTGAAAGATGCATCCATTACCATACAAGGAGCCAAGTTCACTAGAGATTTTGAGGTTTTAGCATTGACAGAGCCAGATAGATTCCCTACTCTATTGGGGCATCCTTGGTGCTATGCAAATAATGTCTGATCTTTGGTTCAATAAGGGTTATATCAGTTTTGAAAACAAGGAGGAAAGAGTTATTATCCCTTTAACAGATGGAAAATATGTGCCCTATGTTGAGCCCTTAAGTGAAGAAGATCTAAATAGGATTTATGTACGTGCCATCCGAGATCCAGAGATACTTGAACCAACTAAAGAAGGAATAATTTAGTGGGAGGATGCATAGTCTATTAGCGATACTAAAAGTGTTGCTTGTGATAATTGGGCTCATAACACTTATGAGTTGGTAGGGCGCAAAGTAAAGATCATATTTCCTAGGGGTAGCAAACTATGTTATGTCAGGAGGATAGGTAACAACTTGGTACCTTGTTACACAGGGAAGGAGATCCTATGGTATTCCTGCGTGCCATGGAGGAACAATGGATAGACCCACTAGAAAGAAGAAATATGATAGTATATACACTACTTGGGACATCAGCACACTGGTGGGTCGCCCAAAGAGATAATCTTGGAGGATGGAATGAAATTAGGATTACTCTTACTACTAGGTTCTTGAGGAGCAATGCACCTACTCAAATTTGCACTTATCATGGTAATAAACATATTCCACACCATGTTTAGAAGTGTGAGAGACTATGGAAAGAAGGGCGGGAAGCTTTACCACCTTCGCTATAGGTGCATAAGTTTTATTCCACTTTAAAAGGATGCATGCGTGTTTGGTATGTATATGCAGAACTCCATAAAGAGATTGGAAATTGGTAGGATTTAATTGCAGGAATGGCCTAAATGTTTGAATTCTTCTCTACAAATCCTACGGTGGAAGAATCATTAAGAGTCATAAGGTGCTTAACTATGGGAGATAGTGCCAAGGTTGAAGAAATCCTTTAGGAGTTATTGGATGAAGGAAACTCAAGGAGCACATCTTGTTGAAGAAAAAGGATGATGCCACACTACTTCAACTGTGCTTTCCTTGAGAAAGAAAAAGGAAAAATGGTCTACTTAGTGGATGATGAAGAAGTAGATAATCTAGATGTAAACCATTCAATAGGTAGACATGAATTATTGGACAATACAGATAAGACCATGTGTGCCTATCATGAACCTATGAAGACAAAGAAGGTGAATATTGGATCAGATGTTGAGCCTAAGGAATCCATAATTGGAGACTATTGGTTAGAATCTAAAGTGGAAAAAATCATAGAGTTACTAAGGGATTGTTAGGACTTGTTTCCTAGGGGGTACCATGAACTTAAAGGTGTGCATGAATCATTAGGGGAGATGAAGATAAAGCTTAAAGAGGGTGTGTGCCTAGTTAGAAAGAGACCCTATAGAATGAACCCCAATTTGCACAAAAAGGTCAAAGAAGAGATTGAAAAAATGTTGAAGTTTGGAATTATCAAGCCCCTTGATGAGTCAAAATGGGTTAGTCCAATGGTGATCAGTATCAAGAAGGATGGATGGATTAGGATATACGTGGACTATAGGGAGTTGAATGTTGCATGTGTAACTGATCCATTTCCTATGCCATTCACTAAGGAAATACTAGAAGGCGTTGCAGGGCGTGAAATCTATTCATTTACAGATGGGTTCTCTGGGTATCATCAGGTTTGGATTGCCCAGGAGGATCAAGAAAAGACTACGTTTACTACTGAATGGGGTAGCTTTTCCTATACTGTAATGCCTTTTGGTCTGAAAAATGTGCCTATTGTATTTTCACACATAGTTGTTTCAAGCATTCAAGGAATTTATTCACAACTTCTTACAGGTATATTTAGATGATTGGACAGTGTATGGATTAGTTAAGGATCATTGTGATAATCTATGCTTAATGTTTGAAAGGTGTAGACAGCTGAGTATATCTTTGAACATCAAGAATTACATATTTGCTAAACTATTTGGGATACTTTTAGGACACATAATCTACAAGGAGGGATTGTTGGTTGATCCAGCCAAGGTTGCAGTCATTATAGGCCTAAGGGAGCCTTACCAGTCAAAGTGAGGTGCATGGATTTTTAGGTCATACAGGATATTACAGAAAGTTTATCAAAGGATATGCCAAAGTTTCCGCACCATTAGAAGAGTTACTGAAAGGGAAAGGTATGTTCTACTAAGGATAACAACAACAACGTGCATTCAAGACATTAAAGGAGAAACATACTATCGTGCCTATTCTATGTTTTCCTTCGTGGGACCAATCATTTCATGTACATGTTATGCCTCTGGCATGGCCATTGGCACGGTGCTAGCTCAACCTGGAGAAGGTATTGTAGATCATCCTATCTATTTTTCTAGTAGAAAGCTGACTCCTATAGAACATAATTACACAACTACAGAGTGTGAAGCTTTTTCAATGATCTATGCGCTACATAAATTCCTCCAGTACCTACTAGCTACACCATTCATATTTTATACAGATCACATGGCATTGAAGTATTTGGTAAATACATTTGTTCTACAAGGATGCATATGCTGATGGGTGCTCTTATTTCAATAATTTGATTTCACAGTTATGGTAAAACCAGGGAAAAGTAATTCTAGACCAGACCATCTATCAAGAATATAGTCAGGAGAAGAAGCATAGGCAATTGAGGATACCATGTCAGATGCACAGTTATACAGGTTATAATGAGTGCCATTAGAACTAGAGGACATTGTTGTCTTTCTATGAACAGGGATGGCACCAGAAGGAATGAAATCCTTGGAGAAGAAACAACTTGCTATACATGCCGCACCCTATATGTTAATCAGTGGTGACCTGTACAAATTAGGCTGAGATGAAGTATTACGCCATTGTGTATTGGAACATGAGCGCATAGATATTATGGAAGAAGCTCATGGTGGTATTGCAGGTGGCCACTATGTAGGTGATGCCACTGCATGTAATATTCTACTCACTGGATTATGGTGGGAGACCCTATATAAAGATTGTAAGGAATTTTGTAAGGCATGTGATCATTTTCAATGTCTTGGAAAACTAGGTCAATGAGATGAAATGCCTCTGAGACCTATTACTAGTGCAGAACCATTTGAGAAATGGGCTATAGATTTTGTGGGTCCTATTTCACCAGCTACGTGCAGAACTTGATCATGCTACATCATAACTTGCACATATTATCTGACAAGGTGGGCAGAAGCAACACCTACAAAGGACTGTATACAACGGCTACACCAGCTCTGTTTCTATGGGAACATATTATTACAAGGTATGGATGTCCTTTGATTTTGACCAGTGATAGGGACACACATTTTCTTAATGATACAATCATAATTTTATTGGATGAGTTCATGATTACACACCATAAGACTACATCCTATCATCCTCAGGAAAATGGAACCGCTGAAGCTTTCAACAAAATTTTGAGCCAAACATTGACAAAAATCATTGATGTTGGAAGAAAGGATTGGGATGATAAAGTCTCTATAGTAATTTAGGCATATCAAACAACATATAAAATGTTGAACAAAGCCACACCATTTTAGTTAATGTTTGGCATCGAATCAGTTCTTCCTATGGAATTTATGTTACCTTCTTTGCATATTGTGTGCACTAGAGGTCTATCTAATGAGAAAGCTTTAGAAGAACGGATTGAAAAGATAATTAAGCTAGATGAGCAATGAGCCATAGCACGTTGGAGTCAAAAGCAAGAAAATTCCAGGCCAAAAGCATGGCATGATAGAAACATAAGGGATAAGAAGTTTGAGATTGGACAAATGGTGCTTCTCTATGACTCTAAGTTCTTGCACCATTCAGGAAAACTTAAGGTACATTGGTTGGGGCCGTATGTTATCACTCACATACTTGAAATAGGTGCTTGCTAGTTAGAAGCACTTAATGGAACATGACTACCTCGTTACTTCAACGGGATTAGGTTGAAGTCCTACTATAAATAAGTCTTCTTGGTGTTTGTAATAAGGCAGTATTTCCATTTAGATCAGGTTTTCAATTTTGCATTCCCTTAATGTGTTTCCTTCTTTGTTGTTATGCTTTGTCAATTTAGTTGGTGTGTTGTGCAATAAGCGTGTTTACGTGCCAGAAGATAATTAGTATTTGAAGAATTTTTATGCGCAAAGGACTGCACATACTTTTAGTGTAGGGTGGATTGTTGGTATCTAGGTACAATACTGTTAGAACTAAATGACGAAAGGAATAAACTACTATGGGTGCTATTCAAGTCAAAGGATTGCTTCTAAAAAGTGACCAAAGATGGAGATGGAGGAAAGGACACTATAACACGAGGTATTACCAGTGGAAGGTGCAGTGATAAGGTACTCAGGGATAACACCCTGAACTGTTGTTACTTTCTCCTAAGCATACAAGTGTTGATATGTGATTTCTTGTAAAAGGATGTGTTCCTCGATTCAGAAATCATGCTTGATATGTACTGAATTTCTCGCAGATTGCAGATCTTGACTGAGTCAAAATATGAATAGACTCTTTTATTTATTTCATTTTGTGTCTGAATATTAATCTGATCACGGAATGAATTATAGAGATATTCATCTATAATATCTAGACTTGGATCAGTGGAATTGATCCAAGTAATGCTTTAAATCTGTTTGTGATAAATTAGATCACAGACCTTGAACAGGTTGCAAGGTATGGAAGCATTGATTAAGCTGGTCAGGAGTATGACTCAGGCTGATCTTGAGAAATGAATTGGTTCCCGATATGGAAAGTATATCTAGAAGGTCTCGATTGTAGACCCAGTAATAATTCGTTGACATACATATTTCTGTAAAAGGGAGCTAACTCCTGTTCTAGAGATGCATGATTTTAGGTCTTTTCCTTGAGTTTATCAGGAAAGGATACCAAACAGGAATTATTAAGGGTTAGTAACCTAAAACTAAAACCTAACCTAGGGGTTAGATTACTGTTAGTCTAACCTAGACCTAGGCTATGTGTTAATATCCTAAGTTAGTATCTTTGTGTAAATTGGTTAGTGTGGGTATGACCCTAAACTCTAACCTAAGATACTAACCTAACTAATGAGGAGATTATGGAAAAGGGGCCTATGGAAGGGGGTGGCGAACCATGGGCGGTGTTTTCTATGGTAATTAATGCTGGGGATAAGGATGAGGGACAGGTCATGGCGGAGGTTTAGGGGACGGCTAACCGGTGCAGGACGTGGCAGGTCGCTAAGTTTGGAAATGAACATGAGTTTTAGATGGACTGTCACCAATTCTGGCGGTCGGTGGAAGTTGAGTTTAAGCGGGAAAGTTGGTTTAATGGCATTTAATTTTCTAGGAAGAGCGAGCTCAAAACTCGCAAGAAGGCATGCAAACGGGAAGTTTGTGGGTTTGTTTGGCTTATCACGATTTTCGGTTTCTCTCTCTCTCTCTGCTTGTTTACTGGTTCTTCGCACCAGTTCTCCTTGAGTTGCATGGCAAGAATGAATTTCTCTGGCTATTTTCTCTGTCATGGAAGATATATATGTGATGGAGACAGCGAAATTTTGTTGGTCGCTTTATCGAGGAAAAAGAAAAGGAAGTTTGAGCTCTTCCTGTGGTCTGCTTCGGAAATTTTATCAAAATACAGGCATGCTAGGCCCTAACCTTTAAATATCTTGCTGTCTTTCAAGTGCTTTCATTAGAACAACTCTGTTCAAATGTTTTGTGAAAATTAGATGAATTTTCTATGGAGATCTTGTTTGATTTTTGGCACTGTATCTCTTCTGGTTCGATTTTTCAATTTCCTCTTGATGGGTGTTTATTGAAATCGAATTTCGGCTCTATTTTCTTTGAGTATTCATTCTGGCTTATACATGTGAGGTATTTAACTATAAAAGTTTGAGTGTTCAGCCTGTTTGGTGTGAGCCCTTAGAATATACCTGTGTGTAGTATAAGACCACTATATGTTTTTGATTTGTGGTCGCTGTTTCTTGTTATGGAAACTGTATGGAATGATTCTGATGAATACTGTAAGATTGATCAGTATTATCGCTTCTTTGGAAACTCTGTCGTGGGATTTGTTGACAGCGACTAATGATACTTTCGGGTTTTCATTTGTTTTCAAAATTTTTTGGCTTGGAACAGGCAACTGTTGTGTTACCGTAGTCTTTGCGACCCAGCAGAAGAGTTTTCCTTGTACGACCTGTAGCGGAAGTTGTTTTCCTTGTTATTGTGGAAGCGGGATTATTGTGGACTGTGTATAATATTGTTACATCTATACTTTATTATAACGACACAGTGGAGTCCTTGATTGAATTATATATAGCTATCTATTGTTGTGGATGTAGATTCATCCTTGTGTTTTGTTATTTGATTTCGTGGAAGCCTTATAGAGAAAGGAACAGGCCTTCTGACCACGGTTATTTGCAATAAATAATAAGTATAGATTTCCTGGGTATGTATTTTCATTTCTATGTGAAAGCTGTTTGAAAGTTTCGAGGCGGCTCAGTTGATTTCCTTGCTTGAAATGGGTATTCGATTTGCTTCACTTGTTTCATTCTGAATGTTTGCCATGAATGGCATAGATGGATTTATCAACCAATTTCATAGTACGTTGCTGTAGGGTTCAGTGGTTATGAGTACAAAACCATTAACAGTTTAAAGTGTGAATATATAGATTTATACTGTTGTGAATTGGACGACTATGAGGAGTCGATTGAATGATTCTTTTTATTTTTGAGCCGAGTAAAGTTAAGTTGTTGGTATTTTATGTGCCGGCGACTTAATGGAATAACATGTTTTTCGATCTTGTTATTGCGATTGGAATTCCTTCGTGTTTTAGGGATTTTGAGGTACAGATTCTTAGGTGGACATGTACGTCTTCAACCTGTACAAATTTGTGTAAAAAGGTTGGCAGAGTTCAGTCGGGTTCTTGGTTTGAAATCAAAGATTAATCTGTTCGTTTGATTCTTATTATGCTTCGTTGATGAACAACAATATGAATTCATATGCATTTGCTTGAATTGTTACCTCCGTTTGAATCAATTGGAATTCTGGAAAGGTAGCTGGTACTTCTGTCTCTTTCTGAACTTGACCTTTGGACATTGTCTTTGTCACTGTTGAGATCCTTGAGTATGGATGATTGTTTCGTGTTCCGACCTTGTTTGGGTAAGTCGCGAATATCACACTAAGACTTGCATGCGCCAAGGTAAGGATCGATTGGTTGTATTCATTTCTTTTACTCCAGTCCGATTTTGACTGAGCAAGAATAAGTATGCTATGTTCCTTTCCATTTATTCTAGTCCGATTTGACTGTGCATGATTTGGAAATACTGTGTGGTCAACATAGCATAGTCTCCTTGGAAACCTTAAATTGCTTGATGCAATAAGGTTGTTGTTTTCAGCGATACGCTTGTAGTTTCTTGTTTTCAACTTGTGTCAAAGCCTTACTGTGTAAAAGGAACTAGCATTGGGCTTAGGGTTGATACATGAATTTTTGATGTGTTAGTTGCTGTACAGGAGTTTTGCTGTGTTTCTATTTCTTGATTTAGAACAGCGATCTTGCTTGTGGCTTGCTTAACCTGTTCATTTATATGCTGGTTGAATGTTTTTATATCTAAGGACAGTACAGTGATGAACTTATGTGAAAGGAAGTATGAATGGATAGGTTCTTTCTCTTCCTTTATTTAATACTTTTTGATATTTATCTAACAGTGGGAAATTGTTTTGTAACATATTGGTGGAATTCCGAATTGTTATGTTGTTCCCTTTTGGAAGAATGAAACGATATGACCAATGTTGTGATTTTGGATTCAATGATTGTTGTGTACATTCGTTCCTTGATTCTTTTAATATTTGATGAAATATTAGAAAGTGAATAAGACTATTTGTAACAATGATAGAGTTACATATTTGTAATCATTCTGTATTACAAGGACATAGTCTGAATATGTTTACTTATTTGGATATTTGATCTCATTTAAACAGGGTGTTTAATGAAAACAATTGATGGATTGCAATTGTTTTAAAAGTTAGTGCTTATCATGCTCAGTTCATTGAACTGACTCATGTTGACTATTTTTGCAGATGGTTGCCGTAAGAGGTAAAAGCAATGCAGATCTGACAGGCTGATCAGATTGTTTATTTGATTTATAATAAATTGCAGCTTGATTTTATAGATGGACTATATGAGAAAAGATGTTTCTTTTCCGTTAGCATTGTATCAAGTATGCTGTTCCATAAAATGTAATTGTATAGTTTTGAAAGGAATGGAAATAAGTGTTTGATACACATATGTTGTATTCTATTTCTGAAAGATGACCTTCTTCGGTTTATGTAACGAAGGGGCATTGTTATCATTGTATAATATGGATGCTTTTGTGATTGACAATGGAAGCTTGTAAGTAAATGAGATTAAATTCTTATGAGTATTTAGTAGTTCTAATTTGTTCTAGCGAAAGCAATATTGGAATTAAATATTTGTCTTTCTAGAAGATAGGTTAAAAGTGAGCCTAAAAGTGAACGATAAACAAACTGGATTAAATTACTAATCCCTAGTCCTAAGTATGACAGGACAATAGTAAATTGGATTCTTAATCATTTATATCTTTAAACTAAAAAGTATGATATAAATTCAGTTAAGAGAACTGATAGGCAAACAAATGGAGTTCAGATGGCAATCTCAAGCAAAGGTTATGAGATATTGTCCGATTCTGTTGCTTTAGAAACAAGTGTATTCTAATGACTCCTTGATGAGAACTGACCGTAATACCTCTACCATGTAATGGGTTTTTATAGAGGAGGGTCGTCTTAAGACAAAGAATCCAGGGATTTGGAAAGGCTAACCTTAGGGAAAAGTCTTTAAAAGTAATTTAAACCCTAGTGCGTAACGCTTGGATACTGGGTAGATCTTTTCGAGGCGGATTTAAAGGTTGATGACATAAGTCGACTGCAGGGCTGTACCTCCGAGAAGATTAGGATCTTCTCGAAGTTACAACAATGCAGATGACTTATGGCGACACCCTTTGCATTGATCGCTAAGATTTACACTTGATTTCGCACGAGTTACCCTGGGACCGATTAAGAACGTGGTCATGTTATAAGACTGCCTCGGAGATTTGGGGTATCATGACACACTGGTTGAACTGCAAGGTTGAACCAGTATGTCATCATATCCCTAATCCTCGTGGGCATCCATATAACATTATCACCTTGTTAATCTGCCTCCGAGTGATTCAGTTGTGAAAGGAAGGACTGACAGTAGTCAGTATAAGACATTCTATATAACATATGAATGGGGTGAAGGACGTATTCCAGATTGACGAGTATGCCGTTAAGGAATACGAGACATGAACAGTATGTTTCAAATCTTTGGCCAAAGTATCGCAAGCTGCTGATTGCGTTGTCCTAATTCACCTAGTCTAAGGGATGAGATGCCGATGAATAATGGTAACAGTTATTCAGTTAGATTCCTTGGACAGAGCATTCTGAATCCCAGATTAGGGAAGAGAACCGCCAGAGTGTTGTGTTAAATAAAAACACTAACTCTTTTTACTCATGAATAGATCGGTAGATTACCGAGTCATGGAATGAATAGATCGGGGGTATTCCGAGTCATTACAGCTACATATGGTTGTCTGTTATATAAATGGTTATTTGAATTGTGAGTTCTAAATTATGTATTTAGAACCAGTATGCAATTATAAGAAAAAAAATTTTGACTTGTTCTATTGTCTAAAATGAGGATGTTACATCTTGGTATCAGAGCTGAAGGTTGCAGCTCTTGGACCTATTGAGTCCATAATCTGATAAAAACCTGAATTTTCTTGTAACAGAAAATGGTTAGAACAAGGGGAAATGTTGCGAGTAATGCTCCACCTGAAGGAGGAGCGGCGACAACCCAGAAACTGGATGAGATCCTTGC